>MU225715.1:221415-262200 GCA_018584345.1 Thuja plicata | reverse complement strand
GTTAGAATGCAACTACATTATAAATGTTGATCTGATAGTATATGCAATCTCTAATTGCTAATAACAGATCCTATAAAGCTTACAATGTATATGTAATCACCTTGAGTGATTGAATGATACCTTGTCTCTGCTCATTGGTAGCCTTGTCTGTGTTCTTGAGAACTGATATGATCTATTTATGAACTTTGCATGAATTTAGTTCTACTGCTTAGATGCTCTTTGTGGCTATAATTATTTTCCAAAAACTTATATTTCAAATGATTGAACATCTATATATATACTATTTTCTAGGTCCATTCTTGATTCATGCTTTTCAAATTAACTCTAGATCCAAGGTTTATAACTTGACCTTGATCTTTTGTTAGTTATGTTTTAGATCGATTAAGATTCTTTAAAAAACTTACATTATACTTTCTTGACCCTCAAGTAATGATTTAAAACAAATTATAACTCTATAAAAAAAATAACAATGTTTTATCTGATGTGGAAAGTCAGATCCACTTTTTGTGGGTTCTATAACTGACTATCGGTTCTGATGCTTGGGCTGCTTTGTCAGTCTGTTGGGTTTCTTTCATTCTTTGCTCTATCGAGCTTCTTCTCCATTGGTGTCCCTATTTTGAACTGTTTGTCAGGTTCCTAGTTCCGTCAGGTTCCTTGCCTTTTCTGCACTGTCGGTGATGTTATTTTGCTATGTCGTCGGTTCCACACTTTGACAGTGTTCATCAGGCAATTCTATAATTAGCATTTTCATGAAAAGTATTGTCATCTCATCAGGTATGCAGTGTGTTGTCTGTCAGGTATGCCTATACTGATGACCTTTATCATGTTTTTCACTTAAGTATACTACTAGCAAAACTTAATTTCATCAATCACCCCCTTTGACATTAGTATCAAAAACTGATATGTGCAACGTACTTAATGTATTAGTATGTACACCTGTGTATACTTCATCCTTATTCATTTTATGACTCCCCCTGTGCATATGCCGATAAGTGTATGTATAATTGTCTTTCCTTTTTTTTCCTTTTTCTGAGATATAATGTACATATAATATACATATCCTTTTCTCCTTATACTAATGTAGTATAATATTGTACATATGCACATGTATTCATTCCTCCTTTTTAGATAATAAAGGCAAAGGTACTTACAATTTGTCAAAAATGTGGGAGTGTGAGGCTTTGATTTCCTCCATCATCTTCTCCCATTTCTCCTTCAAATTTTCTAGAGCCATGTGCTCAAGTAATATTCTTACATGTATATCATAGATGATGCCTACCACAAACATCTCCGGGGTCGAGATCAAATTCCTTGCATCTGTAATGTGTTGTTGCCGAGTAGTGAGGTTTGGCAATATGTGAGCCTATAGCTGGGTAACCTCATTTATAAATTGTGTCTCTGCATCCCATATTTCTTGTCTTAACCTATTTACCTCTGTGATTTTTTCATGATGCAACTTTATTGCTTTTGCATTAGAGGTTAAACTTTGTGCACTTGTTGTCAGATCTGAATCTAGTTTGGACAACTTTTCACTATTCTCTTTTGTGAAATTATCAAGTGTGCACATTTGTTTAACTAAGGTAATGGATTTTTCAATCATTGGTTCCAACTGACTTGCTAATTCAAAGAGCTTTACCTTGTTTTTTGCCACTTCTTGGTTGATTTTCTCAACTAGTTTGAGTTGATACTTCTTCTGTGCCCGTTCTTCCATTGCCTGCTCTGCATCTACACTTTGAGTGGTGATGGCATTGGTAAGAACTACAATTTTTTCCATGACTGGTATGTTCTTTTCAAATTTTACCTCAGGAACAAGTTGATGTAGTATGTCCCTAGCTTTGTCAAGTGCTTGGGATTCCTTATGTGTTTTTCTCATTTTCTCTTGTAGGGATTTTCTTTGACACATCACTCCAAACTTTTGAAGTGTTTCAGTATCTAAAGTTGATACATCCCACTTGGGTATTTCCATTACCGCATCAATTGTTACAGCCAAGATATCTTTCTTTATTACTTTCTTCTTCTTCTTCTTTTGTTGGGAGATGGTCTAGTGAACTACCAGTTGTAGATCTTGAGATTGGATTGATTTGGTAGGTGAAGGTCGGGAAGATGAAGCTTCTTGTTGCTTCTATTCAGAATCCACTTGTCGGTTGTGTGAAGACATCTCTTCATTGGCCTTGGGTGTATCAACAGATATGTCTTCCTTTTCCTTCATGCTATCATCTTTCTTAACTTCTTCACTCTTTTATTTTTCTTCATCCTTTCTCAATGTTTCATTGTTGTTAGTATCTTCTCATTTGTCCTTTTCAATAGACAACTCTTGCTGAGTATCAGTTGCATCCTTCATTTCTGTGTCTATATCCTTTTGTGTGTCCGATGTGTCTTTATTTTCATCATTACCTATTTCCTCAAGTATGTTCTCATCTTTATTAGATGATTTCTCATTACTAGAGTTAATATCAATAACTTCTATCAATACTCTCATGTTGGTTGGCGTATCTACCTCTGCAGTGTCAGTAAGTGTGTCATGTCCATCGGTATCACCTTTTGCAATAGTGACATCTTCATCTTTTTGCACCTCTTCTGCAAGGTCTTTTCATGTATTGTGATTTTTTTTGTTATCCAACCATGTTTCATCATTGACATCCTCATTTATGTTACCTTTTATTGTCAATTCTTATTTGGTAACCTCTGCTTCATCATCCAAGTCAATATGATTTGGGCTTGGTGGAATTGGGCTTTCCTCACTTTGTGTTTTGTCAAGAGTAGTGTCGGGCCATACCTCATCTGCAACTTTAGTATTCTTTTTGCCTATTGTATCACTCTCTTCTTTGTCTGATTCAACTGATAAATCATCTTGTGCATCTTTAATGATGATGTGTTCTTTCTCTAGGCTAGCTTCCTTAGTGGTCTTTTTGAGTATTTTACACCACTTATTAATGCTTTCCTGATCAAGCTCAATTAGTTTCCCTTTAAGAAATCTGTATGCTCTCATTTTGGGTGAGAACTCCTTTTCATACTTCTTCATCATTTCATATATCTCTTCCTTCTTTGAATCAGAAGGCATAAGAGTAACAAGTACTCTTTCTCGTATCTCTTTTTCTTTATGAAGTGCAAATGTCCATCTTGCAAATAATTTGTCTGTTAGCTCCTTGGGTACTTCATATTCCTTGAATTTAAGTGGAATGTAATGGTGTTTGTACATTTTAGCTATTATAGCTCTTCAATTTTATTTTGATCTTGTGGATCAAGTTTCAACCATTTCCTAATATTAGGTTCTGAAATAAACTGTTATTCTGAAATGTTGTTACATATTTCATCAATGGTTTTAGGGATCAAGGGTTCTTTCCCTTTTTGCACTTCTATTTCAGCTTCATCCATAGTTGATTCATCTAGATCTTCTTGAGTTCTATTCAACTTCCTCCTTTTGATTTGTTTCCCCTTTGGTGAGACCGGTTTCCTCTTGTAGGTTCTCACTCTCTGTTTCTTCAACTATGAAGGAGTTGCTTCCTTTACTGTTTGGCTTCTTGTCCTTGAAGTAGTTGTTGTCCTTGATTTCTTAGGTGGAGGAGGAGGTGGTGAATATGACTATGTAGCCTTTGAATCACCCTTTTCTATATCTTCACCAATGGGTGACTGGCCCTCGGTTTCTTCCTCCTTTCCTTCTGTTTCCTCTTCACCTTCTTCAATAACTGCCAATTTCTTTTTCAAATTCTTTACCATTTCATTTTTCTTGTTTACAACTTTCTTGATAACAAGATCTAACTTGATTTTCAGTTTGGCTTCTTCATAAGTGCCAAATCTTGTTTGTTTGTTGTCCAATGGTTCATTCAATAGTGCATGTATGCATTTTGTAGCTTGTCCTGTTTGGATTTCATAATCAAGTAGTGATAGCTAAGATTTTCTAGGTACTACTGGTTTGATATAGGTAAAATTAGTATCTACCATAAAATATATGTCATCCTTATGTTCTTCTATCAAACTCTCTGGTATCCTTGTTCTTGCTTGCATCTTTTCCTTAAATCCTTTGAAATATTCATTCATTAAGTCATCAAAATCTGTACCTAAGGATTCTATGTGCTCACTTATCTATATGGTGACTGGTTTTCTTATGTCCCATACTACTTTGCCTATGGAGGGAAATTATCCTTCAAAGTAAAAGAATATGCACATAATTACAGAACCAAACTTACAAGTGTTTTTCCTTGATGCCCTTATAGTGTTCATGTTCTCCTCAAGTTGATTTAACAATATTTCTGAAAGATCCATCTTCTTTCCTTCTTTGATGATCTTGTAGGTTGTGCTCATAGCAGTGCTTTCTATGTTTTTCATTCTGCTAGCCTGGAAGATTTTATATCCTACCACACCTGCACCAAAACAAAGTTCCTCGTTGGTGATGGTGTTAACTTTGAGACCTTTTTTGTCTGATTTTGCACCTATCAACTTTTCTACTTCCTTTCTGGATGTGTGCTTGTGAGATCTTGGCTTGTCAGTTGTGGGATATCTAGTAACCACATGAATAACATCTTTTGTTATTCATTTGGGTTCATCAAGCCACAATTTCTGGTTATGCATTATGCTAAGAACTATTTGTATCCATTTAGTCTTAAAAACCCTAGGAAAGTGTAATGCATTTGTCAGACCTTTTACGTCCAGATGCTTGTGCTCTTCTTTCAGGTTTCTAGTGTCATTACATAATTCCTTATAGGACTTATCTAGGTCTATATCTCCTATTTCTGAGATCTTGCAGTGTATATAGGACCTTACGTCCTCTACTAGCAAAACCCTAGGTGGGATTCTAGAGAATGCTCTAGAATCATCAGGTTGTGATACAATTTATGGGTCTAACTTGTATTTAGGCTGGACACAAGTACTATTACTAATAAGATTGATCATTTTCTTCTTATCCTCTTTCAATTTTGATGTTCCAGAAGTAGATTCCATTGTATTTTGAAATTTAGGGCTTTTCGTAATTTAAACACAGTGTAGTTGGTGATTGTAGGTACTTACTGAATCTCTATGATTGCTCGTGAATCTATCAAGTTGTGTTGAATCTTGCTAAGGTCACACTTCAATCTATTCTTTGATCGCTCTTCTTAGCTCTACTTTGTGGCTTGAAAATCATGAGTGCAAAATGAGTTCTTTCATCATGCTTTTATAACTTTTATGCCCTAAGTTGTCATTAATGCCCAACAATGCGTCGGTGTTCAAAGACTGAGCTCGCCGATTTAGGCATAAACAACATCATCGGTGTAGGCGTAAAGTTTTAGGGTAGTTAGTAGCTTTGTTTCTTTTACCAATGCTTGTCGATAAGATGACGATGAAAACCTCTGTCGACTCAAAGATCACCAATGTTTGTTGGTTACACTTAGCAACTTGGCTTTTGTGTAATGCCCGATACATTTCGGTAAGTAGTGTCAACTTTACTGTGTGTGTTCACTGATGCTTATTGGTACCTATTAACCAATGGAATTTGTTTTTCAATAATATTACAAGTAACAATATAGTGCATATTCAATAATGCTAATTTTTTCAATATGAACAATGTGCAATGGAACCGATGCATATTCTAACTTGTCATAATGCAGTTCCATACTTACTTGTGCAACTTAGTTGGGAATAGTGATGCCACCATATCCATTAGATGGGGTGTCATTATTTGCATTGCTTTTTCCAGCAACTTCAGTGTTTGTAGCTTTTCTCCACATCTTGTTTCTCATCTTCTTGATGTCATCAATGGTATTTCCATTGGGATGAGTTCTTGTTTCTGTCAGTCGGTCTTTTCAATCTTTTATCACATGTCCAACCTTATGACAATGTAAACATGCCATACCTAGATTGGTCCATCCTCTTGGTCTTCTAGTCCATTTTCTCATATAGTTGGCAGAAATATGACCATACCTTCCACATGTTGTGTAGTTTGTCCATGTGTTATAGTCCCAAACATATGAGTTACTGATTCTTGTTGGTTTATAGCCATTATTAGGTTTTTTTGGTGTCCATGCTTTCTTGTTCTTTTTCCATCACTCCTGATGTGTATGTCCATTCATTTTGTAGGAAGGACAGTACTTGTCCATGTAGGTTTCCTTTTTTGGATTTGTCACCTTGGATCTACATTCATGTGCCTTGTGTCCTTTCTTGTGACATTTATAACAATTACCAATGAAAGTAGATTGTGATTGAGGAATACCTTTCATTTTGTTTCTTCAAATTTTTGAACTATGGCCTAGTTTTTCACACTGATTGCATTATAGCTTCTTGGTTCTTGGAGTTGCATAAGAATTCCTTTGATCTGATTGATTAGATGATTCTCCATTGTTGCTGTACCCTAGACCTGTGTAGTTTTTGACTCTTCTTTGTCCGTCAAGGAAATCATCCATTCATTTATTGCTATCTTCATCTTTCTTGATTAATTCATTGTGTTGATTTTGAATTCTGACTTCATGTTTTAGATTTTCATTCTCTTCTCTTAGCTCACCAATGATATGTATTATTTCAATTAGTTTAGTATTTAATTTTTTTGCCTCTTGACTCATAAGAATAATCTGATTGGTAATCTCATGGTGGTGATCAGTAAGTCTTTGAATCTCTGATTCTTTTTCTTGTAGCTTCTCTATGATTTTCCTCCTATCATCAATAGCCAATGTTCTCTCTGATTCATCTTTTCTTGCATCATTCATGACATCAATCATTTTTACCATCTAAGTCTCTTGACCAATTTGCATCATCTTGATTTTCTCTGTCAGATGTAGATTGACCTCTTGTAAACTTGTGATCTCTTCTACTGATGTCTGATGCTTTGCTTGTTGTTGATTCAGCTAAGTTGAAGTAATCTCGGATCTCCTCTTCTTGATAATATTTTTCATTAAGCCTAGATGCCATAATCTTTCTTTCATCAACCAATTTTCTCATGCTTACTCTCGCCTCTTTGTACAGCTCATAGTAAATCTAAATTTGTAACTGCTCATTCTCAATAGTCTTGTCCAGTATGTACTTTTCCATTGTCTTGATCTTTTCTCTTAATTATTTAATCTTTTCAAGAAAGGGACTTAGCTCTGATACCAATTGTTGGAATTACTGGAAAGATGTACTAAGAGAGGGGGGGTGAATCAGTACCTCTAAAACTTTTTATGTGATTATCCCATTAACCTTTGTGTCATCAGATGTGTATATTCACCTATCTATTTGTTCATATTTCTTTATGTATGTGAAATCATAATATAAGTTCTTTACATGTGTAAACATTCAAGAAACATACATGAAAGTAAATAACACATAACAAAAGATATGATATCATAGAAAACTCCTGTTAGGAAGTAAAAACTGCGGTGGGGATGTCACCCACAAAACTTCACTATCTGCAGATAAGAAGGGGGCCGATTAAGGATTACAATTTGATCACTTCTAATGATCTACCCTGTTAGGAGTATTAGAGTGGAGACCTATTAGGATCTACTTTTTTTGAAGCTTTAGCAACACTGTTAAGTGTGCACTCTGTTAAGAGATTTGTCAAGAATTGTTAAGTCTACCTTCTACTAAAGGATTTCTAATGTGATGCATTTGTTAGAATGCAACTACATTATAAATGTTGATCTGATAGTATATGCAATATCTAATTGTTGATAATAGATCCTATAAAGCTTACAATGTATATGTAATCACCTTGAGTGATTGAATGATACCTTGTATCTACTCATCAGTAGCCTTGTCTGTGTTCTTGAGAATTGATGTGATCTATTTCTGAACTTTGCATGAATTCACTTATGCTACTTAGATTCTCTTTGTGGCTATAATCATTTTCTAAAAACTTATATTTCAAATGATTGAACATCTATATATATACTAGTTTCTAGGTCCATTCTTGATTCACACTTTTGAAATTAACTCTAGATCCAAGGTTTACAACTTGACCTTGATCTTTAGTTAGTTATGTTTTAGATATGTTAGGATGATTGATAACACTTACATTATACTTGCTTGAACCTAAAGTAATGATTTAAAACAAATTAAAACTCTATAAATAGAATTACAATTTTTTATCTGACGTGGAAAGTCAGATCCACTTTTTGCGGGTGCTGTAACTAACTATCGATTCTGATGCTCGAGCTTCTTTCTCAGTCTATCAGGTTTCTTATGTTCTTTTCTCTATCAGGCTTCTACTCCATTGGTGTCCCTATTTTGAATTGTTGGTTGGGTTTCCAGTTCTGTCAGGTTCCTTGCCTTTTCTGCTCTGTCGGCGATGTTCATAAAACTGTACCGTCAGTGATGTTCTTTTGCTATCTTGTCAGTTCAACACTTTGACAGTGTTCGTCAGGAAATTCTATACTTAGCATTTTCACGACAAGTATTGTCATCTCATCAGGTATGTAGTGTGTTGTCTGTTGGGTATGTCTATACTGATGACCTTTATCATGTTTTTCACTTAAGTATACTAATGGAAAAACTTAATGTCATCAGATTTTTCATAAAGGCATATCTTGTCTCACACCCCAAGGGACAAGGATTCAGGAATGCAACCATTTTGGGGGAGTGTTAAGGGATTTGGAGAACTAGAAAGAAGGAATAAAATATTACTTGGAGGGGACAAAGGTGTAAAAGGATGTAAGAGCATTTAACGTTGACAAGAAGCATGGGTTGACTTTTGTGGCTAATCTTTTGAATTACGAATGTGCAAATGATTAGTGAAGGGATTAGGCTTGGATTATGATTAATTAGTAGGCAAGTGGGCTAGGTTGGGTTGGAAGCATGGATTAGGTAGCTGGAGTGAGGTTAGTTGAGGGTTAAATTTATCAGACATGTGCTAAAATAAAATAAAATAGATTATTTAATTCCAAAAGGAGGAAAATATATAAAAATAAGTAAATTTAAATAGATAAATGGATTTATTTAAATTAATAGAAGAAGGGGGATTTAATTAATTAAATAGTTATGGGTTTTCATTAGATCAATTGGAATATAGATAATTAATTAAATCAATTTGGCTAGAAGGCTAACATTAAATAATTAAATAATATATAGTTATTTAATTAATAATGGGTAGGAGAGAAATAAATTTAATTATATTTTTTAATCAAATTTAGGTGTATATAATTTCCTACTTAATTTTGAAAATCCCTCTCATTTCCTTATTTTTTTCTTTTGGCTATTCATGGTCACAACTAACACTAAGTTCCCTAAAAATCACATCTCTAGAAAAATATAGTTTTCTTGGTTAGAGGATTCTGTAACTTATGTCCTTTTACATTATGCCCATATCTAACAAAAATGCACTTTTCAAATTTTGGATCCAACTTAGTTTGGTTTTCTTTAGGCATCTCAATATAAGCCTCATAGCCAAATACCCTTAAACTTGGAATAAAAGGTTTTGTCATGTCTACAGTCCATAAGGTGTTGTTTCAAGAGCCTAATAAGGAAATCTATTTAACAAGCTACAAGCAGTAATTTCAAGTTCTTCCCCAAAAGAATAAACCACAAACCAATTAACATACTTCTATCTCTTTCCATTATTGTCCAATTCATCCTTTTTGCCACTCAATTTTGTTCAGGAGTACAAAAGGTAAATTTTTGTCAAGCAATTTCTACATGCTTACAAAATTCATCAAATCCCTTAGAATTATTCTCCTCTATTATGAATTATAAAAGTCTTCATTTTTTAGTCTATTTTGTTTTCATTTAAGGCCTTAAAATATTTAAGCATAGTGAAAAATTTGGATTTATGCCTTGTAAAATATAATTAGGCGTATCTAGAAACATCACAAATGGAGATAAAATATCTAAATCTTCCAATTCATTAAGTATTCACTAGTTCAAAAATATCTAATTGAATAATCTCCAATTTACTCTTATATTTATTATTGACTGAAACAAATGTTTATTTTTTCTTTACCAAACACACAACGTTCATAAAATTCAAAACCCATCAGAATAGGAAAAAACTGTCTAACAACTTTTTGTTCAAAATATTTTTTAGTCATTCTCATTAATGAGGTAGAATATATAGTGCCACAACATCAATTTAATTTCAGATTTGGTTACATTGGTATATTTAACAACAATGACTTCAATCTCAAACAAAGTCTCCTCCCTTGTTCCCCTTATTACTGTGCCAAGTTTCTTCTTACCAATTTTCAACCATGCTTGTCAAATGTTACATGTAACCTACTATAATTCAATATAAAAATTGAAATTAATTTTCTTTCTAAACCTAAAACATGCTAAACACTTGAAAGATATTTTATTCTTACATCATTGAAATACAATCGAATCGTACTAAGTTATTACTGAGGTAGATTTATCTTCCATCATATTTCTTATATGTGAAAACCAGTCCTTATGATGAGTCATCTAGTACATACATATTTAATCAATTAGCTGATGGTCTTTAGTCATAATATGAAGAGGATAAATAAAATCATCATAATTTTAATTTGAGTATTTCTCTATAGAGGAATCAATCTCTTCCTTTGGATTCTTGCATGCTTTCTTAACATGTTCTCTCTTTTTGCAGTTCTAACACTTCAATCTCTTCTTTTTATTGAGAGTTTAGATCTTCCCTTAGAATTTTAATTAGGCTCATTATTATATCATTTAGGCCATCCTTCTTTATGCATTCCCCTGACATTTAGAGACTCACTTAAACCATCCATATTCTTTTTGCTCATTCCTGTGCCAACAAATCTCCAAAAGCAGAATCCATCTTTGGATCTTCAAGGTTAGCATTGATAGAAAGAATGATTTTTTCTATGAATCAAGTAAAGAATAAATAAGGATGATGCATTTATCATCCTTTTTATTGATATATTTATAGAGGCTAGTTGATACAAATTAAATCTAAAGAATTTAAATGGTTGACTATTGATTCACCTTCCTTCATCTTAAGAGAAAATTTTGTTTTGTTTCAAGTATAGTTTGTTTACTAGAATTTTAACTTGGTAGATCTCACCAATTAAGTTCCATAAAGTATATGCAATATTTTATTTTGACACATTGGAAAACATAATCTGATGATTCCCTTGGAATTTTTATCCGCCTTCTCCCAATCTTCATCAAACAATTTCTTGGGTTTATCTTTATTTGTTACAAACACCCATTGATATCGTTCTTCAAGGAGATCCTATATTTTTAGCTTCCACATCTCATAACCCATTCTATTGAACTTATATACATCCAAAAAAGTTTAAGTTGGAGCCATGGTAATATCACAAATTTACAAAGAAAACTGAAACTCCCACAAATGCTCAAAAAATATTCCTTGTATTACCCAAGAAACATAACTATATAGGCTCTGATATTACATGTTATAAAATTAGAGGTGGACACAAATATAAGAAGCTCCAAATATATTGCAAAATGTATCTAACGATTTGGACCAAATGGAAATAAATTAAACTATAATAGAAAAAGAGAGCACTATAGAACCTAAACACATAACACTCTGATTACATGGAGAAACCCTTCTTGGAAAATATACACTAAGAAGAGATGAATTAATTATATAATCAACAATAAGTGATTAAAATAGTGTTGTAGAGAGAAGGAACATAACTATCCTAGCTAGACACAACTAGGACTATGATGATTGAAGGAAATGTTTTGTATATCTACTAGAGAGAATACGTGATCATTGTTGTTTATACCTTGAACCAAGTGTAGATAAAGCAAGGAACCGGTAAGACTCCTTATGAACTTTGGTATGGTCATATTCCTATAGTGAAATACTTTTGAATGTTTGGGAGTAAGTGCTATATCAAGAGAGATGAAGACATTGGAAAGTTTGATCCTACAAGTGATGAAGCAATATTCTTGGATATTATACTAAGAGAAAAAAATATAAATGTTATAACTATAGAATAAAGAAGATTGTTGAAAGTGAAAATGTTAGAGTTGATGAGAATGTGCAGAGATCATAAAAAACCTGAAGGTATGACACACCTGAAGAGATAAATTAGATTGTGGAAGTACAAAATTAGGATAAGGATTTGAATGAATTGAATGAATAAGTTGAACCAATGGCTAATGAGGAGGACATTAAAACCAAAGGGTCTACTACAAATCCCATTATGAAGACTCCATAGTATGTAAAGACTAATCATTCTAAAAATGCTATTATTGGTGATAAGAATAGAGGTGTTTAAAATAGAGGAAGAAATGCTAGAGATGAAACATGTTTGCTATCTGAATTTGAACCTAAAGATGTGGAAGAAGATTGTAATGATGAAAGTTGGATAAATTCTACGAGGGAATAACTTGATCAAATTGAGAAGAACACAATTTGGATTCTTGTTCTTAGACCTGTGCACAAGAATGTGATCAGAACTAAGTGGGTATTTAGAAACAAGTTGAATGAAGATGGAATAGTGGTTTGGAACAAAGCTAGACTGTTATGCAAAGGGTATTCATAGATGGAAGGTATTTATTTTCAAGGGACCTTTTCCCATGTATCTAGAATTAAATTTTTTAGATTAATTCTTTCATATGCAACCTACATAAACTAAAATTTTATCAGATGCATGTCAAGTCTGCATTTTTGATTGGTGAGTTAGATAAAGATGTTTACATTAAACAACCTGGTGAATTTCCACTAATCGATGAAGGGGATATGGTTTATAAATTGTAGAAATAATTGGATGGATTGAAACAAGCCCCTAGAGCTTGGTATGCTATATTGGAATGGTACTTGCAAAATATTGGATTCAGTAAAGGTACAATTGACAATAATTTGTATTTCAAGGTAGTTGATGATAATATCTTGATTGCTAAAGTTTTTGTTGATGATATCATATTTGGTGGTGAAGATTAATTGATTAAAGAATTTGCTGATGAAATACAAAAAGAATTTGAGATGTCTATAATAGGTTAAATGAAATTATTTCTTGGATTGTAAGTTATACACTTGGATAAGGTAATTTTTATTACATATTCTAAGTATCTCAGAGAGTTGTTGAAAAGGTTTGGTATGGAAGATTCCAAACTAGTTGGAACCCCTATGGCTACTGGTTGTAAATTGACTAAAAATGATGAATCCTCTTGTACAAATCAAACAAGATATAGATCTATGATTAGTAGATTCTTATACATAACTTAGACTAGACCTGATATGATTAATGTTGTTTGTATTGTGGAAATATTTCAAGAAGAACCGAAGGAACCACATGTTGTTAAAAGAATATTCAAAGTCTTGAAGGGAATGATTGACTATGGCTTGTGGTTTGGTAAGGACAATTATTTTATAGTTTGTGCATACACACATGCAGATTGGATAGGAAATGTTGATGATAGAAAAATTACAAGTGGTGGTGCATTCTTCCTGGGTAAGAGACTCATCTCTTTTACAAGTAAGATGCAAGATTTTATTTCACAATCTACTAATGAGGCTGAGTATGTTGTTGCTGCTATTAATTTCACTCAAGTTGCTTTGATGAAGAAAATGTTGAAGGATTTGAGGATAAAAAGTGATGAACCTATTGTTATTTACTGTGATAACCCAAGTGCTATAAATATTTCAAAGAACCTTGAGCAACATTCAAAGACAAAGCATATTTATATTAAGTATCATTTCTTGAGGGATAGAGTCGGTTACAATGATGTACAATTAGAATATGTATCTAATAAGGAACAAATTGCTTATATATTTATAAAGCCTTTGTTAAAGGATACAATTGAATATCTTAGAGATAATCTTGGGTTAATGACCCCTCCCGAATAGAGAAGATGATGCTAAGGGTGGCATCAATCTAGAAACTTATCAGAATGTTATTCTTTGGATTGATGATTTGGGGACTACTCCTTAAGGGGAGCAGTCTTGAGGATCTTATGGATTGATATTGTATAGTTTCAATATCCTTTTGAGGTGAATTCAGTTCTTTTGATATCTTTCATCCTTTTCCATTGATGTCAAAGGGGGAGAAGATTGTGTGAAAAACAAGTTGTATTGAGATTTTTTGAAGCTGGATATTCAGAGTGACCAGGTGGATATATTACCTTTGTGCATTGATCAATTTTTCACTTCATATGTTGTCATAAATTCCAAAATGGGATATTGTTGGAAGATTGCTGAGCATGTCAGAGATTTTTCATTATACCTTGTCTATGTGTGTTGACATTAATGTTTTTTCATTGATGTCAACATACTATTGTTGTTGCAAACAATCTGTTTTGTTCAGTACAAAGGATTTTAGTTGTTCAGGTGATATGTTGTTGATCTTGTGCTATTATCATATGTGATTTTTGTGATATGTCTATAGTTGATTTTGGTAAACTTATAGATCTTTGCATGACAATTGGAGTGAGTTATGATTGCTTTATAAGGCGCTAGTATTTCAGTGTTCTTGTTGTTTAGGATGTTTTAAAGGTTGTGCTTTTGGTTTAGTATGGATTGATTTGGTTGATTCAATGGATACAAAGTCAGTGGATTCTTTGGAGCTTAATTTTTTTCCTCAATTAGTGTTTTTCATGATTCAAAGTTTGATAAGCTATTTTTTTGGTGTGGTAGAGTTCAATGTTCATGATGAAAAATGCAGAGATGAGTTTGGTTATCAAGGTTGGGATGCTATGGAAGTTTGAGAAGATATTCACACTTATTTTTTATGTTCTTTGATCATGTTATGTATTTTTTATTGGCTAACATTTATTGAGGTGATCACATTTGGTGATTTGTTAAGCCTATTGGTGTTTCTTCATTTAGGTCTCAGCTGACTTGGTGAAGTAACGTGTTACAATTCACGGCATGGATTTGGAGATGCTAATGCATATTCTTGGATGATGTTTTGGGTCCTATATAGGTCTTGGACAACTTGATTTGGATTGTATTTGTGTTTGAGCTTAATATTCATATCATTTATTTGTATAGGTCTTGGCTGACCTTGTTGCTGTCATTCATTGTAATATGTATAATGGGAAATCAATTGTGATTGTGATGTGTGTGTAGTATGTGGTGAAAAGAGATGTTTGTAATTTTCAATTGAGGTAGAAATTGTAATTTATTAGCACTATATTGGCATAAGAGATGTTGTAAGTCAATTCAGTTGTATTGGACAATTTGTTGACCCTTTGTAACTGTTATCAGCGATTGATAAATGAACCCAAATAAGGGTCTGATAATTGTATTGTGAGAAGTGTGCTTTAGGCAGTGGGCCTATGAATGAAATTCCATTCTTCAATGTTCTTATTTTATCTTAATTGGGAAATACTTATAGCAGAGTATATTTATCTTGCGGGTTTGACTCCCGCCAGGGTTTTCCCTTAACAAGGTTTCCCCATGAAAAAATTTGGTGTTGTGAGCTGTCTATTGTGGATATTGCATTACTATTTTATCTTTCAGATTTGTAAGTGATTCAATTGTAAAAGTTTGAATTACTACGAGTACAACTAATTTACCCCCCTCTTAGTTGTGCTTCTCTTCTTTAGGCCTAACAGTAAAGTGAAAAGTATCTTTGTAACTCCCTATCAATAAATAGATAATTATTGAGGCCAGTAAAAAAATATTTACCATACTAGTAAAATATTGATTACCACTCTCGGTGAAACCATCCATCCCCTATAGGTTAATTAAAAATAATTTTTAGAACAATTACATGGATTAATAAGATTGATGCTGCCTAAACCCCAAAACTCCCATGGTTTTTGACTCAAATTAACTTATAAAAATTTAATCCTCCTAAGAGAGTCAACATAGCTCTTTTGATAGTTCTATTCCTCTTTGAGGAATTTTTTTTTACCTACTCTTCCACATCCCAAAGTAGGTCTAATTTAATCATAACACAATCCTAAATTTTATCCTAACTCAAGAAGGGTGTGATAGGATCAGCCATAAAAAGCCTCATATAGTGCCATTTTTAGTCGAAAATGATAGCCATCAACATAAGAAATTTCCACTAAGGGTAGATAGTTCTCCTATTTATTCTATTTATCTATCACATATGTACATAGGATGTCCTTGAAGACCTAATTAAGACTCATTGTCTATCCATTAGTCTCTAGATGATAAGTTGAATTGAAATTTAGCTTTGTGACCCAAGTTTATTTGGTAAGTAGTTTATAATGAGAAGTAAATAGGTAATACCTATTAAATATGATCTTTAGAGGAAATACATGCAATTTCACACCCTAACCTCATATATTCAAGAAATGTTCTCCACTATGCAATTTCCTTCTTTGTATTATATCTAACTTATCAAAAAATATCAAGGTCATATGGTGTTTATTTTGAGTCAGAGGTAGCCCAATAATAGAATCCATTGAAACTAAATCCACTTCCATTCAAGGATGTCATGAGGCTATCCCATTCTAATAGAGTGATGACATTAAACTTCCCATGGTTGATATTTTATTCATTGTTTATAAATTCTACTACATCAAACTTCGTTCTTGGTCACCAGTACAATTGTTTCACAATAAATAGCATTTTATTGGATCTAGGATAGTATACTAACTTAATTTTTTTTATTACATGATTATCTCTCTTGTGAAATCTAAGCTAGACATATATATACTGATCCCTAGTAACTCAAAATTCTACTACCATCTCATGTACTATTGGTATTGGGGATAATTATTGAATTCATTTCCTTGCAAACTTGAAACTACTTTGACATTCCAAGCATATTAGTCTAATATATTTTACCTATTCACTTCAATATCTTGCATGTTATAGTTTTTTTATCAAGAGAACAAAATCAGAAAGACAACTTAATAGTACCTTGTAAATTCTTGTCTATCTTTAACAATTCTACATCTAAAATATATTTGGGTTTTCTTTCATTTTTCATAGCTACCCATTGATCCATTTCTTCTAAGAGATCCTCCATTTTCAACTTCATTTTTGTAAGGAAATGTGAATTCAATGAAACCAAAATTACAATAAAAATAATTTTTCTAATTTCCAAAATCAATTCAACAATTGAGACAAGGTGAAAAAGGACAAAACCCATAGAAAAATTGATTGGAAATAAAGCATGGTCTCCTCATTGTGTATAGTTTCCCAAGATGTAGAATTTTAATGTGTGTTCATGAGATTTTGACAACATAACAACAGTTAATTGATATGGATGAAAGATGTATACTAATGAATAAGTATTTGACATATGAGAAGATGGCTAGGATGAGAGGATGAAGATCAATGGTTGGGAGAGATTGGGTCATCTCAAGCCATGAGATGTTGTCAAGTGGAAACATTGGAAATCTTGAGGGGGAGATTGGTACCTTGAGAGGAAAAGGGATTATCTTTCCATAAAGGAAAGCCTTGTCCTACACCCAAAGACATGAAGATGAGAGGAATAAAATAATTTCAAATTCTTTGGATGTGATGTTTGGGAGAGGGTCCATGTGGGATTTTTTGAATTGAAGATAACATTTAAGGTTAAGGGGACTAGGAGAGTAGTCACTTATGTGATGTAATGACTAGTCTTTCTCACAACCTTATATCCTCCTAGGTTCTTCTATAGGCCTCTTCTCTAGCCTATTATGGTTCTTAACTAACCCTAGTTTCCCAAGGATTCTCTTCTAAAATTATTCACCTATTCAACTTTTCAACACCATCTAGGAAATTAATTCAACCATCTATATGCTCCACAATTGTCTTCTTTCATTTTATCACCAAGTGATCCAAGGATATCATTATTCACCAATGGAGAGGAAGGGCAAAAACAAGGCAATTGCATCCAACACAATTCCTAACAAAATAGATTTCAATGAAATGCTAAACGAGTTCAAGAACTTGCTCCAAACTCACTGAAACATGGCTACAAGAATTAGGCCTAATTAGGAACCTTTTTGCATATAACTTGAAAATATCCTTAATGAGGTAGAAAACTAGCTCCATATTTTGACACCCTTTTCAAAGACCTAAAGGATTTTCTATGTCTTTCCTTCCCAAACTGTCCGTACAGAGGGTTACTATTTTTAAGCCTATAATTAAGAGTTTCACCATACACTGAGCATCATGGTTTTACTTTTCACCATGAATAAATCATCACCAGAACTTCCCCTTGGATTTGGGACTTCTCCATACATATTTCCTCCTCTCCACATCCTTTGATTGAAGCAACCAATGGTTTCAATCACTCATATTACCTCTATAATTCATTGTGATCCCTAGCCATGCAACTTTGGCTTGTCTAGGGAATCACTAAAAAAATAGAAAATAATATTTCTAGGGCCCAAACTTCTCCACACATAAAGTACAAGGAGTCACCTAAGTCATTCCAAGAGCCTATACAAATGCCATGGTGGAATGATGAGCTATGACCCCATTTACAAAAACTATCTGATTCAGACCAGGGACAGTGCACAAAAAAAAATATTTACAAAGGAAATGAAATGAGAAAAAACACACTAAATAATCACATGTAGAGTCAAGTAATTACATAAGCTTCCTCATGCACAAGTCATAGTGCAGAGTTCAATACATTAAAACCTAAAATGTGTACAAAATACTCAACTGTAACCAATCTTTCAATTACTCAGTCGATACACTTACTTCAAAACTTATCCAAACCCCCACATAGGTCAAGGGACTCATTACATAGTTGACCATGGCACAAATCCAACTATTTGTGATAGTTATACAACCAAATTCTTGAAGATGCATAATTGTAAGAAATGTTGTCCATGTTGTCATTGACAACTTTTTGACTCTTGCACTCAAACTTGGTCAACACACTATGAAACTTATCCAAATGCACTACTATGCCTATTAGACCTCAAAATAGCTCTCCTAGACTCTAATGTCATGCCCAAAACTAGGAAAAAACACAGACAATTTTTTTTTTAAAACCCAAGTACATACAACTAATAATGGATGAGTTGAGGTAATGTGATTGCATGGTGAAGTTAGTCTTCGAGTTGCAAGGTATATTCATAGATTTATTTAGGGTCACACCACATACGGATGTAGAGTTGGAGCATCAACTTGCTACATGATTTACATGAACTCTTGGGTCAGGTTGAATTAACTATGGTTTTATGTTTAAACACGTGTTCTAGGTCTAATCCATATCAGAATGTAATCCATACAATATAATCATCATCATAAACATAATATCTCAACTCTTTGTCAGGATAATCAAAAAGTGTATCAATGTATCAAAACATAAAGTATCAATCAAAGTGTGATTGAACAGTAATTCTATGATGGGTGGGGGTGAGGCCTCACATCCTCCCCCACTAGGCATAAACTTCCTCCTAGAGTTCATCAAAAATATATGGGTACTGAGATCTCATCTAGGCTACATCCTCCCATGAACTCATGACCTCATCATAACATTCCCACTAGACCCTAACCTGGTCTAGCTCTCAGCCTTGAAGTGCAAGGGTCTATCAGGCTATAAAATGAATGGGCTCCAGTGCTATCTGTTCATCCGACTCCACCTACAAGGCATCCCAATCTATAACATGAGACTCATCATAAATATATTTATATAACACAGATACATGAAACACATTGTGGATGTGAGACAGGATAGGTGGCAAGGCTAGATGGTAGGAAACTAGTCATATCCTCTCCAATATCTTGAAAGGTTCAACAAATCAAGGTGCTAACTTAGATCCCTTTACCAAATGGATTAGACTCTTATGTGGCACACTCTCAATAAGACCCTATCTCCAACCATATACTCATGATCAACCCGCTTTGCATCTGCATACTTCTTTTGTCGATCCTGAGCCTCTCTAAGACACTATCTAATCAAGACTACCTACTGCTCCATATCCTTGACCAACTAGGGTCCAATAGATAATCTATCCTCAATCCTGTCCCAACTTAGTGGTGTCCTGCATGGTCTATCGTACAAGGCTTGATATGGCGGCATAACTATAGAAGAATGATACCCATTATTATAGGAAAACTCAACCAGATGTAGGTATTCCTCCCACTTGACCTGATGGTCCATCACATACATATGTAACATATCCTCTAACACCTAGTTAACCCTCTCTGTCTGTCCATCTATTTGAGGGTGACATGTTGTAATGAAATTTAGTCTAGTGCCCAACGTTGCCTGTAACTCTCTCCAAAAATCTTATGTGAACAAGGAGTCTCTATCAGAGATGATCTTATGGGGAATGCCATGAAGTCTGACAATATCCCACAAAAAGACCTGAGCTACGTCTCATGCTGTGAATGTAGTACACATGGGTGAGAAGTGGGCAACCTGGGTCAACATTTTGACTGTCACCAAGATGGCATCATGGAGGTGAGAAGACATAGGGAGACCAACAATGAAGTCCATAGATATAGTATCCCATTTCCACTTGGCAATATAATGTGGCTGCAGGAGCCCACCTAGATGATTGTGCTCTGCCTTCACTCTCTAGCACTCTAGACATCTAGCAACTATGCTAGCAATCTGTAATCTCATACCCGGCCAATGATACAACTATCTCAGGTCAGCGTGCAACTTCTTGACTCTTGAATGAGCTACATAAGGTGCTCTATGAGCCTCAAGAACAACAAACTCTTGCAAGTCACCCGTAGAAGGTACATAAATGTGTCCCTTATGACGTAGAAGTCCAGCGGACTCTAAAGAATACTCTACAAATCTCCCCTCAAGGGGTCTCTAAGAATGGATAAACTGACAAACCTCCACATATAATCCATCCTCTAGTAAGTGATGCAAAATGCACTCCCTCAAATATGTACTAGAAGTCATAGATGAGAGTTTGTGTTGCCTCCTACTCAAGGCATCTGAAACTACATTCTCCTTCCATTTAATGTAATGAACATCAAAATCATACTCACACAAAAAATCCATCCATCTCCTCTACCTAGCATTAAGATTGGGTTGTGTAAAGATATACTGTAGGCTTTGGTGATCTGAGTGAAGCTCAAATCAGTGACCTAGAAGGAAGTGTCACCATCTCACTAAGGCATGAACCACTGCTGCAAGTTCTAGGTCATGAGGAGGATAATTAAGCTCATGAGTCTTTAGCTTCCTAGACTTGAAAGCTATATGATGACCCTCTTGCATAAGGACTTCTCCAATACCATCTAATGAAGCATCTGTACATACAACAAAATCTATCAAAGGATCTAGCACTGCTAAAATTGATGCACTAGTGAGGACTCTCTTGAGCTCCTGGAAAGCTCTCTCACACTTCTCTATCCATTCATACTTCTTCCCCTTTCTCTAAAGGGAGGTGATGGGTGAGCTACTCTAGAAAACCCTACCACAAAGTGTCTGTAATATCCTGCTTAGCCCATAAAACTTCTGACCTTAGTGACACTGGTGGGTGCTGGCCAACTCATAATGGATCTAATCTTCGATGGGTCTATAGAGATCCCATTGCTAGATATAACATGACCAAGATAATACACCTTGGGTCTAAAGAAGGCACACTTTGACAAGCTGCCATATAGCTGATTCTCTCTTAAACGCTGCAGAACCTGTCTCAGATGCTCCTCATGCTCCTCCTCATTGCAAGAATATATCAAAATGTCATCAAGGAACACTACCAAAAATTTATCCAAGAATGTATGAAATACTCTGTTCATGAGGCTCATGAACACAATTGGAGCATCTATGAAGCCAAATGGCACTACTGTGAACTCATAGTGACCATACCTCGTGCGAAAAGCAGTCTTGTGGATATTACTTTCCACAATCTATAACTGATGGTATCCCAACTTCAGATCTATCTTCGAGAACACTCAGGCACCCTGCAACTAATCAAACAAATCATCCATCCTGGGTAGTGGGTATCAGTTCTTAATTGTTACTTTATTCAACTATCGATAATCAATGCACAATCTAAGTGATCCATCCTTCTTCAAAAAAATCACTGGTGCACCCCAAGGTGATACACTAGGTTGGATATGCCCTTTCTCCAAGAGCTCTTCTAACTGAATCCTAAGCTCATTGAGCTCATGTGTGGTCATCCTATAAGGTGCTCTGGATACGGGCTCGGCTCCTGGTACAAGATCTATGTGAAAATCAACTTCCCTACGTGGAGGCATACCAGGTAGCTCAGTAGGAAATACATCTGCAAACTCCCAAAGAATAGGATAATCCTTGAGTGAAGGCTCCCCCTCTTAATCCTCCTCTCTATCACTAATGGTGATGGTAAATAACTGACATCCCTTCCACACGCACCACCTAAGCTGCATAGAATAAATCATGCAAAGGGATATGGGTCTTTGTACCCCAAATATCACCATAGAAGTACCGTGATCATCAACACACTCAACCCTCTTCTGATGACAATGCATCTTGGCATTGTGGGCATATAGCCAATCCATGCCAATGAATACATCATAAGAACCTAGAGGAGTAATGCAGAGGTCAATCATCATGATTAAGTCTTCAATCTGAATCTGACAACTACAAACTAAGGAACTAACAGACACTCTAGCTCCTGAAGCTAACTTGACCTCCCAACCAACATCTTGTCTAACTATCACCAGCCCGCAACTCTCCACTACATAGGGAGATATAAAGGAGTCTATGGCTCCTGAATAAAATAAGATAGAAACACTGATACCCTGAATCATACATGTGGCCTCTATGAATGTGGCCTAGTGCTCAGCCTAGCGGTTATCAACCACTGTAAAAACTCTATGGGATCTACCCATATCTCCAAATGTAGGATTTGAGGTAGCCCCTCTTTGACCACTGGTTGATTATCCATGTGGGAACTCTCTCGCTATATGACCCATACCACCGCAAGTGTAACATGGCCCTCGAGTCTAAATCTATACTCCCTGTGTCCTAGGCTACTATGACCCTCCGGTCCTATTAGAACCATGGTATCCACCCCTAGAGGACTGTTGAGTCCTAGTTGGCTGTGCTTGAGGGGTCTATGTCCTCTGATCCTATCTAGGACACTGAGACTGCCACTGTTTGGGCTTAGAGCCCTGATAACCCTGTGAATACCTCTGTCTAGAATCCTACTGAGATCTCTTCTACTGAGACTGTTGACCCTTAAAGGATCCTACAAAGTGATTCTATTTCCCTTTCCAAGGGGGTCTCTATTGTCCTAATAGCTAGGAAGAGGGCTTTCAGTGCTGAGACCGATCCTGAGACTCCTGTCTAGTACAAATGTCCTTGGCTACAAGTGTCATCTCAACTGTCTCTCTACATGTGGTAGGAAAGGGTAGGCGTATTGTGCCTTGAAGAGACATATTAAGTCCCTTAATGAAATGGTGGATACGCAGTTTCTCATCCTTCATGTAATCAACATAGGGAAGGAGCTCAAGAAATTGACTCTCATACTGGGCCACTGTGAGGCCTCTCTATTGGAGATCATGGAACTCCTCTATTTGTCTCTATCTAAAATGCTCAGAGAGACACCTCTCTCAAAATTGGGCTACAAAAGACTCCCAAGTGAGTGTGTCAATACTCACTCCACCTATGGACACCTCCTGCTCCCACCAAGTGGAAGCCTTCTCTCATAGGAGATGGACTGCAAGTCATGCCTTTAGATTACTCCCATAAGGGTGCAATCCAAAACATCATTGTAAACTCTGAAACCAGGCCTCTGCTACTGACCATTAGTGGATCCCAAAAACAAGGGTGACTAGAGTCACAATAACTCTTGGATCTCATCTCCAACATCTCTAGGGGGTCTCTCTCTAGCACGTATCTCATGCCCGCATGGTATTACAACCTGATGAACTGACTCACCCTCTTGATCAGCATGACCCTCAATAGACCTGGGTGGGGGACTCCTACTTCTCTCTTTGCTAACTGCTTTATCATTTTCTGAAATATGTGCTTCCCCTTCAGGAATCTATTGCTAGACTACAAGTGGTAGTCTCTATTGAATTACCCCAATCAGATTTTGGAGAACATTCAAAATATCCTGGTTAGGGTTCTGAGGTGGTGGAGGTGGTGGATCCTCCTATCCTGCTCCAACATGGGGAGCTCTATGACCTCTACCTCATTGGTTAGCTCTAGTGATGGTAGGCATCCTACATAATAATTTAAGTTTTGAATGAGTTGAAACATAATGGGTTAGGTTCCTAGTGTCAAAACACTGCTTTGATACCAAAATGTCATGCCCAAAACTAGGGAAAAACACATAGACAATTTTTTTTTTAAAACCCAAGTACATACGACTAACAATGGATGAGTTGAGGTAATGTGATTGCATGGTGAAGTTAGTCTTCGAGTTGCAAGGTATATTCATAGATTGATTTAGGGTCACACAACATACGGATGCAGAGTTAGAGCATCAACTTGCTACATGGTTTACATGAACTCTTGGACTCTAATAAGCATAAAATCCATGGTTCCACCATTCTTGGAACACTAACCTAAATTGGAAAAATCATTACTTCCTAAACATGAAATGATCTAGTTTGGTCTTCTAATGAATTCAACACACCTTAGGACTTATCTAGTCCTATTATTTCACTAGTAGCTTGGCTAAGACCACTACAAGCCAAAATATAACTAGGAGCCCTAGGTTACCATCTAGCCTTACCTAGGTGCTCTTGCACCATTATGACAAGGAGTTTACCCCTCCCTAATTGAAGGGATTAAGAATGTGCAAGGGATTAAGAGGGGATTAGGTTTGATTAAGAGATGATAAAGATTGGGCTTAGGTGAAAGTGGCAAAAGATAGAGGATTCAACACTTGAGAGAGAAAAATATATAGGAATTAAATTAAATGAATGGACGAATTTATTTAATTTAATAGATGAAAAGGGAAAGGATAGAATAAAAAAAGTTATTAAAATAAATTAACTACTTCGTGTTAGAATTTGGAAAAAATAGAAGCAATGAGATAATTATTTAAATATTAAATTATTTTAGGTGTCTACACTTCCAAAGTTCATAACTCTCTCATCAGACTTCTTATAGTTTTTGAATGAGATTTTTCCACCATTTTCTCTAGCATCAAATTTTGATTTAAACAAAAACAAAAAAAAATCCTACAACACTTACAAAATGAAGACATCCCCTGTTAGAATAACTGAGAGGGGGGTGAATCAGTGACCTCAATAATTAATCTAATATTCAACCAAAAATTTATACCACAAATATAAAACCTCTAGTTATCTTCAGTCCTACAAGATGTATGCCTTGTGTGAATCTAACATATATATACTGCTCGGTGTTTATACTATTTATCCTTTCCTTAAGCTTTACCAAATAGCATTTTATCTTTTCTTAACCTTTACCGAAATACAATAAGTAACTTAGTGTTTACTGATCAATCCTTTTTTAGAAATGTGTAAAGAAAAACATCAAATCAATGAACCATATACACATTTGACACATATTTTTAATGTTGAAACCCTGTTAAGGGAAAAACCACTCAGGACCGGTAACCCAAAAAATTTTCTCTTCTGAAGTGAGCTCGGTGAAGAGCCAACCTTGTTAAAGGTTGCAAACACACTATTAAGTGCGACCTTGTTAGAGGATTTAAAACTAATAGTTTATCACTTGATTTAGAATTCTCTATGTTTTAAACTTGAAAACCTTTTGATACTCCTTGGGATGTATCTCAATATATAAAGGATGGTTAAATCCCACTCGGTTTTGAGATTTTATGAATCAATGGTTAAACTAAAACAATATATGATCTGTTCATAAATACAACTTAATCTTATAGATGTTCAGATATATTGTAAGTCCATAATACCTCTTCTAATCAATACTCTCTTAAATTCCTTTGGTCCACTTCTTTTTGCTCGGTGAATGTTGTTTCTTTTCTGTTGCTCGATGTCTGCAGAATTCTTTAGCTCTATTCTTCAGCTTGTATGATCAGATTTGCATGAAGCTTCTATCTTCACCAGAATTCTCTTCATCATCCCTCCTTTTTACTAATGAATTACTTATCTCTTTATATAGACATGATTTCATTGTTTCTTGTCCTTCTTGTTTTCTTTGTTGATCACTTCTTGATCTATAAAGCTCACCATGCTTGTTTTAGCTTTATTCTATAAATCTCTCCTTATTTTCTGGAATAAAACATGCTTTTAAATCTCCTTCTTATCTCTAGCTTTTAACTAATCGATGAAAACAAAGTAAACAATCAGTTAACTCTAAATATAGCTCCTGCCAGCTAAGTTGTTTTTTCATATCCTAACTTTAGTTCTCATTGGTCAACACTTCATTTGTGCTCTGTAACTACTAGAGAGAGCTCAAGAATCAACTTCAGTTCTGTTTGGTGAAAACTACAGTTAGCTCGGTAATGCTTGCTCGGTTATCACTTGCTCAGGTAACACTGTCCGTTGGGAAACACTCTGAAATTTTGTGCTTAGGGTTCACTGTATGTCAAGGTTTACTGTCACTCGGTGTATATGATTACTGACCATAAAAACTTTGTATTTTCAGATCTTTAAGTGTTGTGACAATATTGTTAGTAATAACTGAGAGGGGGGTGAATCAGTGGCCTCAAAATTTATCCTTAAAAATTTAACCACTTAATCAATAAATCTCAGATTATCCTTTCCCTACAAGATGCATGCCATAAAATACTAATAATGATTAATTGTCTGTCAGTTTTCTTTGTCAATCCTTATTCTCCTTGATTACCAATAAGGAGTATAACTATTTACCGAAACTCAGTAAATAAGTAGAGTATATCGATAAATCTAGAATTAACTATGTGAGATGCAAAACTATAAAGAAATGAATCATACACACATAAAACATGGATTTTAACGTGAAAACCTTGTTAAGGGAAAAACCACTGGGACAAGTACCCCAAATTTTCACTCTTCTAAAGTGATCCATGTTAGGAGCCAGCCCTGTTAAAGGTTAAAAACACACTGTTAATTGAGACCTTGCTAGAGGATTTTATACCTAGAGGTTGTCACTTAGTATCAGGCGTCTATTGCTACCATCCTTGAATCAACCTCCTTCTTAGATTGTCAATAGGTATCGGGCAAGTCTAATGCTACTTTCATGAATCAAATTTTTGGCACTCCTTGAGATGTGCATCAATATATAGAAGACTGTTAAGTCCTGCTCAGTTAAGAGACTTGATGCTTCAATGGTTAAACTGAAACACTATGACCTATTCATATTGCAACTTTGAATTGAAATTTTTTAGATCTATTTAAGTACATTACCTCTCTAACCAATGTATCAATTCAATCCTTGTGCTCCACACTTTCTACTCTGTGTTTCTTTGCTCATTGTTCATCGATGTCTGCAGAATTCCTTAGCTCTTCCTTCAGCTTGTTCTAAAAGTAATGTATGAAGTTTTTCTTCATCATTTTCTCTTCAGTATCCTCTTTTTATTCACTCCCCTTAATCTCATTTGTAAATGAATTAAGCTTGTCTCTTATATAGACATAATATTCATTGCTTCTTGGTTCTTGATTCTTGGCATGATAAAAAATCCATCCAATTAGATTTAAAGCATAACTCCCAATTTTTCTCGTAGATATATTATTTCCAACTATACAAATCATCTTTAAATCAATCACTTATCTATGGTCAAATATAACAAATTAGACAACCAGTTAAGTCCTTATTTAGCTATGCCAACTAGATATTTTGTCATTTTCTGAACTCTCTATTTTGTCGGTCACAACTGACTGATCCATCGGTGAGGACTGACTGATCCATTAGTGAGACTCTAGTTAGCTTCGTGATCTCTGTCTATTGGGAATCATTGGAAATTTACTCATCGAGCAACATTCTGACTTTTCTCGTTGGGCACTCTGTGGTTTTGCTTCATCGAGAAATACTATGCTTATGATCATCGGGTATCACTTTGACTCATCTCCTTTTCTCTGTCTGTCGGTGTGCACTCTATTGGTGTTGTTTTTCACTTAGTGAATACATTAATTCTATGTATTATTGAAATCATAACCTTGGTTCCTTTGGTTCTCTGAAGTCTTTGGCATTATGTACATGACCGTACAGAAGATATCAAGTTGACATCAATAACAATACAATCCATTAACTGATTTAATGACTTGCATTATCTTCAACTTAACATTATCAAACATTTAATTAGTTACATGTCATCAATCTCTCCCTTTGGCATTGATGGAAAAATACTATATTATCATACTATACTATTTCTAATAGAATATGAAATACAATAGTTGAGATTCATCAAACCCAATCTTTTTGTTCTGATAACTGATAAAAATGTCTGACCATTGGTAAGCTCTTTTTTAGCTTAGATTTGATTATTGCAGCTCTTTATCTTTCTTCTTCTGATGTGTTGTGTTCTCTCCTTGTGTAAATTTCTCTCCCTCAACTATTCTTCTCTTTTGATGTATTTTTCTCTTGTCAGCAACTCTTTTTTTCTCTTTTGATATCTCTCTTTAAGGATATAATCTCTCCCTGTTGGAGTAATGTGATAATGGATAATCTCTCTCCTTTTTCTGAAGAATGTGATAATATGGATAATCTCTCTCCCTTTGAAAACAATGCCAAACAAGTATCTCACAAATATCTGACATTAATGTCAAGCAATCTTTTCTTTCCATCCATAATATATTCCTTGAATTTCCCTTATCCATCAACAATACAACAATATGCTTTGGTGCTAGGTGATGATATATACCTGTCTATATATAGATGTATCTTTGAAGTTCATCTTTTCACTTGTATCAACATGAATGATGTTCTGATAATATATAGGCCGGTACAGCCTTCTAGTCATTTTACTGACTAGTAGACAAGGGTTTGACCCCTATTCTTTTCCTCAAGTATTCAAATGTATCCTTGGGTAGTGGCTTGGTGAAGATATTAGCTAATTGTTCTTTGGATTGCACATACTCAAGTATCTCCTCTTTTGCTTGAACTTGTTCTCTCAAATAATGATACTTAATGGCAATGTGTGTAGTCTTAGCATGCATGACTGGATTCTTGAAAATGTTTAATGCACTGGTATTATCACAATAGATAATCACTGGTTCTAGGATCTTCATATGCATACCTTCTAGTAACTGTTTGATCCATGCAATATTTGAGCAATTTGCAGCAGCAGCAACATACTCTACTTCTGCAATAGACTGAGAGATGCATCCTTGCTTCTTGCTAATCCATGTGACAAGTCTATCGCCCATAGAGAATGCTCCTCCAGTTGTGCTCTTTCTATCATCAATGTTTCCAGCTCAATCAGCGTTGATAAACACCTTAAGTTCAAATTTTCCTTTTCTTCTATACCATAAGCCATATTCCTCGGTATTCTTCAGATATCTTAGAATTCTTTTCACAGCAGTCATATGTGATTCTCTGGGATTAACAGAAATATTGCAACTATTCCTACTGCATGTGCAATATCTGGTCTAGTGTGAACAACATACATGAGTTTGTCTATCATTGATCTATACAAAGTCTGATTTACCTCTGGTGTCCTGTCCTCCTTTGTCAACTTACATCCTGTTAGCTCTTTTTCTTTCACCACAACCTTAAAATGGCAGTATACTGATTATACTTGAATGCAAACTCCCTTTTGACAAGAGAAAGGCTAATTGCTAAGGTATTTGATAACACTAGGGATGCCTATTATCACCTCCTTTGTTTTTGAGTTCCACAGACTTAGGCAGGTATTACCTATTGAAAGATTGCTGATTCTTCAGCCTATGTATTTGGTGGACTAATTCATTCACTATTTACTTACTTCAGACCTCACTGTAATAACTTATAAAGTACCTTGGAGATTGCACTAATTAGTTTGAAACAGAGTACTACAAGCTAGGTTATTGTCTTAATAACTTAAACCAATGAGACAAGGACTTTCATCCTTCTTCCTTTTACTTTATGAGGGGCAACCTAATGTTCCACTCTTCAAGGGATTAACAAATTGAATGGTATTTTACTGATACAAATCCTTATGAGTTCAGCTCATTTATTCATAATAACAGAAGTATATTTGACTAAAATGATTTTGAATAGTATTGAATATTTTGGGTGATGATGGGTTGCCAAACAAATTCCTAGATTAGTGCCTATCCTTGGGCTTATAGAATCAATAAAAATCCACAGAAATATAAAAATAGAATACTATAAGATGCCTTACAACCTACATGAAACTAAGATAAGATGCCTTGGAAACTATCCTGTCACTTATATAACATTGTATCAAATCCTTAGATATTGTTATGCTCCCTGAAACTACTCACAAAACTTAGTTCTTCCATTGAAAGAAACTTGCAAGCAATTAGATAGCTACCTTGTAACCAATATGCTTAAAATGCCTTACAGATTAAACATAAAAGAGCATACACAATAAGTAAAGAGACAACAATAATATAGAGTAAAGTTGCACTATATTTTATTCATATATTTCTGCTTCAGTACATAAAAAGCTTAAAAAGCTCAAAGACATAGACTGAAATTTAGAAAGTCTGGTTTTTCAATATATTTCATCTCCTAAAACTATTACAATTTTGATCTATTTATAGGTCCTTAACCATCTTGGAATCCTTTAAAGTTAGGATGCAACAAGCTTCAGATGGTTTAAGGAACCTAACCCTAAAAGTATAGAAAAGACAAGAATTGGTAATGTATAAGCGGTGAGGAGACAAAAATAGGGGATGAAATTTGATCTTCTTTGTCTTCATCTAGATTCTAGCACCTTTGTCTAAAAATGTTCAGGATAGCATCTAATATTCATACTAAGATCAAGTGACCACCATTTCAGGCTAACCTACAATTGTCTTTGATAATAACTAACCTCCCTATGCTCAATGAGCAGGCGCCAAGTGTTCCTCTTTACTCCTCATCCAGGATCTCCTCCTCTATTACCATAGGCTTCTTCTTCTTTGGTTTGATCATTATATCCCAAGCTATCACCTCATCCTCTGCAGACCATTTAAAACACTGTATACTCTACAGTTGTCCCTTTTTCCTCTCCCATCTGACATCAGTGATGCTTTTGACATCAACTAGAAACTTATTTATGTCAGTCTCTGCTCTAAAAGCTTCATCCAAAATCTTATTAAAACCATCTACATCAAGATCAGATTCTTTAATAAATGCCTCATTACTAGGCATTTTACTATCAAACTCACTTCTCTAGGCCTCCAAGGCCTTAACCTGATCATCTTCTCCTTTCAAAGGAGGAATAAACCTATTGAAATCTGGTGAAAATAGGCTTATCTTAGCCTCTATCTGATTGACTTTACCTTTGAAGAAAGATAAAGATATATTTACCTTTTTTATTTCATCTTCAACCTCTATCACAATCTCTAGTAAATCTAATATGTGTTGTTGCAAAGAGGCAAGTTTCTCAAATAATTGTACCCTAGGAGACCAAGTGACAAAGTAAGGGTTCAAAATAGAAATATACCCTATTACTTCAACATGTAGGATGAGTAATTTGTTATAAGCATTCAGGATGATATCTATTTTATCTTTTAGTATATCTATCCTATGTTGAAGAATGCTTCTTAATGCATTAATGGCCACCTCATTATTATTTTTGGCCACATCTTCTGTGTCAACCACTTCCTTTGCTTCAAATTTATCCTCTATTTGCAAAGGTTGCACTGAGGGCACATATACCACTTCGGGTTTCTCTTGTAATTGCCTTGTCATCTCAACAATTACCATGTCCTATTGATGTATTTTTATGACATAATTCCCTATCCTTTGCTAGGGCACTAGCCTCTTCAATCAAAACAGCACACTTTTCAGACAACTACTTTGTCTTATCCTCATTTAAGTGTTCCCAATGTGTCATGATCTAGGAAATCTCAAGATCTCTAGTGTTTTGTACCGTCCACACCATTTGATTTCCAGCCATGCTCTCCTGAATATTTACAAGTTGAGGCTTCTAGTCTTTTGGACATAAGTTCCACATGGAAAATGCTTGTGATTTTGGACTGTATCCAAACCCTTTGATCATATCACCCATCTGGATCTCACTTGCCATCTTAAGATCAGGTTGCTTCCTAATTTGATCTATTATGAATGTTGAGGCTAAATCCCAGCCCTCAGCAAGCAAAATTCCATTGTTCAAAACCATCTTTCTAGCCTCATCAGGAGAGACATCTTCATTGTCAGGATTATAGGCTTGTAGAGCTAGAAGAGCCTCATTTGTCACTGTCTCTTCACCATCTGACTTTAGTTGTTCTCTGATTTTTGCCTTTTTGTGAGATCTTAAGAAGTCTTTAAACTCATCAGTTTTTATAAAATTGTCATCACTCAAAAACCATTGTTGGTGAAGTAGCCTTTCATCAATACATGTCCTAAGAGGCAATTCTATGTTCTCTTCTACTTCCTGTTGCTGTCTCTTTCCTTTTCTAATTTATTTTCTAAAATTATGGTCATACAATATATTGCCAGGAATAAGAGCACTTGTCCTATCTCCTTTTTTCTCCTTTCTTGTATAAGAGGTTTGACCAGGGTCAAATTTTTGCCTTTTGGCGGCAGGCTCCTCTATATCATCTAGTTGGAAAACCTTAGTCAGGTCTATGATATGCCCTTGTTCTCCCTGTATCTGAGCTACCTCTACAACATTCTGTTGGGGTTGATCAATTGGAGGTGGATGAGCATATTCTCCATCACTCTCACTCTCATACTCAGATTCTGAATAATCAGATTCTTTTCCCCCTTTTTTCACATCTAGAAGTCTGTCTAATTGCTCACAGAGTGTATAAAAATTATCTATCATAGCTTTGATCTTATCAAAATATGGCAGGTTAGGGTAAAAACCTCCAAATGATAATTGATTTCTTTTTATTTGTTTCTCCAAATTTAGTAACTCCTGAATTCTCTCCCTTCTATTTCTTACCTCATCTTCATCAAGGATATTCCTTGTAACATCCTCCTCCACACAAAAACCATGTACATTTGTGTTCGGTATGGTAGGAGTTAGGAGCTTCCTAGCTCCTGCAATAAATCCTTCTAGATCAATGTATCTATATAATGTTTCTCCCATCTTGCAGCTTTCCAACCATGTGCTCACTAAATCAATAGCACCCTTACCAATTGTAAATTGAAAATTTTTGAATTGCCTAGGGGTTAATGTCCCCTTCCTATGTGGTGTAAAGTGCTCATTATCTGTCAACAATAGCTGCCAAATGAACTCCATAGCTGCAACTATTGATGGAACATGATAAGGTAGGACATGAGGAGGATGTGTGCATCCATATACCCTGATCATAGTAAAATTTTCTTCTAAAAAGAAGTCTCCCCAATTGTGGTCACCCTCCCATTTATCAACATACTCACAGGGTCTCAGCAACTGCAACACCTTCACTGGGAGTCTAGTCTTGCTAATACCCATAATCTGCATCAAGGGATATACAATCCAGTTCTCAAATCCACAAAAGTCACAATCCTTGGACATATAATTCCATATTCTAATCCAAAATTGAATAGGATTAGGCCAGTCCTGAAAAATCCTTTGAGGGTTCAAGTTGTTCACATTCATGATTCCATAATTGAAATGCAATAACAAATGCATCAGGATAGAATAATGTAAAAACCTAGGATCCTTTTCCTTAGGATTTTTCTCCTTCTGCACAGCTACAAATCTCTCATGCATTTTTTCAATGATATACTGTATATAGTCATAACTAGTACTAGAATGCACATCTTACAAATCTAATACCATCATTGAAATTCCAGAATTTATCTTCTCAGCTCCCCCATCTATACCCAACACTCTACACAAAGCATAAGCAATGTACTTGATATAGAAATGTAAATATTTAAAATAGTAGGGTGTAGTTCTAGGTATAGGGGCAATATGGTTTCTAACTTCCTTAAGAATATGTTTTTGTAATTGGTTTCTAGCAACACCAGGTTGTAACCTATACCTTTCTTCTTTCTTAGTAATATTGATCTTGGTAGACATGATACTATATAAGCCAAAGGCTTGCATGAATGAATTCCTATTCAAAATCAACAGTGCAGTACCATCATTCTTTTTAATTGTCCTAGACAAAGAGTCATAATGGCTTGCAAGACCTAGAAACAAGTCTACATCTACATAGACATCAAGGAAAATTAACCTAGCCAAACCACTAGTCCAAGGGTTTGATATTGGGATGGCTTTATCAAAATTATTATAAAAATAGTTGTATAGAGAAAAACTTGTAGAACCTGGAGTACGGGCATCTCTGATTTCACAGTACTCATCTGATAATAGGTTGGCATTTTCCCTCTTATTCTTTGTAGACCCAGGCAATAAATTTAGAAATTCATCAGATAAATTCCTCTTTCCCTTGGCATCATCATCTACTTCATCACTCTTCCCATTGGTAGAAGCCACACTAACTGCTCTACTCATCTTGTTCTGTTTCCACTTCTCTTTCACCGATATTGAGACAAATCTTCTCTCAGGACTCCTTACTCTTCTCTGTGTACTACAAACAATTCAAGAACTTTGAAAACTGGAAAATTACCCTGAAATTGATCAATTTCTTCTTTATGGACACATAAAATCTAGCAATTCTTCGCTCTAAAATTCTAGATGTATGATAAATGAAAATGAACCTGTGCTCATCTCTTTATGGTAACTTTTCAAAGTACTTAGCTCATCATTGAAGAGACAATCAATTTTGCCTTCAAGTTAACATGTTGTGGAATTAATTGAAATCCTAGTCGTAGCTCATGAATGTGATAGGAAATCAAATTCATATGAGTGCATTTTCAGAAAAACCCTTATTAAATTTGAACAGATTGACATGTCTTCATATGATTGGTTCTTTTCCAGACATCTCAGCTACCTTTTTCACATAGTAATTAATCTCCTAGATTTTTATTGGATGATGAATCTCTATGTTGTCATGTCAGCAACTACCACCTTTTATCACTTTTCATATTTAGCAAACATGCGACTATGCATCATCTCTTTGTCGCAGATCAAATCTCTTAACTCTCAATTCTTCTGGAGATCTAGTGACTATATGATTTTCTTTACTTAGCTTAACCATGATTAACTTCTAGATATCACACAACCGTATGAATCCAAGTCACTAGATCAAATGCCAAACACATATTTTATTCAGAGACCCTGCGACCAAGGTTACTTTTTATCTTTTAAACTCTTATTTCTAAGTCTCTGAATGTTTATTTTACTTTATGAGACCCCGCAACTAACCTTAGTCACCCAATCACTGATTAAAACTGCTCTTTAATATTTCTTTTGGAGACTACGCGACATAGCCCATGAAACCTTATCTTTTAATTTTAATTTGGAGACTATGTGACTAAAGAAAATCTCATTGTCGCGAGAAATTTTTACTCTTATGCAAAATTAATAGAGACTCAGCGACTACCATTGATCTTGTCCTATTCTACATCTTAGGGCTCTGCTAAGTCGCTGAGTATATTTTGAAAACCTTGAATCATTTGGAGACCACGCGACAACATTAAAATACATAGCCTTACACCCTTTAGTCTCTTAATCGCCAAATGTTATTTTCCTTTTGGGAGACCACGCGACTAACCTTTGTTCTATTCACTGTGGACACATGTCTCATCCTAACTGTTTGTCTCCAAATTGATGAAGAAATGTTGACTTACCATTTTTAACCAGTGACTACCCAACCACCATATTTTTTTTTCAACTTGCGGTTTGTTGCCAAGTCTCAGAATCTTTTACTTAACTAACTTTTTAATTGGAGACTTAGTGACAGAAGCATTTAACTTGTCACTAACTGTGTTCTGATCTGGAGACTCCACGACTGAAGCAATCACCAAGTCTCATGATAATTTTCTAATTTCAGGGTACATTGCATGACACTGTGACTTAACTGCTTGTCTCCATATTGTCGAATGATGTATTTCTCCAATGGGAGACTTTGTGACTGAAGGATTTCACTAAGTCTCATAACTTACAAAGAATATTCTCTTTCCTTTTGAGACATCCTGACAACAGTTAATCGCCAAGTCTCATGACAAAAAGGAATATGATTTTAGGATTAAGTGACTAGGCGACCATTGAAAAAGGCACATGACTTTTATTACTTAAGTTTCTCAAAAAGGTAATGCAAAAATAGAAACTCAATTAACATTTTAGGGCTTTTTTGCATGTTCACTTAGAAGACAACTCAGGGTTTTGGGTTTTTTCACTATTCATGTGGATTTGACCTAAGAACACAAAATTTCCACAGGGATACTTCAAAAAGGGAAAGACATTCTGATTTTGGATAGAAGTTGGCATGATGACAATAAAATTTTAGCGCAAACCAACAAAAATAGGAATATAACCAACACATCCAGTAGCCATCAGTGTTCCAACTGGTTTGGAATCTTCCATCTTGAATATTTTCAGGACCTCTTTAATGTTTTTGGACTGTGTAATGAAAATACCTTCACATTGTTACATGATTTGTAAACCAAGAAAGAACTTGATCTTTCCAAACATATACATCTCAAACTCTCTTTTCATCTCATTAGCAAATTATTTGCATAGCATATCATTGCCTCCAAATATGATGTCATCAACAAATATTTTAGAAATCAAAGTGTTAGTATCAGTGTCTTCCTTCAAATAAAGATTATTGTTTTCACTAGTCCTTACAAATCCAATACTTATAAGATAGGAATGAAGTTGTTCATACCAAGCTCTAGGAGCTTGTTTCAATCCATACAAGGCTTTATGAAGTCTACATACCATGTTTCTCTTGTCTAGATCTACAAACCCTTCTGGTTGCTCCATGTATACCTCTTCTTCAAGTATTCCATTTAGGAATGCTGACTTGGCATCCATCTGGTATACCTTGCATCCTTCAAATGCAGCATAAGAAAGTAGTATTCTTACACCTTCTAGCCTAGAAACAGGTGCAAAGGTCTCTCCATAGTTAATACATTCTTCTTGTGCATACCCCTTGCATACTAGTCTTGCTTTTTTTCTTATGACTTCACCATTCTCATTCAGCTTATTCCTGAATATCCATTTAGTATCGATGACATTCTTGTCATCTAGTCTTGGTACAAGTGACCATGTCTTATTTTTCTCAATCTCCTCAATTTCATCATTCATAGCACTTATCCATTCTTCATTATCAAGTGCAGCATTGACAGATTTTGGTTCAAACTCACAAATTAAATAACTTGTGGTTAGAGACTTACTTCTTGTTCTTGTACCAACTTTCTTATCTCCTATGATCTGGATCTCTGGATGGTTCCTTCTTACATATCTGGCAAGAACTGGTTCAGCTCTTTGTCTATCATCTTGATCATCATTTTGTCCTTCATTTTGTTCTTCATCACTCTGTATATTATTTTGATTATTATCCTGACCATCGGTATTTGCAGTCTAAGTGTTAGTTACAACATTATGTTGCTTGGTATTTAAGCATTGTTGCTCAGGTAGAGTGTTAGGTTCTTCATAGTATACAAACTTGTTGTAGTCCTCTGGTTCATTTGTGCTTTCTAGCTCATTCTTTTCAGAAAATTCATCAATCTTCACATTTGCACTTTCAACAATTTTGTTAGAAGCCTTGATAAGACAATTATAAGCCTTACTCTTGGTGGAATACCCTAGAAAGATACCTTCATCACTCTTGGCATCAAGCTTTCCATTTATATCATCCTTTAAGATATAACATTGGCTACCAAATATTTTGAAGTAACTTACATTGGGTGTTTTACCATACCATAGCTCATAGGGTGTCTTCTTTGTGTCCTTCTTAAATTGTACTCTGTTTAATGTGTAGATAGCAGTACTGACAGCTTCCCTCCATAAGATTTGGGTGATGCCTTTTTCTATCATTAGTGTTCTATCATAATCAATTATGGATTTGTTCCTTCTCTTAATAATCTCATTTTACTGTGATGTTCTTGGTGCAGAAACCTATCTTTTTATACCATGCTCATTACAAAAATTAGTGAATTCATCTAATATAAACTCACCTCCTCTATCTAATCTCAAGCATTTCAAATCCTTACCACTTTGTTTCTTTACCATAGCCTTATACCATTTAAACATCTTGAATGCTTCAGATTTATATTTTAGAAACATAACTGTCATCATTCTAGAGTAATCATCAATAAAGAGAATAAATTATCTATCTCCATAATAACTCTTTGTCCTCATTGGTCCACAAAGATCAGTATGGACTAATTCTAGAATAGCATTAGATGCATGGTTTTTACTTTTGAAACTAGACTTTGTCATCTTACATTTTTTACAATTATTGTACATAATGTTGTCGGGCTTTGACATCATCGGTGAGCCTCTTACATTTCTCCTTCTGCTTATTTTCATCATGTTGTCAAAATCAATCTTCCTGATTCATTGAAGATATTTTCCTTCTTATTCTCAAATGCTAATCTATGACCTAAATTATTTAGCTGAGAAACACTCAACATATTATAATTCAATCATTTTACCCAATAAGTATTTTCACATTTAATCAGGTTATTCAACATTATAGTTCCTTTACCTTCAACTGGACAAGGTGTATCATTACCCATTCTTACTGTACTACCATTATATTACTCAAAAGTGTTAAAATTTTCTTTGTCACTAGTCATGTGGTGAGTGCAACCACTATCTATAATCCAGATGTCATTCTTGCTAACCTTAGATATGAGTACAATTTCTACATACCTTTCATCTTCATCTGAATCATCTTTCACAGCCATAAACACCATCTTAATGTCTTCATCAGGTTCAGTGTCAGTATCTCCATCTTTGCGAGCAGCTAGATAGATGGTTTTCTTGCCTTTGTCCTTGTAGTCTTGGTTATCTCTTATTTCTGATTGTTGGTAACTTATGTAATCTTTGTTATCACCTCTGTCAGATTTCTTCTCAAAAGATCTGTTATTAACTCTGTCATCTTTTCTTCTGTTAGGACATCTTGCAGCAAAGTGTCCAATCTCTTTACAATTAAAGCATACAAGTGGTAACTTGTCTTTGTATTTACCTTTTCCTCTCTGCATTCTTCTAGCCATAAGTGCTTCTATTCCATCTAGATCTTCTTCTTCACTTTCACTTTCACTATCTCTTCTAGATGTGTGTCTATGACTTTATTTGCTTATTCATCTCAAATGAAATCATTATACCAATTAAACTATCAAGAGTAACTATATTGTTTGCTACTGCTCTCATTTCTTGAATGGCAGAAACTCTAATAGCATATACAGGCAGTAAGGTTCTTAAGATTTTACTTACCACTGTCTCCTCTTCAAGTGTACCTCCAACTCCTCATATAGCATTGACTACTTCTTTGATTATTATTTTGTATTGTGTGATGTTTTCTCCTTCTTTCATTCTAAGATCATCAAACTTTCCTCTAAGGCTTTCTGCCTTGGCTCTCAGAACATTTGCATCACCTCCATGTACAAGCTTCAGTTTGTCCCACATCTTCTTTGCAATTTTGCAATCATTGACATCTTCCAATTCAGCATCAGAGAGTGAGGAAGAGAGATCTATTACCATGTAGTTGTGCTCATGCTTCTCTCTTAATTGATCTACTGTTGGTTCTCTTGTGAGAAACACATATTCAGCATCTAAGTATTGAGTAACATTATTACCAATACCTGATAAGTGGAGTCTTATTCTTCTCTGCCATGAAGAAAAATTATCTTTGTTCAGCTTGGGTACATCTCATCTATTCATCTTGTGATCTTTAGCTTAGGTCTTGAAACCTTCCTTTCTAAGCATACAATCTCTAATACCAATTGTTAGTAATAACTAAGAGGGGTGGTGAATCAGTGGCCTCAAAATTTATCCTTAAAACTTTAACCACTTAATCAATAAATCTCATATTATCCTTTCCCTACAAGATGCATTCCATGAAATAATAATAATAATGATTAACTATCTGTCGGTTTGCTTTGCCAATCCTTATTCTCCTTGATTACCAATAAGCAATATAACTATTTACCAAAAATCAGTAAATAAGCAGAGTATACTGATAAATCTAGAATTAACTATGTGAGATACAAAACTATAAAGAAATGAATCATACACACATAACACATGGATTTTAACATGGAAACTCTGTTAAGGGGAAAACCACTGGGACCAGTACCCCAAATTTTCACTCTTCTAAAGTGAGCCCTATTAGGAGCCAACCCTGTTAAAGGTTACAAACACACTGTTAAGTTTGACCTTGTTAGAGGATTTTATACATAGTGGTTTTCACTTAGTATCGGGCATCTATTGCTACCATCCTTGCATTAGCCTCCTTCTTAGATTGTCAATAGGTATCGAGAAAGTCCAATGCTACTTTCATGAATCAACCTTTTTGAAACTCATTGAGATATACCTCAATATATAGAAGACCATTAAGTCTTGCTTGTTTAAGGGACTTGATGCTTCAATGGTTAAACTGAAACACTATGACCTATTCATATTGTGACTTTGAATTGCAGATTTTTAGATCTATTTAATTACATTACCTCTCTGACCAATTTATCAATTCAATCCTTGTTCTCCATGTAGGATTTTGCAAACATGCAAATCCACAGAACGCCAAGAATACCTACAAGAAAAATGCCAGAAGCTTAATCGAAACCTGTGAGAGAGAGAGAGAGAAGCTAGGGTTTGGAAAATCTCAGCGGAGTGAGAGCAAATTTTTATTTCCAAAAGAGAATGAAAAAAGCATTGCAAAGTCCAACCTTTAAAGGTGAACAAACCCTAAAAACATAAAGGCTAGGTTGCGCAATATAATTAATATAAAGTATTAATTATATGCACCTAAGAGATAGCTTAAGCGAAAAAGAGTAAACTGATTACTCTAACACCCCCTCTTAAGCGAAGCTCAGGAGGTAAGCAAACCTAGCATAGCTAAGAAAGAAGGAAATGGGTCCCGGCAACAACGCCTGATCAGGTACCCAACAACAAAGAAATCTCTGTAAACCGGGGAAATAGAGAAAACCCGGTGGGAAAAACCCTACCCCAAAAAGAGATATAAAAGCAAGAAAAGACAGAAATAATGACTTCAAGAGACTCTCTCAAAGCCAGTAGTAC
>MU225715.1:184649-219004 GCA_018584345.1 Thuja plicata | reverse complement strand
GGTGGCGGCGCGCCCCGGTATGCCAAAGAAGGCATTTTTTTTAATATTTTTTTTCATTAATTGCCTCGAAACTCATGCCGTACGGCCGTAGAAGGGCAGAAATTTTTCCCAGATGCTCCGGAGGCCAAATAGGTCAAGCTTTATATGATTTCAACTCTCCCGGGCCTTCTGAATGCAATGGCAAAGTCCGTTTCTGCTCAATCTGATCCAGAAGGTCGTGCCTCCTTCAAAGTGACAGAAAACCTCAGAAAAAAGCTATGGCTGTCGTCTTCAAATCCAGGCTTCAAAGAACTTCAACCTCGACAGCAACAGGGTGGCTCTGATACCATGTAGGATTTTGCAAACATGCAAATCCACAGAATGCCAAGAATACCTACAAGCAAAATGCCAGAAGCTGAATCGAAACCTGTGAGAGAGAGAGAGAAGCTAGGGTTTGGGAAATCTCAGCGGAGTGAGAGCAAATTGTTATTTCCAAAAGAGAATGAAAAAAGCATTACAAAGTTCAACCTTTAAAGGTGAACAAACCCTAAAAACATAAAGGCTAGGTTGCACAATATAATTAATATAAAGTATTAATTATATGCACCTAAGAGATAGCTTAAGCGAAAAAGAGTAAACTGATTACTCTAACACTCCACACTTTCTGCTCTGTGATGTTGTGCTCATTGTTCGTCGGTATCTGGAGAATTCCTTAGCTCTTCCTTCAGCTTGTTTGATTAGTACTATATGAAGTTGTTCTTCATTAGTTTCTCTTCGGCATCCTCTTTTTATTCACTCCCCTTAATCTCATTCATAAATTATTTAAGCTTGTCTCTTATATAGACATAATATTCATTGTTTCTTGGTTCTTGATTCTTGGCGTGATAAACAATCTAGCCAATTAGACTTAAAGCATAACTCATGTTTTTTCTCGTAGATATCTTCTTGCCAACTGTACAAATCATCTTTAAATCTATCCCTTATCTTTGGTCAAATAAAACAAAGTAGACAACCAGTTAAGTCCTTATTTAGCTCTGTCAGCTAGATATTTTGTCATTTTCTAAACTCTCTATTCTATCAGTCACAACTGACTGATCCATCTGTGAGGACTGACTAATCCGTCGGTGAGACTCCAGTTAGCTTCGTGATCTCTGTCTGTCGGGCATCATTGGAAATATACTCATCAAGAAACCTTTTGACTTTGCTCGTCGGGCACTTTGTTGTTTTTTTTCGTCAGGCAACATTGTTCTTCTGATCGTCGGGTATCAATGTGACTGTTCTCCTTTGCTATGTTCGTCGGTGTGCACTCCATCGGTGTTTTTTGTCACTTAGTGAATACATGACTTCTATGTATTTCTAAAAGCATAACCTTGATTCCTTTGGTTCTCTGAAGTCTTTGGCATTATGTACATGACCGTATAGATGATATGAAGTTGACATAAATGACAATACAATCCATTTACTGATTTAATGACTTGCATTATCTTCAACTTAACATTATCAAACATTTAATCAGTTACATGTCATCAAATATGTATCTGAGTAATCATACCATATCAGGTTGACATCAATGACAATATAATACATTAATTAATTTCATGTCTTGCATTTACTTTCTATAGCTCGACGATCATGAACTTTGTCATCTTCAAACATTCAATCAGTTATAGTTCATCAATCTCCCCCCTTTGGCATTGATGGCAACATACTACTAACATAATATGAAATATATTAGTTCAAGTTCATCAATCTCTCCCAAACTATTTGTTTTATAACCAATTCAAATATATGATTCTCGATAAGCTCTTCTAGCTTAGTTTTGATTCTTGCAGAGTACTTTCTTCATTCTTTATTCCCTTTACTGGATAGATGTAGAAAATTCTGATTCTGTCACTCCATTTTTTGTAAAATCTATTCTCCCTTTTCTGGATAGATATGCAGTGTTAACTTTTTGAATTCTCTCTCTTAGATGGATGTTTCTTTGAACCTTTCTCTGACTTTTTCTCTCCCTTTTACTGTTCCTCTCTCTGATGGATATTTCTCTTTTCTCTCTCTTGATGATTATGATAGATATTTCATATGGATATATTTATTTAGTACATCTCTCCCTTTGACATCAATTTCAAACATATAATATCTCTTTCTCTAATATATTCCTTGAATTTCCTCTCCATCAGCAATATAGCTTTGTAGTAGCCAATAATTTCTCTGGTGTTTGGTGCAGATAAGTACATTGTTATGTACTGATATATCTTGTAGTCCATCTCTTTGCTTGCATCAACATGAATGATCTTCTAATAATGTGTAGTCTGATGCAGCCTCTTATTTAGCTTAGTGACCAGTAGACAAGGGTCAAAACCCAAGTCGCTTCCTTAGGTACTCAAATGTATCTTTTGGCAATGGCTTTGTGAATATGTCTACTAACTATTCTTTGGATTGTACATATTCTAGTATCACTTCTTTCTCTTGCACTTGTTCTCTTAAGTAATGATACTTGATAGCAATGTGCTTTGTCTTAGCATGCATGACAGGGTTCTTTGAGAAATTAATAGCACTTGTATTATCACAATAGATAATCACTGGATCAAGGATTTCCATGTTCATACCTTTCAACAATTTCTTGATCCATGCAATGTTAGAGCAATTTGCAGCAATGGCCACATATTCTGCTTCTGCAGTCGATTGTGAGATGCATCCTTGCTTTTTGCTTATCCATGTGACAAGTCTGTCTCCCATAAATAATGCTCCTCCGGTTGTGCTCTTCCTGTCATCGATGTTTCTAGCCTAATCTACATCGGTATAGACTTGAAGCTCAAATTTGCATTCTTTATTATAGCATAGGCCATAGTCTTTGGTATTGTTTAGATATCTTAGAATTCTTTTGACAACAGTCATGTGTGATTCCTTGGGATTAGCAAAGAATCTTGTAACTATACCAACTGCATGTGCTATATCTGGTCTAGTATGTACAACATACATTAGTTTTCCAATCATTAATCTATATAAGGTCTAATTTACCTTGGTTGAATTGTCTTCCTTTTTCAGTTTGGATCTGGTTGCCATAGATATTCCAACTAGTTTGGAATCTTCCATCTTGAATATCTTCAAAACTTCCTTGATGTATTTAGATTGTGTGATGTAGATGCCTTCATCCTGTTGAAGAATCTGTAGACCAAGAAAATATTTGATCTCCCCAAACATTGACATCTCAAACTCTTTGCTCATTTCATCAACAAATTATTTTCATAACATATCATTACCTCCAAATATGATATCATCAACAAATATCTCAGCAATCAGAATGTTACGATCAATATCTTCTTTTAAATATAGATTATTGTTATCACTTGTTCTTACAAATCTAATACTTATGATGTATGAGTGAAGCCTTTCATACCATTCTCTTGGTGCTTGTTTTAATCCATACAAGGGTTTTTGTAGTCTACAAACCATGTTTCTCTTGTTAGGATCAACAAACCCTTCTGGTTGTTCAATGTATACTTCTTCTTCTAGTATTCCATTTAGGAATGCAGATTTGACATCCATTTGGTACACTTTCAATGCTTTGTATTCATCATAAGAAAGTAGAATTCTAACTCCTTATAGCCTAGCAATGGGTGCAATGGTTTCTCCATAGTCGATACATTCTTCTTATACATACCCTTTGCATACTAATCTTGCTTTGTTTATTGTGACTTCTCCATTCTCATTCATCTTGTTTCTGAATATCCATTTGGTACTAATGACATTTTTGTCACTCGGTCTAGTTACTAATGTCCATGTTTTGTTCTTTTCAATCTGTTCAATCTCTTCATTCATAACACTGACCCATTCGTGATTCTCAAGTGTAGTATTGACAGATTTATGCTCAAAATCACAAATCAAACATCTATTGTTCAGTGACTTACTTCTTGTTCTCATTCCAGCATTTTTGTCTCCTATGATCTCGTTCTGTGGATGGTGTCTTCTAACATACTTGGCAAGTACAGGTTCAGATATCTATACATCATTTTGATTATCATCTTGACCTTCATTTTGATCTTCATCTCTTGGTACATCACTGTGAGCAATTTCCTAATTTTCAGTGTTTGCAGCCTGATGCTCGGGTGCATTGTTTCGTCGCTTGGGAGTGATACATTGTTTCTCAGGAAGAGTGTCGGGTTCTTCACTGTAGAAAAATATGTTGTATTCTTCCATTTCCTTTCTACTTTCCTCATAATTTTTCTCAACAGATTCATCCACTTTGACATTTGCACTTTCAATGATTTTGTTAGAGGATTTGTTAAGACATTTATAAGCCTTCCTTTTGGTAGAATAACCTAGAAATATTCCTTCATCACCTTTGGAGTCAAGCTTTCCATTTCTATCATCTTTCAAAATATAACGTTGACTTCTAAAAATTCTAAAGAAACTTACATTGGGTGTGTATCCATACCGTAGCTCATAAGGTGTCTTATTGGTGTCTTTCTTTAATTAAACTCAGTTTAATGTATAGACAACAGTACTAACAGCTTCTCTCCAGAATGTTTGTGTGATGCCTTTCTCAATCATTAGTGTTATGGCACAATCAATAATGGATCTGTTTCTTCTTTCAGAAATCCCATTTTGTTGTGGTGTTCTCGGTGTAGAAACCTATCTTTTAATTCCATGCTTATTTCAAAGTTAGTAAATTCATCAGAAATAAATTCTCCTCCTCTTTCTGACCTTAAGCATTTTAGTTCCTTTCCAATTTTTTTTTCAACTATAGATTTATACCATTTAAACATCTTGAATGCTTCTGATTTTTCTTTTAAGAACATAATAGTCATCATTCTAGAATAATAATAAAGAAAGAGAATGAAGTATCTATCACCATAATAGCTCTTTGTTCTCATCGGTCCACTAATTCTAGAATAACATTAGATGTGTAGATTTTTCTCTTGAAACTAGACTTTGTCATTTTTCCTTTTTTGGAAATTCTTACACATGACATGGTTGGGTTTTGACATGCTCTGTAAGCCTCTTACTTTCCTTTTATTTCTTATTCTAACCATGTTGTCAAAATTCACATGACATAATCTTTTATGTCACAACCAGATGTCTTCATTTCTAGCCAATAAACAAGTGGACTCAATCTTATCAAGATAGAATAGGTTACCTTTTGTTTGTTCACCAGTATCAATCAACCTTCCTAATTCATTATAGATCTTTGCCTTTTTGTTCTCAAATACAATTTGGTGTCCTGTGTTATTGAGCTATGAAACACTCAGTAGATTATAGTTAAGTCCTTTCACCCAATATGCATTTTTACATCTAATCATATTATTCAACATGATGTTTCCTTTACCCTCAACTGGACAAGGTGAGTCATTACCCATTCTTACTGATCCACCATTATAATATTCAAAAGTTTCAAAGTTTTCTTTATCTCTAGTCATGTGGTGAGTACAACCACTATCAATAATCCAAACATAATTTTTACTAACCTTAGATATGAGTGCAATTTCTACATACCTTTCTTCTTCGTCTAAATCATCCTTCAGAGCAAAAAATACCACCTCAATATCTTCATCAAATTCAGTGTCAGTATTTCTAGCTTTATTCTCAGCCAGGTAACAAGCTTTCTTCCCTTTGTCTTTGTAGTCTCGGTTATCTCTTTTGTCAGATTGTCAGTTGCTTTGGTAATCTCTGTCATCACCTCTATCAAACTTCTTTTCATAAGTTTTGTCATTGTTTCTATCATCTTTTCTCTTATTAGGACATCTAGCAACAAACTGTCCAATCTCTTTACAATTAAAACATACCAATGGTAATTTACCTTTGTATCTACTTTTGCCTCTTTGCAATCTTCTAGCCATTAGTTCTTCTATCTCATCAAGTTCTTGGTCATCACTATCACTTTTACTATCATTTCTCATAGTGTGTTTATGACTTGATTTACTTATTTTAAAAGAAGATTTGAATGCAGACTCAATAGTTGGTAAGACATTGTTCTCATAGTTATTCATCTCAAATGAAATAATTCTAACAATCAAACTATCTAGAGTAAGATTGTTATTTTCTACTGCGCTCATTTCTTGTATAGAAGATACTCTAATAGCATAAATATGCAGTAAGGTTTTGAGAATTTTACTTACCATTGTTTCTTCTTCAAGTACACCTACTCCTTAGATAGCATTAACAACCTCTTTGATTCTGCTACTGTACTGAGTGATGTTTTCTCCTTGTTTCATTCTCAGGTTATCAAATTTTCCTCTTAGGCTATCTGCCTTAGCTCTCAGCACATTTTTTATCTCCTCCATGTACTAGCTTGAGTTTGTCCTACATTTGCTTTGTAGTGGTGCATGATTTGACATCTTTAAATTCAGCATCGGAGAGTGAGGAAAAAAGTTTTATCACCATAGAATTGTGTTCATGTTTTTCTCTCAATTGATCAACTATCAGAGGTCTAGTAGGTAACACAAATTCGGTATCCAAATACTATGTGACATCATTTCCAATACCTGATAGGTGGAGTCTTATCCTGCTTTGCCATGATGCAAATTTTTCCTTGTTCAACTTAGGCACATCCCTTTTTCTCATCTTGTGATCTTTAGCTTGATTCTTTAAACTCCCTTTCTAAGCACACAAGCTCTGATACCAATTGTTAGAATAACTAAGACGGGGGGTGAATCAGTGACCTCAATAATTAATCCAATATTGAACCAAAACTTTATACCACAAATATAAAACCTCTAGTTATCTTCGATCCTACAAGATGTATGCCTTGTGTGAAGCTAACATATATATACTGCTCGATGTTTATAATATTTATCCTTTCCTTAAGCTTTACCAAATAACAGTTTATCTTTTCTTAACCTTTACCAAAATAGAGTAAATAACTTAGTGTTTACCGGTCAATCTTGTTTTAGTAATGTGTAAATAAAAACATCAAAGCAATGAATCATATACACATTTGACACATGGATTTTTAATATGGAAACCCTGTTAAGGGAAAACCCACTTGGGACCAGTAACCCAAAATTTTCACTCTTCTAAAGTGAGCTCGATGAAGAGCCAACCCTGTTAAAGGTTACAAACACATTGTTAAGTGTGACCTTGTTAGAGGATTTAAAACTAATAGTTTATCACTTGACCTAGCATTCGCTATACTGTCAACATGAAACCCTTTTGATACTCCTTGGGATGTATCTTAATATATAAAGGATGTTTAAATCCCACTTGGTTAAGAGATTTTTTGAATCAATGGTTAAACTGAAATAGCATATGATCTGTTCTTAAATGCAACTTAATCTTGCAGAGGTTCATATATATTGTAAGTCCATAATACCTCTTCTGATCAATGTTCTCTTCAATTCATTTTCTCCACTTCTTTCTGCTCGGTGAATGTTGTTGCATTTTTGTTGCTCGATGTCTGTAGAATTCTTTAGCTCTATTCTTCAACTTGTATGATCAGATCTGCATGAAGACTTCTATCTTCACCATAATTCTCTTTAGCATCCCTCCTTTTTAATAATAAATTACTTGTCTCTTTATATAGACATGATTTCACCATTTTTTGTCCTTGTTTTGTTCGTTGATCACTTCTTGATCTGTAAAGCTTGCCATGCTTGCTTTAGCTTTATTCCACAAATCTCTCCTTGTTTTCTGGAATAAAACATGCTTTTAAATCTCCTTCTTATCTCTATCTTTTAACTGATTGATGAAAACAAAGTAAACAATCAGTTAGCTCTAAATATATCTCATTCGAGCTAAGTTGTTTTGTCATATCCTAACTTCAGTTCTCATTGGTCAACACTTTAGTTGTGCTCGGTGACTGCTGCAGATAGCTCAGACATCAACTTTAATTCTGTTCGGTGGCAACTACAGTTAGCTCGGCAATGCTTTCTCAGGTGTCACTTGCTTGGGTAACACTATCCATCAGGTAAAACTGTGAACTTCTGTGCTCAGGGTTCACTATCCATCGAGGTTTATTGTCACTTGGTGTATATGATTACTGACGACAAAAGCTGTCTTTTCAAATCTTTAAGTGTTGTGACAATATGTATGTGAGTAACCATACCATATCAAGTTGACATCAATGACAATACAATACATGAACTGATTTAATGTCTTTCATTTGCTTTCTGTAGCTCGGTGATCACCAACTCTGTCATCTTCAAAAAATCAATTAGTTATAGTTCATCATCCCCTCCTATCAAACCAACTAAGCTTTTATCTTAAATTTTGATATTATGCCAAAAGTATAGTTAAAACTTATTGTTGAGAACACACTCCTTTCTAATTAATTCAATCCAAATTTTAAATCAAATTTTGATTATAATGTGAAACAATAGTAAAACTTATGATAAATAATAACATTGCAATACATAAAATAGAAATCATTCAAATTTTATTAATATTCATAGATCATGCTAAAAATGTAAATGAAAATGCTTTGTGATAATGTATTATATAGATGAAAAATGTTGTAGGAAATATATCTAACTTTAAAAGGAATCAAAATAAAGTACATAAATACAAAAAAAAATTCTCTCTCCAATAATTTGTACTTTCAAACCATTTTACCTTCAACCCTACCGCTTCATATATATAAACATTAGCAAAACCACGCACTATTATAATTTCTAAAAACATGTATTGGAAAACGCTAATTTAAGCGTTCATATCCATACTCTCACACCCAAATCATATTTAATTAATTGACAAAAAAACAAAGTTACAAACTACCACTACTAAACTTGGGTGCTCCATGACTTTCTCCATGATCCATAATTAACTCCTTTTTATTACAATCATCTCTTTTTACAACTCTTTACATGCCTTACAAGTTTCATAGTTGCAATTAACAACTACTTACACTCAAAGAGCCTTACACTTGCCAATATATTTGACAAGTGACCTAAATTGTCACTTCAAATGTGGCACTCCAAATATGATGTTGAAAAAAATTAAAAGAAAAACTAAATAGGACTTACTTTGATTTATTTACTAGGTTATATATTTACAATTTTTAACATTGATTATTGATACGCAAGACATGCAATTTTTTTTTTCAATAGATTATATTCAAAGTGATTATTTAAAATTTAAAATTTTAAACTTTCTTTATAGGCTAGTACTATTGTATTCACTTTAGCTTTTTGAATGGTCATTAATAACTTGATTTTTCACCAATCACAAACGTTATTTATTTTATTTAAAAAAAATTCAACGTTAAGATGTATTTTTTTGTGTTGCTAGTTTTCATGATAAAAAATACTATTTTCATGGGTGCCATGCTATCCAAAATCTTATCTCCATAACAAAAATTTGTTTTCCTTTGTTTTAACATTATCATTTCAATTTTTACAATATTATTTATATTTTTACAATTTCGGACACTCAATGTAGTATATTTAAAGAGAATATCTAAGGCATAATAAAAATATATTATATTATATAACTATTAGAAATATATTATTCAATAAATTACATTAAATCTTTTTTCAGGGGCCTGATCCTATCCAAAATCTTATCTCCATAATTAAAATTACTTTCCTTTGTTTTTACCTTATTATTTCAATTTTTACAACATTTTTTTTTTCAAGTTTTGGACATAATAAAAATACATTATATTATATAACTATTAAAATATATTATTTAATAAATTAGATTAAATTAGTTAGTAAACATTGCTCGATGTAGTTAGGTGGTGATTTTGTCTTTGAATGTAATTATTCAAATTTTTTGTATTGTCGTCAACATTATGCTATATTGTGATTGAGCACGGATTCTAGGTTTTCTTGCTGGTTCTTTCCCGGATGAGCTCTTGAACCGGCTTATATTAATAAATATATTCAGTGGCTAGCCCACTTTTGCCTAAAAAACAAAAATATTATAATTATAATTATCTATTTATAATTATTAAAAACTTTGAATTATGGTAAAATTTACATTTTCAAATATTGTGTCAAGAATATGCTTTAGAAAACTAAAATATGGCTCTACTCTTAAACATGCAAAAAAATATGGCTTCGACAGAAGGGTGAATATCAATAATATCTTTGTAGATCGCGGACCCTTCTCAAGTAATGGAAATCATTTTACAGTGCTTAGATCCCAGTTCTCTCCCCTCACAAAGGATAAAGACAGGTCTAATGGTGAGCTAAAGGAGGGATGAAATGTCTCATTTGAGCATAAATATTTTTCTACATATATCAATGAATTTTGGGTTTCAAAGTTCCCTTTTTCTAGGACTGTTTCAATTACCCATTGCATAATTATAATCTTTAATGAGATCAAAGGAGGGTTTTCTATCAGCCAAAGTGACAAGAATAGAACCAACTATCCTAAAATTAATACCCTTCCCACCCTAGAGACCATAAATAAGGCTTCAGTCAAGGATGAATTAAATGAGATGGAAAATACTAAGAACCAACAGACTATGAATTCCTAAGTAGGTTCTTTATAGGGAACTCCTACTAGTCCTGAAGTGGAGGAAGGGGAGATAGTGGAGAATGTTAGCAAAGAAGTCTTGGCCTGGGAAAAAATAAAATGGATATTGATTGCCTAACATCAAGCCCACAATTACATGAGGTGAATAAGGTGAATTCTGGTAATCCATTTCTAGATGAAGAAAAAGCTAAGGAAGTCTTGAAGGAAGTAGACATTAGTGAAGAAGACATAAGATCTAGTGTTGAAAAGTTTGGTAATAAGCTCTTAGACACAGTTGTTAAGAGGTTAGTAGAAGATTGCATAAATATGGAAGACAAAAGTAAGGAAAATGGGGGGGAAATAAAATTAAGTGGGACATACAAAGAGATAGATTTAAATAAAGATGATGTTTATGTGATTGGGACCACTCCTGTCAATATCCCAAAGGATGAGGAAAATGAATCTCCTAAAACTAAGACTTTGGAGGCCCCTTTAGTAGATACACAAAAGAACACTTTGTTATGCCTTGCAATATGAATACTCAAAGGTCTCCGAATTCCACTAATCCTAAAAAAACATCAATGCAATCACCTAGTCAGAAATCATATACCCCAAATATAGACCCATCAACTATTGAGGGTAAAAATATATGAGTAGAAAACATCTCTTATTTTGACACAACTAATAGGATTGTTGACCAGGTGTCTGTAAATGAAATAGAAGAAGCTATAATTGAAAAAGATGGGACAATTAAGAATACTGACCTCGGGGAGAAGGGTAATGACATTAATCAAATATGCAATGATATAATAAGAAATCTCATGGAAAGGTTTGCGGGGGAAATTGCTGATGACAAGGAATTAGCTCTGCAAAAATAGTTGTTAATTGGAAAAAATCATGGAACTTGAGGAGGATGAACATGACAAGACATTAGAACTGATGATAGAGATGAATAAAATTGAGAATAAAGAGGCTGATGAAACTCTTGGTATTGCACAAATTGACTCAAGAATGGAAACCCCTGACTGTGCCAAGAAGAATAAGAAGAGAGGAACGAAATCCCTATCTGAACTAAGAATTAGGGATGGATCACTAGAGGGCCAAACCAAATTGACTTCTATGTTTCATGTTGGGAAGGGGGAGGTCCTTCCTAAGGAGCCATGAAGCTCATAACTGATGACCTTATGGAAAGACATGTTGTCAATTAGTGCCAAAAGACTTAGTCATCACAATGTTGACCGAGCCAGCAGTGCAACCCGAGAAGTTACAGTGTAACCCGAGCAATGGAAGTGTCGACTGAGTAGACAGTGGAAATCAGTATTACCCGAGTTGCCTAATCTGGGCATGACCCATTTCAGAACTCTCAATTTCCCTTCAGAAATGGCCCATCAATCCATCCTATCTATCCAACAAATATGTTCTAGATCTAGGCAAACAAAGGTGGTGCAAAAATAAATATGAAACTGTAGGGTTCAAACAGTAGTTCTAAAGCCTCGAAGAACTTATGAACATTCTGGAAAGAAAGGAGATATGAGGAGAGTGCTAAGGACCCTACAGTCTCTTGCAAATACAACAATGTTCATATACATACAACATGGTAAAATATTTAAACATAATCCTAAACTCCAAGTCACTAATACAGGCACAACATATATATGTATAACATAACCATTATGAAATTTATATAGACAATAAAACACACATAGAGCACATTCATACACAAAGAGGAAGAATGGAGATTCTTCCCAGTTTAGACCCTACCTTGAGTTCTGCAGAGAATCCTCTTCCCTTGACTGAAGAATCTTTGCGAAACTTCAATCCTTGAATAGATATCCTTCTGAAAATCTTCCTCTTGCAATCAATTCCAAGCAATCCTCACACAAATGACCTCACTAACCAGAGAAATCAATTACACACAACTCAAAAGAAAACAAATCTTCCCCAAAAATTAACATCCTCCCGCACAAAAAAATCATTAATTATTTATCCCCCAACTATGTGGTTGGAGGAGTTGCTTTACGGGAAGCAACTCCTCCAACTACCATAGTTGGTTGGAGGAACAACCGAATAATTTCCCGTAAAGACTTAATTAAGGTTTTTAATAAATTTAATTAAAATATCTTTTAAATGAAAGGATAACAAGAATAATAGACAAATACCTTTCAAGAAAAACACATAGCACAATAGGAAAGCAAGTAGCCTAATTTCTAGGAGGTCTTGAGTTCAACTCCCTCCTAGATAGCTAATTAATAGGGTCAGAAGGGTTAGATCATAATATAAACATCATAACACAAATCAATGTAAAACATTTTACTGATAGTTCATTTCTAACCTTTCATCATTAAATGCTATTTTAATATTTTCAAATAAACTACAGTAACCAAATATATATGCTCAAATGTCTCATAAAATGTTAACTAAATAATAATCATAGTCCATCATAAAATCCTAAGTGTCAAAGCAAAAGTCACAAAGGGGCTCTCTCATTAATATGAATATGCTATTATATATACCCCCATGGTTCTCAGACTTTTGTCATTTATTTTAGCATAATATGAATTAATTTAGATATTCCTCAGTCAGCTCATATGATTTAATGGTATATGTGAAATTGCATGATGATTACCTGCTTAAGGTTTACAAGCTATGTTTGCTATGCTGGTACTCAATGTTTAATATTGGCAATTTGGCATTCTTGTTTGGTAGGACACGATTGTACATGGTATAATCTTAAAGGAATATTACATGGCATCTGGATGAAAACGGATTGATGTTAGAAGGACTCCAGATTAAGATTAAGCAAAATCCTCTAGCCATGATTTCGATAGAATTATAAACACCTAATACAGTCTGCCCCTGTTTCAACTATAAAAGTTTGTTTATGTTTGTGTTTTTATTTGCATAGATACATGACAACTTGTCCCATTAAGAAATTACATAAACTACTCACACACATCATAGACTAACATTTAAAATCTGATGCCTAATCTGCATGTAGGAATGGATTCTGAGTTCAAAGTAAGTAGTTTGTAATGCCATATTACTCCATGGTATTAAAATTATGGATGAGTTTTGGAAATTTAAAATGCTCTCATGCATACCCCACACACACACGTGTGTGGGGCATAATTCTGTGGTATATGTTTGCATGGAAGAGCTAATTAGAATAATACATGGATTCATACTCCTGATTTAGAGCCGTCGTGGCTATATTGGTCTTCTGTGGTAGTTTTGATTTGATGATATAGCACGATGTTGGTCTACTTTAACTACTGCATGATTTATGATTATGGGTTGTTATGAAATAATTGCATGATTTATGATTATGGGTTGTTATGAAATAATGATTTTACTAACATCATGGATAAGTGGCTATATGGTTAACTTACAGACAATTTTTTAGATTAGCTTTGATAAAAACAAGAAATTGACACACAGTTCTGAAGGTGGTGAGAACACTCCATAAGAAAGTCTGGTAAGGAGTTGCATATTATTATTATTTCTCACAGGAATAACTTTCAACGCCATTATCATCAATATTATTATTATTTCTCGCAGGAATAACTTTCAACACCATTATCATCATATTAACAAACAGAGGATGATGAAAACTCATAATTTATGACACTAACTTAGCTGGTGAATTTAAGTTGGTTTCATGAATTAAAAGTTTTTATGTTGCTTTCATACACCTGTGGAAGTGTTTCTTTGTTAAGTTTTACTACATGATTATCAAGGCTGGTAGGCAGGAGGAGGATAGGAGTAAAAAACGGGTTCAAGGTTAGAGAAAAGTAAAGAGGCATGGAAAGCTTAAAGTGGACAAGCTAGTGACAATCAGTGGTAGCGAAGCAAGAGATTAAGTACTCAATTTGGTTAAACTCAAATTGTATACTGTACATCATTTGTGTACATATTAAGGAAATCAGACTTGCATTAACTATTTGGATATCCCCCTCTTTAAATTGGGATGGTTGTATAAAACTCAAACATTTATACTTTTTGAATTATATTTAAATATAAAATAAATTTTTATTATAATTATAATTAAATAGATTTTAATAATTTTTTTCAAAGTGTATATTTTAAGTATAATATTTGTATTAAATGATAATACATATTATAATTTTAAAATAATAATTAAAAGTTAAGTTTACACTTAAATTTATTATTATAATATAACTACTTATTTTATAGTAAATAATTACAATACTATATAACACAAGTACTTGTCACTAAATTGTGGCTGTTATAAGTTTAATTTAACCATCTACTAATAAAATGCTCCTACAAATTCCTTTTAACTCTTTTGAAAGCTTTTAGGAAACTCTTTTCCATAAAATTATAATTGCAAGCTGAAACCCGCACTTTAGATGGCTAACATACTTCACATGATAATATCTTTCATTATAAACCTCAATAATACCTACTTGTTTAGGCCATTGAATTGAAATGGATTTGTCTGAAAAACATTTTATCTGGTAAAATCGTAAAACAGAACTATCACATACTAACCCCATGTCCCCATGCAGCTGCTTAAGTGCAATTTATGCTTAATTTTAAGCGGTGGGAGTGTTCCCATGCGGATTTTTAATTAGCTGGAAAGGATAAATTAGAATCTTCTCTACTATCGTGGAGGAGCCACTGGTAAAAATGAAAAATAAGCTTGGAAAAAAAGGAGGGGCTGAAATAAGCAGTTGCTGCTTATTGAGAAAAAATAGGAAAAAATCACACATGGCTCCACAAATTGATTTCCCTCTTTTTTATTTGCTTCCTATTTTTTCTCTAAATATTATCTACAAAATGTATTATTAATATTCTATTTAAGCATGTTATTTATGATGGTTGCTAAAACAATAAGCAACAAAATTTGATAATCATAGGGCCACCCACTCCACAAATTGCTCCTAAACTTTATGAGCAGCACCTGCTAGCCAAAATAAGCTAAGCAGCCACATGATTGTTTCAAGGTAGTAAATCTTAAACTGAGTCTGTAATCAGTGTGGAACAGAATCTAGAAGCCTGAATCGGCTTTGCCTCTTTGTAAGCCACAAAACTCCTAAAACTGCCAACCATGTGAGCCGTCTTCAATATGATCCATGCACTGCTGCTGTTATCAAATTTCGGAAAGAAATTATAGTTCAACATTTACAGTTTATATTTCAATTGACAATCTAGCATGTGAGCCGTCTTTAATATGATCCATGCACTGCTGTTGTTATCAAATTTCGGAAAGAAATTATAGTTCAACATTTACAGTTTATATTTGTTTGACAATCTAGCATTAAAATACCTCTATGCTCTCCCAAAATTTTGGGGACAGGACGGCAGGGGATGGGCGTGTTTCAAGTATAGGGGTATTTTTAGGCCATATTTCAGGGGATGGCTATTAGAAAAAAGCAAAGTTTTTAAGTATTCACATTATAACACTAATAAAGTATTCATCATAGACACTCTAGAAGCTTAATATATTAGACTTGAAATGAGATTTCACATCAGAATTGACAAACGATTTAACAAAATACAAAGGCTCCAAGTTTCAACTATAAAATGACAAAAACATAGAAAATATACGACTGTCCTTAATAGCAAGATGCAATCAGTAGGTCTGTATCAAAATCAGAGCTCAACTAGAGCTCAACTTTGAGTCACTGCCACTATAAGGGCCTTCTTATGCAACATAACCCTAAGTCCCAGGTCCCTGAAATGTTTTGGGTATGGGGACGAGGGAGACAAGGCAGGGGACGTGGGGAGCACTGAAAAACCTCTACCTAACTGTATAATATAAATCATCCACACATCAAACACTGTCAATCAAATCCAGTCATCTAAATCATCAAGTGCCAATGCAGCCACCATCCAAAAGCCATTTAGTACAACTCAGTAATACAATGACTCAATTGTGTTAGATATACCATCCAATATGAACTAAATTTAATCAAACTTACATTGCCAAAGCTCAACTAGAAATGCAATGACTCAATTGTGTTATAGATATACCATCCAATATGAACTAAATTTGTTCAAAGCTGCATTGCCAAAGCTCAGCTAGAAACGATTTAAGTCAATTGATAGAGAATTAATTAATGATTGTCTCACTTGATCCAAAAAAAACATAAACTGCTAATGAAAATGAGAGAGAATTGCACCAAAAAAAACATTTATCTCAGCCATATTGCAATCCAACAATCTAAATACTTTGAAGCAATACAATCAATGCACATGTCAAAGAAATACCAAGGATTTAAAAGCATCCAAACTCCATCCAATTAAGTCATATATTGTAACTTTTCAATCATTTATTGTCTTCCACTATGGGATAGCAACCAAGGACTGGAAAATGGGGGATTCAGAAAACAAAAACAAAGGAAATCCAAATTATGGGATGTCCCCAAAGAACTGGAAACCAGAGAATTCTTACAAAATTAAAAATCAGAACCAAGCCTATGGAAATTCATATAATTTTGAGGGCCTACACTGCCCCAAAATGTCACTCATTTTTGGGAGGAGGGAAAAAGACAGCATCCTGAGTTCGTTTAGAGCGAAACAGAGCCTCGGTCTTCTCATCTACATTGAAGGTGGCTGCAAAAGTCTCCTTTGATAGGGCCTTCAACACACCAGTCTTACCTGCATGATTGGTAAACACGGGACTATACCCACGAAGACATTTGGTGTTAGAAGAAGAAGTCTTACTGAGAATAAAATCAATTCAGCTAAAAACAAGAAGAAACTATGGCACTTACTTGGGTTTAGTAATGATAGAGAACCATTGCATCCCTTCATCTCCTGCAATCTTAGAAACCACATAAAATCTAGGAACAATGAACAGGTAGCCAGGCTGTAAATCAAACTCCAGTGCCCTCTCCCCATCTACACCCACAACCTCTACCCTTCCACCGCCTTTAGTTATATATGTCACTTGGAATGCTGAATCGGATGAATACCCAGGTGAACACATTGCTTCCTGATAATATTGCATTGCATTTCAACATACATACGCCAATCAGATCACACATAATGCTAGCAAAAGTGCCACGCTCAGAAACCATAAATAGAACTATGAGAGAGTAGATTTCCACAGTCCATTATCAATCACTGTTTTGCTTCTGGATTTTGCTGTGTAGGATATTGATTGCACCAACGTTTTGGATTGCACTCAGTGATCCATCAACATGATTAGAATGAGAGAGCTGCAGGAGTAAATGTCATTTTACTCCTGATCCATCATCACAGAGTGATCCGAAACCTTGATGCAATAAAGAAACTACACAGTATAATTCAGAAGCAAAGTGGTAATAAATAAAACTATTTTAGTGAGAAACATTATATGATTAAAAAGGGAGGTTACCTTATCGATTTTGACAAGGTCTGCTCCCAACTCTATTTCCTTCAAGATTGGCAAATAATTAGGAGTGAGCACCACTACACGGCCTCCATTTTCAATATCTATGTCCGGTGTGGCTTCCTCACAATTGAATACCAGTCTCAGCTCGTCCCCTGCTTTGGCTTCAGGGGTGGGCATTCTTGTTCCTTCCTCTAATTTAACAATTCCACTTCCAGATTGGCTACTCAGAATATGGTCAAGCTCATTTTCCTTCAGATCCCATGCTCTGCACATAAATTTTTTGCTAAATCCATGGTACAACCCATTTGAGGCACCAACGAGGTAAAAATCCTGTAAAGATACATAAAGAGGGTCATCAACAGAAAAAATTGGAATGGAATGGAATGATTTTTAGTCATGGTTTAAGGATACATACGGTGAACTCCCCTGATCTGTGGCCTTTTGATGTATCCCCTAGGAAGAGGACTTCCAGCTCCTCTGAGGGGTTGTCATTGAACCACCAGCTCACCGCTCCCATGGGGAGTGCAATAGCATCTCCTCTCTTAACCTTCAGCACCCGCTCTGTCTCCTCTGGCAGAACTATGCCAAAAATTCCTGATCCTGCATATAATAACCAGGGAGATAACAATGGAGTGAGATTATATCATATACATTACCTGGAAATACCCTATAACGGAAAATGGAGACATGATTTAATATAGGCTCAGAAGGTGCTGTTGCATGTCAAAGGCTCTACAGCCACTATTTTTGCTCTGAGGCTTGTACTATAACTGGAAAAGGCCTCGGGAGAAAACTAAGAGATGTGATAAAAGCAGCCCTGTATGGATCCTTAGTAAATTTGGTAATAAAAGGATGCGAAGCACGCAAACATAAGATTGAGACACCCGATGCAGCAACAAGGTCTGAAGAATATTTTGTCATAAACAAATGAGATTGGAACACCCAATTGACTAGCAGGGATTGATCTTTTTCTGTCACAGTCCATTTTAGGTTTGTACATTCAGAAAAAAGATCCTTCAAATTGTTGATCTAGATTCTAAACTATCAGTAATTTAGCATTGATCACATATTCTTCTTACAGAATTTGTAATTGCCCTGCTTTGTTTTTTTCCCATAGATATAGAGCCTTAAAGATCTTGATAATAGGCCTCACATTCAGTTGATCCTAAACCCTAGAGTGGCCTTAAATGCAATTAATAATTACTGATTTGTTTCTTGCCTTTTCAATATATTTGTTACACCCTCATTGATGAGTTCAGCAATGACACAATTGATATCTCTTTGTTGAACAAGAAAGAGAAGATTGGAAACTAGATACATACCTCCAAGCACATAACAGACCTTAGAAGAGTCAGAGTACTTTGGCAAGGAAAAGCCGAGATGGTTGAGAATAAGTTTGGCTGCTCCAATTCTTCCTTCAGACAGCATATTCACATCTGAACTCAACCATACTTGATAACGCCCACCCTCTGTACTAATTATCTCCTTGGGCAAGGCTGGGGCCAAATTTCTCTTGGGTGCAGCTTCCATTGTTTACTTACAATATAACTTTAATTCACACTGATTCCTGTGGACCAGAAAATTTTTGAACAGCAACAGGTAGGTCAGATACTAAATATTTTAACTGAAGAAAACCTTGGTTCCACAAATTGAAGAAAAATCTGAAGAAAAATCAATAACATTTCACACTGATTCCTGTAGACCAACAAAATTTTGAACATCAACAGGCGGGTCAGATTTTTAACATTTTAGCTGATGAAAACCTTGGTTCCGCAAATTGAAGAAAATCTAAAACACTTCACATGCAAAGGAATAGTCAATTAATCATTTGACAACCCTAAAATCAACCGATTTACTAACAATGCAAGACCACACCATAAATTTATTGAAACATTTCATGTAATCCAATTCAAAATAGATTAATGCTGCACTCTATAAAGATTTAATGAAAAGAGAAAAAATAAAATTTGCATATAAATCACTAACCCAGCTCCCATATTCACAAATGCAATCATATACCTAAATTCAATTCATAAATCTGCAGATTACTCTGTTTGACAGAAAAATTTGCCATTGCACATACAATTAAGTTCATGTAATCATCATTATTTGAACTAACATCACAGTAATACCTAAATTCAAATCACAAATCTACCAATTATGCTGATGCAAACCATCAAATCTTGGAAATTCAATTCACAAATCTACAGAATACTTTGCTCAAAATCTATTATTTATGCCTAAATCAAATCTTTCATAGCTTTAACATAATTTCAGTAATGGGTAATGAAAAATCCATACCTTAAACAAGCAAAGACAATAGAGCAAGAAAACTGAGAAGAAGAATGAGGGTGGAACCCTATATATAGGACTCCGTATTTTGTATGAGGATATGCATAGATCGACGAGGCGTGCTTAAGATATGTATAGATCGACGAGCCATGCAATTTGGTATTATCCGATGTAAGAACTATTATTGGGAAAAAGCTTGTCGACAGCATGTTCGCTAGGGCCACGTCAGACATGCGATTCCCATGCAACAACATTCATGCAAAAGAATGCGGAGGTGATTCCATCGTTTGGCACAAACTGTGACTTTAAAAAAGCAACTTAAACTTGCATGTATATGTATAAATATATAGTAGTTTTTAGTTTAATTTAGTTTTTTAATCCTTTTAATTTAGTATATTTATTTTCTGTCGCCTTAATTCTCTTGCTTCGTGGGAAACAATCTTAGTATTCTATTATCTTATCTTAATATAGTTTATAATAGAAGCTATGTAGAAAATAGGAATTTAACAACTTAAATTTTATGATATTAAAAGATGATTTTTTTTAAAAAGAAAATATGAATTTTAATTGAGTTGTTTCATGTGGTAGTTTATTTGAGTTCAAGGAAGTGGTATTATATAAATTTTAAATAAGTATAGTTGTTATAACTTAAATATTTTTTTATTATAATTAGGGAAGTATTAGGTTTTAAGAGGTAAGTGGAGTAGTGTTTTTTTTCTTTATAGATTACAAGTTCATTTTCAATTAAGAAAATAATTTTTAATTAATTTTCATTTACCGAATTTAAATTAATTATTACTTTCAAACTTTGTAAAGTAGCATATATATCTTTAGAAGAATATACGTTAAATAGGACTCGAGATATCATTTGCGTTTATTATTACACTTGAAAATAATATTATATTATTATATTGTAATTAATATTAAATTATTATTATTGTAGGTATATCTAGAATGGCTGCGTTAATGGACGTATGGTGTTGTTCTTTGTATGGTCCCATTTCTAATGATATCACATGTATAGGAAATGACACACACACACACACACACACACACACACACACACACACACACACACACACACTTGCAAACTTTATTCATTTATATATTATGGTTAGTCTTGCCTCTAGGTAATGTATTTTTAATTTGGAGAGCCTATTCACAACTGATTATGGTTACAACTGTTCTATTTGATGGGTTAGGATTAAACGAAGATGGTTTTGATTGTATTTGAAAAGAATAGTATGGTTTTGACGACTTCATGGTTTTCTTTTGTCATGTAATAAAAGAGAAAGCAGAGGGTAAAGATAGACTTTGACTCAATAACGACATTGATGATTAGTGATGATGCCTTTATCATTTTTTAGTGCTATGATTCGGCAGTATAGATTTCTCCCATTCTAACTGTTGAAGATAATTATTCAATTGTGTATTGTCATTGATGTATACACAAATGTAGTGATGTTACACAAATGTATATACCTAACCGAGCACAGTCAGTGTATGTCGAGCTCTCTCGGGCATTGAAGAAGACTCCAATATCAACCAAAGTGATTTTCAGTTCTAACCGAGTTCACTCGGGCATTTCAGTAATGGTCGGGCATTGAAGGGTTACAATGTTAACCGAGTTATATATTTAGTGTGTGTCAGCCGACTAACAGAAGAATACACTTTATATGTTTAATTGGTTATATGCAACCGACAGACTTAAGTTTTATTATTTATTTGGAAGGTTTTTCAAGCCAACTTGACAATGCTTATCATATATATATAAGGTCAAGTTTGGATTGAATATGGAGAATAAGAGAAATATATGGAAGAGTTTTGATATGAAGAGTGAAGGCAAAATAAGATGGAATTCTGATTAAGGACAAAACATCCAAGACAGAGTTGCAATAGAATATTCGACCAGTGAGGATCCAGTTTAAAGCCAGAGTAGAGATATGAATCAGCAAAGACATTTGCTTCTTCAAACAGGTCAATCCATTGTTACTCTCTAACAATTGCAGCAGTGATCCAAATCTCTTTACAGAGTAGACTTAACAATCTTTCATAAATCCTCTCACAAGGTGGCATTTCTACATTGAAGTGTTTGAATACCTCTAACAAAGCCAATCCTAACAGGGTGATTAAATCCTCTAACAGGGTCACACCTAACAGTGTGTTTTGTAACCTTTAACAAGGTTGGCTCCTAACAGGCTCACTTAAGAAGAGTGAAAGACAGTAACTAGTTGCAATTGCTGGTTTTCTCAAATTGGGTTTCCACGTTAAATTTTGGTGTCATCTGTGTTCATGTTATTTTATTTATGCTTTATATTTCTACACTTAATCACTAAAGGATAATCACAGTTAATATCTTAAGATTGCTTTGTTAGCCGAGTAACAGCAGAATATCTTTGTTAACCGAGTAACAGTGATAAGTTTGATTAAGACATCTAAGGGACTTGGATTTGTTTTTAGTGGTAACTGATTCACCCTCCCCTCTTAGTTACTCAACCCATTTCCAACAATTGGTATCAGAGCTTTTGGTGCTATCAGGGAAGGTTTCAAGGCCTGAGCTAAAGATCAGAGATGTCTTACAGGAGGGAGATCCCCAAGCTTAACAAAGACAATTTTGTTGCATGGAAAGAGTTGATGAGGCTACATCTATCTACTATTAGAGATACTAGTTTGCAATTCTTGAACCACAAATATGTAGAACCACCGAGACCTATGTTTGTGGATCAGATGGTGGACATGAAGAATCATAACATAATGATGATTGATATAGCTTCTTCACTCAGCTATTATGAATTTGATGAAGTCAAGGAATGCCCTACTTCCTATGATATGTGGAAGAAACTACATGATATCCATGGAGGAGATGACAATGTAAAGAGATCCAAAGCAGAGAGTCTCAGAGGTCAGTTTGATCAAATGAAAATGAAAGAAGGAGAAAACATTACAAAATACAGTGAAAGAATCAAGAAAAGTGATAGTGCCATCAGAGCTGTCGGTGGAACAATTGAAGACAAAAAAGTGGTTAGTAAGGTATTGAGAACTTTACTTCCTATCTATACAATTAGAGTTTCAGTTATTCAAGAGATGAGGTGCAGTAATGATATAACTCTAGATGCATTAGTTGGAAGGCTTACAACTTTTGAGTTGGACAATTTTGACAATTATTCTCCTAATCCTAGCAATTTTGAGTCTGCATTCAAAGCTAAATTAAACCTTGGTAAGATAGATAGAAACTCAAAAGGAAAAAATAATGATAGCGATAGTGATGATGATTCTGATGATGAGGATATAGAAATCATTGAAGCACTGCTTGCAAAGAGAGTTGCCAAAGGAAAAGGACAGTACAAAGGAATAATACCATTGATTTTCTTTTCATGTGATGAGGTTGGTCACATTGCTGCTAAGTGTCCAAACAAAGAAGACAAAGGTGAGATAAAGTTCAACAAGTACAAAGGAAAGAAAGATTTCAAAAGTTACAAAAGCTACAGAGACACAGGTAAGAAATTTTGTTATATTGCAAAAGATTCTTATAGTGATGAAGATGAAGATGAAATGGTTTACATTGCTATTAAGGTTGAGTCAGACAATGAAGAAAATGCAAAGACTACACTTTTCTCTCATATTAGAAAGAATGACACTTGGATAATTGATAGTGGTTGTTCTCACCACATGACTAGTGATAAAATAAATTTGAACATCTTGAGCACTATGATGGTGGGAGTGTTAGTTTTGGGAATGATGAACCTTGCTATGTGAAAGGTAAAGGTTGTATTTCACTAACTGAAGGAATCAAATGTGATAATGCTTATTGGGTTGAAGGACTAAGGCGTAATCTACTAAGTGTGGCACAACTGCATAACATTGATTTCAAGGTAGAATTCATGAATGGTAGGGCCCAGCTCTTGGATGGTAAGGGAAACCTATTCGGAACTGGCAGGCAAACAAAAGGTATTCTATTCTATCTTGATCTCATTGAAAGTTCATGTTTTATTGTACAAGTAGAAGAAAGCTGGTTATGGCATAAAAGATTATGTCATGTGAATTTTGATAACCTGGTCAACATAAGCAAGAACAAAAGAGTAAGAGGTATTCCTATTTTGAAGAAACCTGAATTGGAAATATGCAAACAATGTCAAATTGGGAAGATATGCAAAACTAGTTTCAAGAGAAATAATTACGATACTGAAGAAGTCTTGGAGTAGGTGCATACTGATCTGTGTGGACCAATCAGAACAAGTTACAAAGGAGAGAAGTATTTCATTCTATTTGTTGATGGTCATTCCAGAATGATGACTGTTATATTTCTCAAAGAAAAATCAGAAGCTTTTTAGAAGTTTAAGTGGTACCTTGTCAGAGTTGAGAAGGAAACAAGAAAGAAACTAAAATGCCTAAGATCTGATAGAGGAGGTGAATTCATTTCTAATGAGTTCAATGAATTATACAATGAAAGAGGAATCAAGAGACAAGTATCTGCCCCAGGTACACCACAACAAAATGGCCGATAGTAGAAAGAAGAAACAGATCTATTATGGATTGTGCAAGAACCTTGATGATTGAAAATAATGTAGCAACCAAATATTGGAAGGAATCTATCAGCACTACAATTCACACCTTGAATAGAGTTCAACTAAAGAAAGGTACTGAGAAGACACCCATTGAATTATGGTATGGCTATAAACCCAATGTTCATTATTTCAAAGTATTTGGAAGTAAATGTTACATCTTGAAGGAAGTAAGAAATGGAAAATTTGATGTAAAAGGCGATGAAGGTATATTCCTAGGCTACTCCTGTAAAAGCAAAGCATATAAATGTTTGAATCTTGCTACTCATAAAGTCATAGAAAGTGTACATGTAAAGATTGATGAGTTTGCAGAGAGAAGTGAAGAATATACCAGTAAAGAGCTTGAGGACTACATAAAATTTGTGTATTATAACCCTGATACTATACCTAAGACACAGGCAATAGTGATTGGACAACAACCACGTCAACCACTGAATTCATCAGCACAAACCTTGTTGCAACCTGTTCAACCTGAGCTGCTAACTATTGAAACTGAGTCATAGACAGAGGGAACTGAGTCTCAAACAAAAGAAACTGAGGCACAGACAGAGGGAACCGAGTCACAGACAGAGGCACCCAAGTCTCAGATAGTGGAACCCGAGTCTCAGTTAGAAAAGAAGAACAAAATGATTGAGCATGGTGAGCCAAGTGGAGCAAGTCCAGAATAAAAAAAGGAAGGATCATGTACACCTGTTCAAATTCATGGTTCCTTCACTTTCCAACAATGAGGGTTAGTAGCACCAGTTTGCAATGGGGAAATCAATACAAAAACTACTAATAATGAATACTTAAACATAACCAATAAAATGTACAAGCAAAGAAAGGAAAACAAATGAATGCAAACCCCAAAGTGCTTGAAGCTTTTATTGTATCTCTTTACTCCTTCCGAAACGTTGTTTTTTGATACTCAATAATGGTGTGGGCAATGTCTATGACTTGAGGAGTGTTGAGAATTTGATAATTGAATGGCTTTGTGTGATTGTAAGATGGCAGAAATGATAGAACCAAATTGACAGAGTAATGGCGCATGGGAGCTTGAAATCCTGGATCCTTCAAATGGTTATGAAGGGTTTATTATATAGGAGTTGAGGATGATATGAACGGTTGAGATCGATCCCAGAGATAGGGAGATGAATGGTTGAGATTAAAAGGAACTGGAGAAGTCATCAGTAAACTCCACCTCTTCAACTGAGAGAGAGGAGATAGAGTTTGGTTAACTGAAGAGCTAATTGTAAGTTACCTTTTATAACTGAAGAGGTGGGTGGAGTTACCCATGTGAACTGGAGAGATGGGTAGAGTTACCCATGTGAACTGGAGAGATGGGTGGAGTAACCCATGTGATCTGATTAAGGATTATCTCTTTGAAAATAAATAAATATTTAATTTATTTATGTAATTAAAGTTTTCAACATGTGAGATAATTGAATTCTTTTTTATTTAGAATTGCTTTATTGAATGAAATTAAATTAATTTAATTGGAAGAATTTTATTAGTAAACTATAGGAAATTGAATTTAATTAATTAATTAACGGTAATTAATCAATTAAGGTTAATTAATTAAATAAAATTAACTATTTAATTAATTTTGGGATTTGATTAGATGATTTGGGGAATGATTTAGAGGAAAATAGATGATTAATTAACAATTCAAAAACCATTAATTAATAGATGAAATGAATTTAGAAGAAAATAGATGATAAATTAACGATTAAAAAATTATTAATTAATAGATGAAAATTAATGTTTTTTTATGTCAAGTCGCAAGTCGGTCTATTTTAGGGTGTCTACATTTTCCCCTCTTTGATACAATGTGATTCATGACGTTGTGTCAAAGAATTCTCTTTTTTGATCCTGCCCCAGTGACATCAGGTGGACTATATGCCCCCTCAACAAATTAAGCATAGAAAATGCATCAGATGAGCATTAATTTGTTGAAAATGTGAATCACTATATGATGATGATGAATGCATTCCTATTTTAGTTATGATGTTGTTGATGATGGATGCATTGATTATATGATCTACTATGCTCATGTTTTGGATTTTCCTTATGCAATAAATGAATGCAATCTACTATGCACAAAATATCTGAGTAATGCATGTGTTAGTTAGAAGGAAGTTAGTTTGGAATGTTCTCTAGGATCAATTGATAGATATGAATTGATAGAAAGGATGGTTGATGATTGATAGATATGAATTGATTGAATGGATGGGTGACCCTAGTTGCTGCCGCGTTTCCAATTTTTGTTGTCATTGCATCTTTTTTTATGAAATTCCAAAGATTGTCTAATGTATCCAGATCATGTACCATCTGGATACCACCGCGACCTCTTGATACCGCCATGACCTCTTGATAACCGGAAGGAGTAGAGAGATTGAATAGAAAGAGAACTTAATGCACCTAAATATTGACCATCTAGGTTTAGCTATGTTCCCTGTTTGAAAAGAAAGAGAGACAAAAGCACCTAGATATTGACCATCTAGATACTGTTTTTCCCTTTGAATAAACTGAACAAAAGAAAAAAGAAAACCAAGATATAACTCCAAGGCACCCAGAGTCCATCTGGATAACACCATGAGCTCTTAATTTTGAAATAAAAGACCAAAAAACCAAGATAGAATTCAAATGCACCTAGAGTCCATCTGTATAACATTGTGAGCTCTTAATTTTTGAAAAGAAAGCCCATAAAAACCAAGATAGAAATCCAAAGCACCCATAGTCCATCTAGATATCGCTATGATTCTATTGGTAAATAAACAAGCATATAACAGAGAAGGAATGTCCAATTCTTTCCTAGGGTTAAGCTAAGATCATGGAACTGTGTGGCTTCCAGATAAGTGACAGCGTCTACAACAATATATGACCAAATAAACTACCAAAAATTATAGATAAATGACCAAATTTGGTCACGTGATCACTGGTAGTTTATTGTCGGTCATTTATCTTGTGACTAAATTTATGACTAAACTATTTTAGTCATTTATTTAGTCATTGATTTGGTCATATATTTAGTCATTGATTGGGTCATATATTTAGTTATTTATTTAGTCGTATATTTGGTCATTTATTTAGTTATTTATTTAGTCATTTATTTAGTCATATATTTATTCTTATATTTGGTCGTATATTGAGTCATTAATTTGGTTGTATATTTGGTCATTAATTTGATTATTTATTTTGTCATTTATTCGGTCGTTTATTTGGTCGTATATTTGGTCATTTATTTAGTCGTATATTTGGTCATTTATTTGGTCGTAAAATGAATAATATTTTATATACCATCAATTTTATTATATAAAAAAAATATCATATTAAACTTGAATTATAAAGCATAACAGAAAATAAAAAATATTATACATGAACAAACTACAACCAAGTAAAGTTAAAAGATTGATTCAACATCATGATAAATAAAGATAATCAATCTATATAAAAAATTAATGCAAATATACAAATTAAAATAAAAACATATGTCATTCAAAGTATGTAGGGTGCCAAAATATATATGTAAGATGTCAAAGTTATCTAAGAGTATATACGTAAATATAATAAAAAATATCAAAGTTGTCTCAAATATAAATAATTGAGCCAAGATGTCTAACAATTAGAACATGATAAATATGTTGATCAACTATCATTTTTTTCAAATATTTTAGTGGCCACCGTGTGAAGGTTCCATCTTTCTCTTTTAGATGAACAACTCCATCTATTTTGTCTTCATAAGCAAGGGGTACGTTACTTGTGACCTTTAAAATATTTACATTTGCATCTCCTGTTTCTTTCGAGGTGATTCCATGTACAATAGATAGGGAGTGAATCCGCCCAATACCCACAGCATCACCATCATATAGATCGAACACCTTAAATTTATCCCCTTTTTTGAGTTTATCGACACATTTCTACTAAAAAAAAAAAAAATAACACATTATATTACATAGATAATGAAAGGCCACAAATTTAATATTATCATAAGTTTCTAAATAAGAAATTTAGTCACTAGTGTAGAAATATAATTCACAAAACCCTCAAGTAGAAAAAGATTTGTTGACAGTCTGCATAAAGTAGGAAAGGAAATACAACTATTGTTTTTATCCATGCAAGTACAAAAAATAATAAAAGATCAAAATAATGCCAAGATCTAAGTTCCTAAAAGAGAGTACATGTAAATGAAGACAAGATTAGTTACAAAGAAAAGAGTAGTCATTTGAGGTTATAAAGGATTCATAATAACAAGGAATAATAGTAAAGTATGACACTAATCTTATAATAGATCTCTATTTTGAAGTGTGGGGGGTATATGCCTCTCATAATATATTGTTGTCACAGTTCGTACAATGTTTGTTCTCCTACTTCTTTGTCGTACCAAAATAAATTACTGTTGCCACACACATACACATATATATAATTACTATTGCCAAACACACACACACACACACACATATACACACATGTGTGTATATATACATATACACACATGTGTGTCTATATACACATACACATGTGTGTATACATACATATACGCATATATACATACATTTGTGTATATATACACATACACACATATACACATGTATGTATATACACATATGTGTGTATATATACATGAGTGATATATGTGTATATATACACATGTGTGTGTTACACACATATGTATATACATGTATATATATACACACATATATACATGTGTATATATACACACATGTACACGTAAGTGTTAACACTTTGAAGAGTGTTAACATTGTTAAGGGTGTTAACACTGATTGTTAACACATATATATACACATGTATATATACACACATGTACACGTAAGTGTTAACACTTCGAAGAGTGTTAGCATTGTTAAGGGTGTTAACACTATTAAGGGTGTTAACATTGATTGTAAGTGTTAAATTATGAGTTTACACCGTAAGTGTTAACACTTGAAAGTAGTATTAACAATTGAAAGTAGTGTTAACACTTAGGGTGTTAACACTCCTTTGCTAGTGTTAACACCCTAAGTGTTAACACTGGTAACACTTAAAAAGTAGTGTTAACTCTAAGTTAACACTGATTGTGTTAAATTACATGTTAACTCTAAGTTAATCCTAAGTGTTAACACTATGTTAACACTTAAAAGTAGTGTTAACCCTAAGTGTTAACATTGTTAACACTATTAAATTATGTGTTAACACTTACGGTGTTAACACTGGCAACACTTAAAAAGCAGTGTTAACCCTAAGTTAACACTGATTGTGTAAAATTACAATTGTTAACACTTGCTAACACTATGTTAACACTTGAAAATAGTGTTAACCGTAAGTGTTAACAATGTTAACACTATTAAATTAACTATTATACTTAGGGTGTTAACACTGGTAATACTTAAAAAGTAGTGTTAACTTATGCCATCCCTCACCCTCGATAGGGCCCCTACAACTTATCATAGAGGGGGTAAAGGGGGATGTCTAGAACAAGCCTTAAAATAGTAGGGGGACATAGAATTTGAGAGATTGGGGCACATCCTCATGTAACATGAGATTCTACTTAACACATTTAATTAAATGTCTCAAATAAAAATTAAAACCAACCAACTAACAAGGCTCGTGATGGAAATCCCAAACGCCCTCTCTTGGTCGAGGTTTTGTTTGAGCCAAGTGCTAAACCAATTTAGGAAGTTATGGTTTTAGCTGGGATGCAGACACTTAACTTACACTTTTCTAGTCAGGATGAGTAGCTTGTAATGGGGACTCTAGGTTATCTAGGAATTTCAGCACAATTACATAACTTTCTTAAACTTGCACTATCTGAAGTTGCAATTAACTTTGTAATGAATAAGATGAAGATAAATACGTATAAAATAACAAGTCACTTGCTATCTCTAATATATGTGATCATATGTAAACAGAGTGAATTAATCTTAAAATTGTAATAGAGCCTATCTGTAAACAAGTATAAATCATACACACAAACATCGATAGGAATATGTACTTCATCTTCTTGTGACAACAATTTGCAATATATTTTATAAGAATTCAAACAACAATACTAGATATCAAAATATCAACATGCTTATCCTATGGAAACCTTAGTACAAATTACAAGAAAATAAGAGTCTTGAATCAACCAATCAGAAATCAGTAAGTATACAGTCAACACAGTTAATTTAATTAGCACAGTCAATTATTACAATCAGCAACCACAATAAATACATTCATCAAGGACTGTACAAAGATAGAAACATCAACAAAAGACTTATAGGTTGGACTATCATCAGCAATCAAATCTCATTTCCAGCTAATAAGAATCAATAGGGATTAGAAGAAGCACAACATCACATCTGCAATAGATATCTCATTACCATTTCATAAGATAAAATTGGATACTCTTCCTTAGTTTGTTCTACTTGTAGATTGCCCATGTAAAGAAGCGGGCTCTTTGCCTTAGATGCATAAGTACAAGTATTATAATTTAGAAACAACATCAACCTTGGATTACTATAACCCTAAGATATAACAAGGAAGCATTCATATCAATATAACTCAACGAATATCATCCATATATATTTGGGATAATTACATTGGTTTTAAAGAAATAAGTCTTTTGTAATCGAAGATAGTGCCAAATCTTAAGAGATTACAAGTGGGGACATTACACCACAAGTGCATAATTTACCACTTGCTTCCTCATTGTGTAGATGATTGTTTTAATAATTGGTCATTTCTTCAATATCGCCTTTCACATGAGGTGAAATTGGTATATTTTTTTATGACTGGTTATCTGTAGCCTTTTTTATGGTTATCTGTTCAACATTGCCTTACATTTACTGAATACCAAAATTGGTTTATGGTTAGAGGAGGAAACATTCAAGTCTTGAATATATGTAAAAAAATTTATGCTAATTTGTTCAACATCATCTCCTCTGACCATGAAAGACAACTTTTTCTTACGTCTGGTTATCTCTTTGTTCAACATAGCCTTGTTTTTTTAATGATGGTTATATGTTTTATGCCAAATGTTGAAATTCATTCATATTTAGAAGAGGAAACATGAAAGGCAAAACTTTTATGATTGGCTATCTGATTAACATAGCCTTTTGTATGCTGAAAATTTCATGACTAGAGGAAGAATTATGAAAGACTTAATATATAGCATCAATTTTGTAATGAATGCTTATCTGTTCAACATCCCCAACATGAATGCTATCTTTTATGACTGGTTAATTCAACATATCTTTTTCATGTGCTAAAATTGGTTCATGATTAGAAGAAAACATGAAAGGCTTAAATATAGGTGACAAATTTTATGAATGGATATCTATTTATGGTTAGAGGAAACATGAAAGCCTTAAATATCTAAGACAAAAATTGTATGAATAGATATATATTCGACAGAGCACATAGCCACTTCATATGGTGAAATTGGTGAATGGTCAGAGGAGGAAGAACTTAAACATGTATCTTAAGAGATTACAAGTGGGGACATTAGACCACAAGTACATAATTTACCACCTACTTCCAAGTTCCAACTTTATGAGCAGCATTTGTAATGACTGCCTAACTGTGTGCAAGATATGCAGGCTAATTTACTAACATGTAATATTTTGATATGTAAAGGAGATTAACATAAAACTTTTTATGTTGAAGAAATTCAAGATAATGAATGTAGTTGTAGATAAAATGAATGTAGTTGTTGATGTCTTTCTCGGAAGCCCATTTGTTATTCTATTTCTATTAGAGTAAAAAGAGAGGTTATTTCAAGGAAGATGTTATCATGCATATCAATGAGTACACTACCCACTATCAAAATGAAGGAGAACATGTCTTCCCTCCATGTCTGCAGTATTTTTGTGAAGCCAGATATGTAAGTAGTAGGTAATAATAAAATCTCAATACATTCACCTTATATTTGACAATCTTTGAGCTATGATTTGATAAAGAATCTTGTGGTTGTATAGGCTACTGGCATTGAGGCAAGGGCAATGTATAATGCAGGGCAGGCATCTGGGCTGACTTTATGGGCACGTAACATAAACATATTTAGGCATCCTAGATGGGGACAAGGTCAAGAAACACCTGGAGAAGATCCACTTGTGGCTAGCAGGTAGGCAGTTGCCTATGTCTGTGGATTGCAAGGTGATATACTTTTTGATAAGATAAGGGGATCACCTAGAGTCTAACAGACTTTGAGAGCTTCTGTCTACTGCAAGCATTTCACAACATATGATCTAGATAGCTTGGAGGGCACTACTCATTACTCTTTCATCTCCCCCTCTCAGTAGTAAATCTGTGCTCTAGAAAAATATGGGTCACAAGTAAACAATCATTTATGATCATGTTGAATTTAAGTTATGATTTTATTTAAGAATGGCCTTAGGTAACTGCATATATAGTTTGATTTAATAATAACATCCTATTAAACTTAAAGTATGCAGCAACTTGGGTTTTTGTCTAAAATCTGAACATTGTAGTCTAAATGATGAATCCAATTATAATAACAAACGATGCATATGTTTATTATGTTTATAACTAAATAAAATGATTCTTGGTAAATACTTGAATTGTTATTTATCTCCAAAACCTATAAAAATTCATTTCTCATTTTGGGCCCATTTCCCTTTCCATATTGTTCCTCATTTTTTCTACATAACTACTTATATTGTAGTTTATCATGTGCATTAAAAGGGGAAAAAGCATAACACAATCAGTAATTTCATTAGGAAGTGAAATGCAGGCATAGATAAAGAAACATTGTAGCTTCTTACACACGAGGTGCCTTAATTCACTATGATCACTTTGTCAAATTGAAACCACGGCGTCTACATTTCCTTCAGTGTTCAACTGAAAACATGACCTTAGCAAAGCAGGTGTTGCCTATGTAAAGCTAGAGAGAAGATGCACTCTGAATCCTTTTCAAATAGTTACATTAGAAAAGTCTTTAAATACAAAGGTTATATTTACATGTACTTCATTGAAATCAATAGTTCGGTAGGTCATTTTACAATGCTCCTCCAACCAAATAAATATCTAGATCAAATCCTTAAACTACAATCAAACAAATAAATATGTAAAGAGATAGCCACCCTATGCAAGCTGTGTAACAAAGTAAAGAATGAATCAGATGCTACCATTATTAGAGGATTTCACTGTAGCAACCACAGTCTAGTGGCAAGGCAAAGCGATCACCATGACAATTTAATTCTTTGTTATTTTTTCTTTGCTAATTTTCTTTTTAAGCCTCTATGTTGTTGTGACTGATAGGTGCAACTCTATGGATTGTAAGGTCACACAAGTTAAACAAATGTGAGGTACACTATTAAAGATCTTGTATAATTTACACTACTAAGTTTGTCTATTCTATACAGAATCCATAATTCAGGAATTCATATCTGGTCTAGTCTGATCTGCCTTTCCGTAGACCTGTGGGAATGATTTCGGTTATGAATTAACATGTTTTAGATTATGTATGTGTCTTTTTTGGAGACTCTGATCGCTTGTAACTCATTCTTTTCTAAGAGTTTGGGTTGTTCTAATCAATTGGTGTAATGAGATAGCTTTTAAGGTTGCTTAAAGTCTATGAGCAATTTTGAAGAAGCACACATGAGATGTTATATCCGTCAGTGTTATCTATGAGAATACTAAATGGTCAGATTGCTTGTCACTGGTTCTTTGTTGTTTTTACCTAGAAACTGATCTTCTGTAATCAATGGCTATAACTGGACAACATTTAAGGTTGCCCAAATTTGTGAGCAGTTTTCAAGCTGTCAACATGAGATGTGAGATTGCTTGATCTTAGCTTTCAAAAT
>MU225715.1:147793-160111 GCA_018584345.1 Thuja plicata | reverse complement strand
AAAAAAAAAAAAAAAACCAAGATAGAACTCCAACGCACCTAGAGTTCATCTAGATAACACCATGAGCTCTTGATTTTGAAATGAAAGACCAAAAAACCAAGATAGAATTCCAATGCACCCAGAGTCCATCTGGATAACACCGTGAGCTCTTGATTTTTGAAAAGAAAGCCCATAAAAACCAAGATAGAAATACAAAGCACCCATAGTCCATCTGGATACCGCTATGATTCTATTGGTAAATAAATAAGCATATAACAGAGAAGGAATATTCTTTCCCAGGGTTAAGCTTAGATCGTGGAACTACGTGGCTGCCAGATAGGTGACAGCGCCTACCACATTTATCCTAAATCATCATGGCCCTAGAATCAAAGTGAACATTCAATAGAAAAAAATCAAAGAAAATAAGTCATGATCCATCATAGCTACTATCTTCACTCGGTGGATCCTAGATTGGTGTAAGAACATAACCGCAAAATATAGACTGACATCTGACCGACTGACTGACCTAGTCAACATTTTGATTGTTCCTTGATTCAGTTTGGTTCTCTTGATTGGCTCAACTCTCTTGATAGGATTGATTTTCTTGATTGCTTTGATTATGTCTGGTTTTAGTAATAGATGACTCATATAAGACTGACATGTCTAGTTTTGAGTGTATCCCTCACTGTGTAAGATGATTGATTGATTAATTTTGATCATTTTGGTGGACGATCAAGCTATGTCAGATGAGATCAATGCTGATTTGCAAAGCTCATGATTATGACATTTGATAGATTGGTTTGGTCGCCATTTTCTCTCTTGATAACCGAGTCAGTTTTATTGCTTGGGATTTTGCAATTTTTTTATTGTTTTTATGAAGATTGATTTTTTTCAAGATATTTTGATCTTTTTTAGGATTTTGATGAGTTTTCTGATTTTTAGGGATTTTTGATGGGTTTATGATTTTTTTTTGGATTTTTTCAGGAAATTTAGAATCACCCCCTAGTCTGGTGGACCAGTACTAACCATGGATAAGTGTTGGTGCTCAAAGGGGATTGTACTTCTAAATATAGCTTGGGTAGTTAGTCTTGCATTCAAAGTTTACTCAAGCTTTTGATCTTGTAGTTCATTGATGGTGAAGCTAGATTTGAAAACTTGGTGCCTATTTTCCAGGTTTTCATTGAGAGCGATTTTGTTTCTCTTTACTTTTTTACTTTTTTAATTTTTTTTTGTTGTTGCCAAAGCGCCTATTTGCCAGCTTTTCACCAAGGTAACATTTTGTATTTTGTGATTTTTTGGTATTTTCTAGATATGTAGATAGTTTCCTTAACCATTGAGACCTCAAGTATAGAACCTCTTGAGGTGCATGTTGTTTATGTATTCGGGGAGCTGATCTCCTTCTGGTGTTGCCAGTTTGTATGCCCCACTCTGGGTAGAGTTGACAATGACATATGGTCCTAGCCAATTAGGCTCAAACTTTCCTGGTTTCACTCGCTCTGCTTGGTTCTTTTGATTTTCCATGAGGATGAGGTCTCCTACCTCAAATTTTCATTGCCTCACTTTCTTATGATTATTCCTTCTAAGGTGATTTTGATAGCCTTGTAAGTGATTGAATGCATTTTTTCTTCTTTCCTCTAGTAGTTCCAGTTCACAAAGCCTTGCTACTCTGTAGTCTTCATCTGAAATTAGGTTCTTTAATGATATCCTTAGGGATGGATTTACACTTTGAGGGGTAGGACCGATTTTGATCCGTATACTAGGGAGAAAGGAGTGGCTCTTGTAGGTGTTCTCATGCTAGTTTTATATGCCCATAATGTGGAACTAAGCTATAAATGCTAGTCTCACCCTGATTCATTCACCGTTTTCTTCAAGATTTTCAAAATGGTCTTATTTGTCGCTTTAGCCTGGCCATACCCTTGAGGATAATAGAATGAAGAGAACCCTTGTTTGATGTGGAACTGTTCACATAGATCTTCAACATCTATTTTTTGTAAGGGTGTACTGTGATGTATCAGGATTGTTTGAGGAATTCTATACCGATAGATGATATGGTTGAGTATGAACATTGATATCTGCTTTCCAGTTATGTAAGTGAGGGGAATTGCTTCCACCCACTTAGTGAAGTATTACGTTTCTTCTATGATGTATTTATTTCCATTAGACAAGGTTGGTGTAATCTTACCCACTAGGTCAAATCCCCACATAAAATTTTTTTAGATTGCCCCCAGTTTAGCAAGGCGAGGAAATTATGGATTGATGGATGAAGGTCAAAGGTCTATTAGTATGTCTTGAAGTTGTTTGGATTCCAAGGGCTATCCATGGGATGGGATAACATGTTTCTTTGCAAGATAAGGGACTGGACATGACAAGATAAGATAAAGACATGGTGCATTGATTGAAATGTGGTTGACAAGAGTGGACATGTCAAGAGGATGCTAAAAATAGGTTTTGCATTTTTTTATCTGTATTTTCTATCAAGACCAAGAGAGGGATTTGATAGGATAATGATAGGACACGGATAGGGAAAGAAAGATCAAGAATGGACAAGAGGGAGGGATATGGAAACCATGAAACATATAGGACATGTGATTCTTCTAGGGAGATCCCTAGTCTTGTCAAGATCAAAGTTGGAAAAATATGGATGCTAATAAGATAAGGGATATGAGGGATATAGGTTAATGGAGGAAATGAAAGGGATATGATATGATAGGAAAATATGGATGGAACATGCCCCCATGTATGGAATGCAAGATGTTGATAGGGTGATGGAAAAGGGGGATAAAATGGATGAAGTGGGATAGGGTAATGCTTTATGTGCAGGATTGGACAAGAGGATGAATGGAAGACTAAAATATGTGTTGGATAATGGAGGGATTGTGAGAATAATTTATTTTGAGTAGATGGATATGTGGGAACGAATAACATTAGCATACACCTTGAGGGGTGATGGAGTGATGGAGGAAAAAGAGATTTTGGATTTGATGGAAGAAAATGATATTTTGGACTTGATGGAGGAATGTTTATGAATTTTGGCACATAAGAACCCAAAATGGATTTGGAAGGTTGGAGGTGTTTAAATGGATGGATATAAATTTTGGATGCCAACTTGGATATTTCTTTGGGATACTGTGCTTCAAGAAGCTTCTTAGAAATCCACATGGATTTTGATTTTGTATTCTTCAGTGGGCCCTTAGAATGCATTGTTTCTATAAGATATTTAGGAACCCGTATTGATTTTAAATTTTATTTTTTCTCAAGGGGCCTTTGAGGCCTTTTGGACATTTCTTTTTTCCTTTTGGATTATATTTTTATTTGTTTTTACATGTCGATTAGACTGGAAATGTTGATCCTTGACTGTATGTGGATTTCTTGACTTATGGAACTTATGTTTGGCATCCAAATTGCTTGAAAGGGGAATGTGATTCATGGATGGATAATAATGGTATGGAGAATTTTTGGATGGGTGGAAGGTTTTCCAAGATGTGTGCCTTTGTTGACCTTGATTTAGGAAAGGAGAAGTGGATTTTGAACTAGTGGATGAAGGAATATATGGACCTAAGATGGATGGAATGGGTGAAAGAGATGGTATACGTTTGGATTTGGATTTGGATTTGGATTTGGAAGGGGTACCAACATCTTGAGAATGCATTTTTTTATGGAGGCCATGACCATCAGAATTTTCTTTGATATAAAAAGGTTTTAATGTACTTTGTTCATGGAGGTCTAACCCTTTGACTTGATAATGCTTTCTGACCATTAGGATACTTTCTAAAAGATGCGAGTCCATTTTGAGGTGGATATGTGTTAGAATTTAATCTTTCCTTGGTGATATATGTAATTAAAGGATAAACCAAGGTATCCTATATTGTACTTTTCCTCTAGTCCAAGTAGGAGGACATGTCACATTTTTGTATTTCCTTTAATAAGGAAATTAGATATTCCTCCTTAAGAGGATTCCTACACATGGCACACATTTAATGTGAATGTGGCACTCATAGGATATGGGAGTTAAATGAAAAATCCTTCAATCATCTCTACTTAAGAGATGCTTCTCTCTGACTTCTCAAGGTTGGTTCTCACAAGTTGGTTCTCATGGATTAGTTCTTCTCTCTTCTTCTCTCTTTTTCATTCTCATTCTCACAATGTTGTAATGAGGTTCTTGCTCCATCTCTCTCTCTTCTTATTTGGCTTCTTGCCTCATTCATTTTATAAGCAAAAGGGGTTTTTCTTAGTTTTTTCCCCTTTCAGAAACATTGTCTTAGTGTTGTTCTTGAGCTTCTTGGTGATTGTTCTTCGATTATGTTTTTGTTTATGGTAAACATTTTCATTTTTGCACTCTCTTTTGGATTCTTTCCAAAATCTAGTTTACTTTATTTATATTTTCTAACAATATGATATGGAAGAAACAATAGGATCATGAAGTGGACCAAACCGGATGGAAGTAGAGGAATCCATTTGAAATGCATGGGGTTCATGAACAAATTTCATAAATGTGTTGGGGTCATGAGGGGGATCAGGAGGAATGATAGGATCTTGTGATGGAATAAGAGCAGTGAAAAGATCATTTGGTTGGATATGATCTTGTGGAGAAGATGGAGGATAAGGACATGGAGATGAAGGAATCATAGGATCATGAGGAGGATTTGGAGGGATGATGGGATCTTGTGGTGGAGATGAAGGTGAAGGGATACTTTGATCTTGACTTGGAAGAGGACCATCAGACTCCATTTTAGGGGTGATTTTCTCTTGACTATGAATGGAATCCTTCGAAAGAATAGGAAGGATGTCATGATCTTGCTTAGGAATAGGAAGTGGATGGTCCATAAGACTTGGAAGGAAACTTTTTTGTTGGGATGGAAGGGGATTAGCTTGGATAGGATTGTCAAGGAGAGTGGAATCTTCATGAGTTTCTAGAAGTATAAGATCTTGGTCGAAAACCACACAAGTTTGGTCATTCTTGGGATCTTGATCTTGATTTTCATTAGGACTTGTTTCTTCATGCTTTGAATCATCCTCTTGAAATAGGGTATCAATTGGAATATGTATGGTGGATTCTTTGAAGGGTTAAATGTTTTTACATGAGGGAGAAGGATTTTGAATGGGACTCTCTGGAGTTGGTTCGTCTAGGAATGGAGCATATTGTGCCATTGGATCTAGGATATCTGAGTCGTTAGAGGGATTAATATTTAAATCTATTGTGGATATCCCTTGGGAGGTCTCATCACTAGATATATCATTTCATAGGAATGGAAAAGCTTTCTCTTGTGACTCTTCAGGGGATGAAGGACTAATGGGAAGCATGTAGGCTTTTTGTGGTACAAATTCTTTATAGGAGATATATGTGTCAACAATGTTATTATTTTGGAAGGGACCCTTGATATACATGGGTAGATGATTTTGATCTTTCTTAACAATAGAATGATGTCTATGAACCATTTTTTGAATTAAACTCTTGAAAGGTTTAGATTGGTCTCTCAAGGATGACATATTTTCAATTATGTTTATTTGGGAAATTATCGATGGTGGATTTGAGGAAATAAGAGAACATTCATTGACTTGTGATGTGATCTAAGACATATAGTCAATAGGGTAGGGATATAAGTCCTCCAGAGTGTAAGAATTTGGTTTAATTTGACTTTGAAGATCATCTAGCTGATTTTGCAGGTCTTGCACTTGTTGTATGAGGATATTAGTTTGCCATTGTTCGTGTGCCAACTTAGGGAAAAATTTTGAATAGACAAGAGGGTTGTTGTCATCATAGTAGTTGGGTTCTTGTGCTTCTTTGTATGAGGGAAATGGGTTATCATCTTTCTCTTTTTCTCACAGAGGAAATTGGTTGATGTAGGACTCATCAGGTTGTGTCCCTTGAGTAGGAACATAGGACCTCGTCTTTGGGACTTGATATCAATTTCCCAACACATGATTCTGATATGGGGGCATGTGAGTTGCCCAAGGTTGATTCTGCTATGTTTGTTGTTGGGGTTGGGGTTTTTGTTGTTTGGATTAATGGGAAGATTTATTGAGAGGGGAGGGGTGAATCAGTACTTCTAAAAATTTTATATCCTTTTATCAATTAACCTTTGTAATCAATTGTATATCCATTCAAACTAATTTATACTATCTTGATGTGAGTTATATAAACTCATAAAATTAACATATATGTGAACATTCATAGAAACCTTCACAAAAGTAATTTGACACATAACACAAGATATGATATCACAGAAAACTCCTGTTAGGAAGTAAAAACTGTGGTGGGGATGGCACCCACAAAATCTTCACTATCTGCAAATTGGAAGCAGCTAGTTAAGGCTTACAATTTGATCACTTCTGATGATCTACCCTCTTGAGAGTATTGGTGGAGACTTGTTAAAGTATACTCTGTTAAGAGCTTTAGCAACACTGTTGAGTGTGCACTCGGTGAAGAGATTTGTTGTTGGACTATTAAATCCACCTTCCTTGAAAGGATTTTAACACTTTGATCCACTTGTTAGAATGATATAAAATCACAAATTGACTTGGTAAATGCAATCTCCTATTGCTGATACAGATCCAATTTAGTTTACATGAAAAATATTATCACCTAATTGTGAATGAATAATACCTTTGATTCTCGGTATCCTCTGTTCTTGTTTCTTGCTAACCAAATTCACCTTTTGATGTTCTTGTTCTTGAAAATCTCAATCTAATCCATAGATGTGCTCATTGGATTCACTCATCTTCTCCTCTATATTCACATCATCAATAATGAATGATTGCATCATCTATTTATAGATGAATTGACTTCATTAATTTTTGACAAAAACAATGTTGACTCTAAGATTAGGTTTACAAATTGTACCTAGATCTCCTAATTTATGTGTTTTAAATCAGTTAGACTGATTAAAGCACTTACATTCATGTATCTTGTCCCTAAAGAAATGGATTTAAAAAAATTAAATATCCTATAAATAGAGTAAGCTTTGCTTTATCTGACGTGGAAGTTAGATCCACTTTTTGCGGGCTACAACTGACTTTAGGTGTTGTCTATCGGTCATGCTTGAATGTCCTTCAGTTTTGTTCTATTGGTTTCTCTTTAATTGTCTCATTGGTCTGCACTGTATCCTGCATATCAGGTTCCTTTTTCGGGTTCCTCTTTATCTTTCTATCATTGTATTTTTGGTTTACACACTAAGTTGTGTCATTGGTTCTCTTTGCACTTAGTCATCTTTGGTGATCTCTTAAAATATGATCTTCAGTTTTATCTGTCTTATCTTTCAGTGTATTCTTACCGAAAGTGTTGTTTGCATACTAATGGCAAATTAATGTCATCAATCTCCCCCTTTCACATTAGTATCAAAAACTCATATGTGCATAATACTAACAAAATGTTACGTATATACAACATATATAATCCTTTGTCATTTAATGACTCCCCCTATGTATATGATGATATATCTATACATATGATGTCTTTCCTTCTACATATCATTTTCCCATATGAATATATATATCATTTTCTCCTTTGTGCAGTATAGTACTCATACTATCATTTTCCCCATATAACTATACCATATACATATCATATTTACCATTTGCCCATCTGAATAAATGAATGTACATATCATCATTTTCCCCCTTATTTGATATTAAGGGAAAAGGTCTTTACCTTAGAGCTTATCAAAAATATGGGAGTGTGAAGACTTCATGTCTTCCATCATTTTCTCCCATTGTTCTTTGAGGTTCTCCAGAGCCAGGTGCTCGAGTGTGAGCTTTGAGTACATATCATAGATGATGTCTGCTACAGACATCTCAGGATTTGCTATCAGTTGCCTTGCTGAAATGATATGCTGTTGGAGCAGTATAAGTTTTGGTAGAAGTTGAGCTTGGAGCTCAGTTACTTCTTCTCTAAAGTGTGTTTCTGCTTCCCATAGCTCCTTCCTTAACCATTTTATCTCTATGATATTCTCATAATGCAATTTAACTGCATTGTCTCCATCAGTGGTTAGGCTACTAGCACTGTTTGCTAGATCTGTATCCAGCTTTGCTATATTGTCACTATTTTATTTAGTGAAATTTTATATTGTGCTCAATTTTGAATTAAGGTTATAGCTTCAAATATTATTGGATCTAATTCAGTGATGAATTTTGATAGCTTTACCTTATTGACCGCCACTTCTTGGGTGATGTTCTCAATGATATTTTGTTGGTACTTTAGCTCTTCTCTCTCCTCAATTTCCTTCTCTGCATCTATATTCTGAGTTGTTATGGTATCGGTTAGAGTGGATAATTGATCAAGTATTGGCATTTTTTGATCAATATCAACATTAGTTAAAATCTATTGTAAGATGTCCCTAGTTGTCTTCAGTACCGTTGAGTCCCTGTGTTGTTTCTTCAGCTTCTCCTGTAATGCCTTTCTTTGGCATATTTATCCATATTCTTGTAATGCTTCAAAGTCAAGTGTAGATGGGTTACACTTTGGTATTTCAATGAGTTCATCCAAGGTGACTTCCAATCTTATTATTCTTTGATTTCTTTTTCTTCTTCTATGAATCACTAGAATGTAACACCATTGCCAATTTCTTGGCTTTCTCAATTGTGCTCAATGAAGTGACCTATTGTGCTTATTTCTGTTGCTTGGCATTGGTTTCATCTTGTCAGGTCTCTACAAATGTTTCCACATTCACCTTCACATCTTTGGTAGCACATTTTTTGGTTTCCTTAGGAGTACCATCTTTAGTTTTATCTCCATCATTGGTGTCCTTAGCTTCATCCTTGTTTGTTTCTGAATTCTTATCTATTGTATCTACATCCTTTTCTTTATCTCCTCTAGTAACCTTATCAATATCAGTTACATCTTGAGAGTCTTGTTGATCATCGGTGTTATCTTTCTTTTCCTCTTCCCCTGCATCCTTGGGAGTATCCTTTTTAGGTGACTTGTTTGATTATTGCAAGATATTGATAGCTTGTATCAATATTGGCATGTTGCCTGGAATATTTACCTATGCAGTATCAACATTTGTGTCTTGCTCATCAGTTTTTCCCTTTTCAACAGTGACATCTTCATCTTTATTGATTGCCTTTGTTGGGTCATTGGTAATGTTTATGACATTTGTATCTACAATGTTGTCATTTGTGGTATCTAGCCATGATTCATTTGCAACATCTACAGTCTTTTTTCCTATTGTATCATCTTCTTCTTTGTCTAACTCAATAGATGTGTCATCTTGAGTTGTCTTGTCAACATCTTGTTGTTGAAGGTCTTTTTCGGGGCTTACCTCCTTAGTAGGTCTATTCATTATCTTACACCATTTCTTGTGGTTGTCATGCTCAAGCTCTATCAGCTTTCCTTCAAGAAATTTATATGCTCTTAGCTTTTGTGAGAACTCCTTTTTTACTTCTCCATCATTTGATCTATTTCTACCTTCTTTGATTCATGTGGCATGAGAGTAACAAGTACTCTTTCTCTTATCTCTTTTTCATTTTTCAAGGCAAATGTCCAACGAGAGTATAGTCTTTCTAATAATTCTCTTGGTACATGATTGCCTTCAAACTAAATTGGTACATATTTAAACTTGTACATTTTTGCTATGATGGCATCCTCTATTTTATTCTGATCTTCTAGATCTAATTTTAGCCATCTTATTTTTGAATCTGTAATAGATCCAAAACTTGCAATAGATTTGTATGTGTCATAAATAGATTTAGGAGATTGTACCTTGAGAATTTTTTCCTCTATAGCTTCATCTTGCTTAGTATTCTCAATGTCCTCTCTGGTTCTGATGAATTTTCTTCCTTTCTTGTTTTTCCCTCTCTTCAGTGTGGTAGCTTTCCTCTTGTCTGTCCTAACCTTTCCTTTTTGTAAAGGTGAAGGAGTAGCATCCTTTGAAGTTTGGCTTCTTGTTCTAGAAGCAACTGTTGTCCTTGGTTTCTTTGTTGGTGGAGGAGGTGGTGAATCTAACTCTGTTTCCTCAGAGTCATCTTTTCCTTCATCTTTACTGATAGATAACTGTTCTTCAGTTTCTTCCTCCTGTTCAACTTCTTCCTCGGTTGTCGATAGTATCTTCTTGAGATTCTTCACCATCTTGTCCTTCATTTTGACAATTTTCTTAACAAGTAGGCCATATTTTATTCTTGTCTTGGCCTCTTCATATGTTCCAAACTTGGGTTGTTTCTTATCCAATGGTTCATTGATCAAGGCATCAATTGCCTTAGTTGCAAGATTAGTGTTGATCTCATACTCTAATGGTTGTAACCATGCTATCCTCGGTACATCAAGTTTGATGTATGTATTTTCTGTATCAACCATGAAGCATATCTCATCTTTATATTTTTTAATGAGTTTCTTGGGGATTCTTACCCTCTTTTGCATTCGGTCTTTAAATACATTGAAGTATTCATCCATGAATGTCTCAAATTTATCTCCTAGTGTGGCTATGTGCTCACTGATTTGCATGGTGACCGGTTTGGTGCTGTCCCATTTCACATCTCCTATTGATGGGAATGTTTCTTGAAAATAAAAGAAGATACACATTATGAGTGAGCCAAACTTACATGTGTTTGACTTAACATTCCCAATTGTCTTTAAATTGTCTTTTAATAGATTTAGGAGTAGTTTGGATAAGTCTAATTTTGTTCCCTTCACAATTTTGTAGGTTGTGCCTACTGAACCTGATGCTATGTTGTTCAATCATCTTTCTTGGAAGAATTTATAGCCTCTGCCATCTCATCATCGGTTATTGTAGTAACTTTTAGTCCTCTGCCATCCCATTTGGCTCCTATCATATTCTCAGTCTTAGCCTTAGGTGGATGCTTGAGTGCCTTTACTTTCTCAGTTATGGGGTAACCGATGACCGCATGGATGACATCTCTGGTTATCACCTTCAGTTCATCCAACCATATCTTTTTTGTTATGCATTCAGCTCAGTACTAACCGAATCTATTTGGTTTTGAAGTCCTTCAGGAACATTAGGGAATTGGTGAGCCCTTTCAATTCAATGTGCTTGTGTTCATCTTTCAGTGTTCCATCTTTGTTGCATATCTTATTATTATCTTCTTCAACTTCTGAAGTTCCTATTTTTGCAATCTTGCAGTGTATGAAAGATCGAACGTCTTCCACGAGTAAAACCCTAGCTGGTATGTGTGAAAATGCTCCAACGTCGTTGGGTTGTGAGAGAACCTCAGGATGGATCTTATAGTTAGGTTCCTCACATGTTGAATTTTTGATGAGCTTGAACTCATCCTTCTTTGTGTTCTTGGATTTCAAGGTTCTTGATGTCGAGGCCATTTTAAGAAATTTAGGGCTTCCTGTGAAATGCATGAAAATAGAGTTGTCGGTCTTGTGGAGCTTACTGTTTACTCTTGCAATGATTCCTAATCTTCTTAATAGTGTTGTGTGTCGAGTCGTGGTCACTCTATGAGTTAGTTTCTTTTTGCTCAAAAATTTCCTTGGTTGCTCTGCTATGGTTGTCGTGACAAATGAGTTGTTCTGCTGCCCTATTTATAGTTGTTTCCCTAAAATGTGTGTCATAAATGCTTACCAACTCCTCGGTGTATGAAGACAGTTTTTTGGTGAAGAATTTACTTTCCTTCAGTGACAATATAACGTTTCAGAGCAATCATTATTTCTTTTGCCTTTAACCAATGGATTTTGGTATCATAGACAACTTGTTCACTTTTCTTATTTTTCAACCTGGCTTGGTTTACTAGCAACTTTTCTTTTAACCGATGCTTCTTGGTAAGTGTAGGAATTCTTAGTTTTGAGTGTATACCAACGGGTTTCAGTATATATGCCTGAAAGCATAGTTATCATAGATTTTAACAAGTAATACCCTGATGCATTTTTACTTATGCTAATTTGGCATTATATCAACATATTATGGAACTGATGTAAAATAAATAGTTTGGGGTAATGCAGTTCCATACTTACTCATTTTGCTTAGGTGGGGGTGGTGATGTCACTGGATCTATTGTATGGGGTGTCACCATTTTCATTGCTCGATCTAGCTTCATCATTGTTTGAAGCTCTTCTCCACATTTTGTCTCTTTCCCTCCAGATGTCTTCAATGGTGTTTCCCTTGGGGCCTTTGTAAGCCATTTTTGGAAATTTTAGGGGTACTGGGCTTCTTTTCTCTCTATAGGGAGCATACGGGGGCATTTTTTTGAATTCTATATATCGTCGGAAAGCTCTTTCTGATAACTTTCCGATGGTAGAGGTCAGTGGTTTTGGTTCCCCGTTTCGACAGCGTTTTTTGCTGTTGAAGTCCGATATTCTTTTTTGCCTTCCGGGAGTCATATCTGGCTCATCCGGACTCCTTTTTCGGCAAACAAGATATCGTCGGAAAGCTGGTTCTGTGTACT
>MU225715.1:120610-142238 GCA_018584345.1 Thuja plicata | reverse complement strand
ATATAAACAAACCGAATAGACAAAGAAGATTAACATTTTTATATAAAAATAAATAAAAAATAAAAAAAATGAAATGAGCAGGGGAGGGCGGGCCGAAGCCCCACCCCACCCCCGCAGGCTCCTTTAAGGAACCACGTGGGGAGGCTCAGCCCCCCCACCGACTGCGGTGACCAAGGCTGCCACGGACGACATAGCGGCGGTAGCACCACCGACTGTGTCGGCTGTGGAGGGTCGGCCGCCCAGCGGTGCAGCTGGCCTCCACCACTGCAAGCTGCGGTAACATAAAAAAAAATGCCGCCCCTTTTTAAAATATCAGACCCCCACCATTTTAATACAGTCCGACCACTGTGAATAAAATAAATCCGCCGCCGCCATGGGTCAATCCGACCTGCATAAAAAAAGAATGTATATATATGTTTTAGTATATACATATACATACTTTGATGTATGTATATGTATATATTAGAATATATATACTCCACAAATGAAATTCCTCCCACACTCCATGAGAGACCTGCATTCTCTCAAAAAAAAAATAGACAGTTAGGGTTTCTAGAAAGAAAAATTAGGAACAGAAAAAGGAGACAATAAAAGAAGAGGGTTTTTTTTCTTTTTCACTTTTGGACCCTAACCCTAATTTTGAATTAGGGTTAGGGGATTTCATATGGGGAGAAAGGGTATTTGAATTTAATGATAAAATATAACCCCTCCCTTTAGACTATGGATACCTTTTAAACATCAAGGATTAACTTCATGGTTACTTTATTGGTATAGAGTTTTATTTTTTTATAAATGTTGTAAGGCTTAAATCTTTGTTTATTAAGGTGATTTTAAATATGTGATCCTGTGCATACTTGAAGAACAATAGGCCACAAATGGCCACCTACAACTACCAACAAAGGTCTTTAACAACACAACCACCAAGGCACCAACCCATAGAGTGAGGCAATCTAATAAAGTGAATATATCTTGCATTCAAACAACAAGAGAAAGCCTAGACCTCAAAACTCAACAAATCCTTAACCAAAAACATCTATAGACCAAAATGAGCCTATTGATAATTTTTATGTTTTCTTTTAAAATATTTTAAAATTTTAAAATTTTAGTAGAAAACAAGTATTATAATAAAATTATTAGCGCTTACCTCTCTCTCTCTCTCTATATATATATATATATACACACACACACAGAGAGAGAGGTAAGCTTGAATAATTTTATTATATTTTTAAATATTTTAGTACATTTTCTTCCATACTAGGTAAGGGCCCATTTGGGTGCTGGAATACCAAATGTTGGATATTGTCAATTCTGGAAGATGCTACAATTCTGGAAGATACTGATCCTGAAAATGATTTATGGAATATGGGCTGGACGCGTTTGGTTCACCCGGAAGATGACTGAGAAGATGCATTTTCTACGTTTGGGTGCCACAATCTGGAATTGGAATACGCCCTAAATAAGGATTTATTTTATTGTTTAATTTCTTTGAATATAGATAATTTATGAGTTTTTTTAAAATGTAATTATGTTTTTGACATTTTGTAGGAGTTTTTTAATTTTATTTTTATTTTTCTATGACCACTATAAACAAACATATTTTTTAATTTGTTATAATTTTATTTCAATAAGGTTAATTTTATAATATTTTGAAATAAAATTATATTTATAAGTTTTTTAAAATTTTAACATTTTATAGAACTTTTTAAATATTTTTTAAAATTTTCCTGCACAAATTTATAAAATAACAAACTCCAAAATACACAGGTCGTCACTATAAACAAACCATCGATTTTATTAATTTTTTTTTCCAAAATGTTGCCTACAACCCAGGTCACTAGGGGCACCGGTGGGAAAGAGACGGGTGAAGAAAACCTCTAGTCTAGCCCCAAAAAGAAAACTTAATAAGATTACCAACAAATGGATGAGGCATTCCTCATTACATAATGTAGATATGAAATTACAAATAAATGAATGAGACATTCCTTATTTACATAATGTAGATACAGTGTTATATATTTATAGTCTGATGATTCTTTGACGCTCTTTTATGCCCCAACTCTCATTTTTGTTTGTGGACCCTACATACATAGAGCATACGAGTGTTTTTTTTAGTACCACAATCCCTATAATATTTTAATGAAAAATATATAAATTGTAACCCCTGATGAAGTACATTCAGCTACTAACTTTTGTATGAGTTTAAAAAAAAATCTTATTAATTATATTACCTTCATTGGCCTCCTTGAATTCTTACCTGAATGAACCATGCTTTTCAAGAGAAAAACATGACCAATGAAATAAGTTCATACATGATATATCTCAGTTAAGCTCAAAATTTCTCTAAAACCATGGGTTATAATTCTACAAAGCAATGTCCAGTAAGAAAATTAACCAAGAAAACACTATACATGTTAAATCATGTGAGTGAAAGAAGATTGAGTCTCACCTAAGCCATAAACATGAAAGGAAGAAGAATTAGTGTTAAAAAGACGTAAACCATATATATGCTCACTTGAGGCAAAGAGAAGTTACGCCATATCCATACTAAATCAAAAAAGAGTTACAATATAAAAATAGTAACCGACTAATTTCTAAGCTCATCTCAGCATATGGTCCCAGCAAAGATATACAATTACAATAAAGAGAAGGCATCCTAAAAATATAATTTTGGATTTTTCCCTAGCTTGACATGATTTTCACTCAAATCCTTCATCACAGATAAGTGGAGATGGGCGGATAGATGCACACGAGCCGTCATCGACCCAACTAAAGTATCCACATCCATTATTTCCCTGTGATACACAGTCTACATTACTTCTTATTATATAATGAATAGTATTTATATTACAAACATAAAATATATACACATTAGCAACCTTGTTTCTATTTGGGCAACACCAAAATTGTCATCCAGGGTTGCTCTATGTCCATGAAGTCTTCAACACGCACTTCCCACAACCACATTGGCAATTTTGCACATTGACAAGAGCCATCAACCCTATATCAATAATGCACCGCACCATATTTACTACATTTATTACATAAAATATTATAACATATAATCATACGATCATAATAATTATAACACATAATATCTATAATCATATTACCAAATTCTAGGGCACACTTTTCCAAAAGAAACATCTCAAAAATTAGTTGTGAATACTTGCTCAAAAATGAGTTGAGAATACTTGATAATAGATGAAAAGAACAAACTAGTTTGAGAGGGAAACCCTTCAACATTTGCAAAGAGAACACAATTCACAATCTAATCATCAAATGAAACTAACTACCTTCTATATATACCTTCCTTACACCTTATCCACATATAATTCCTAGACCAACCTAAATAGCTAAATAATGATATAATAATAATATGACTTTTAATTAAAAGTTAAAATTGAGAAAAGTTGTAAATAAGAAATGTGATCATCTCCTCATTGCCTAATTAATCCCCCATGATTTGTATGCAGGGAAGCCATAAGACTCTTGGTTTGTGCCTTAAGCTAATTCATGATGGTTTGGTAGCAATTGATTTTGTCAAGCAGGTAGTGTTTTTTGTAACGTTTTATTAGGATTCAACTACATAGTTTTTTAGTCAAACTCATTGACCAGAATTTCATAAGTAGGGGTTCACAAGAACCCACCTCTCATGAGTGTGAATATTCCACTTATTACTCACTGCATCTAGGTGATAATCACAAGGTTGAAGCATCAAGACTTCTCAGAAGGTCACCAATCCCAAGGGTGAAGCACCAAGGCTTACTAAAATGGGCAAGTTCCCAAGAAGCCCTAATGATTCACCCCTATAAGTATCACCTAGATGAAATGATTTCTAAGTGAACCATTCATGCTCATAAGAAAAATGTTTCTTGTGAGCCCACTATTCATGAATTATGGGAAATGAGATTAACTTTAAAACTACATTTTTTAATTCTCATAAAACATCACAAGAAATTGATGTTATTTATTAAAGGTTTTGGTTGGTAGCTTTTTATTCCTATATGGTGAGCATCATCTCTATGTTGTTATGAATCTTGGCTCCTTTATAAGTTATGATTCTTCATTCCCATCCATTGCTTCCCCTCACAAACAATGGAGGGAGTGTAGCTGCATTCAAAGAAATGGGAGATGGTATTCTATAGATACATCTCCAAAATTTAGTTTTGGCAGGTCTTTGGTCTCAGCAAGGATAAAATTTTAGAGGCTATCTCAATGGTGATTAGTGTTGACTTCATCAATGACAATGACTTAGAATATAGAATTTGTTTTTATGCTCCAACTCTATACAAGAAATCACATTATAGTCTACTCCTTAACCTATTCCACATTAAGCCTAGGTATAGGCATGGCCTCAAGAATATTCAGAAAGTGATTGAGCTGGATGCCACCAACAACACTAGTATAAACATCATTCTATAGATACATCTTCAAAATTTAGTTTTGATATGTCTTTGGTCCTAGAAAGTATAACATTTTAGAGGCTATCTCAATGGTGATTAGTGTTGACTTCATCAATGGCAATGGCTTGGCATATAGAATTTTTTTTCATGCTCCAACTCTATATAAGAAATCATATTATAGTATACTCCTTAGCCTATTCCACATTAAGCCTAGGTATAGGCATGACCTTGAGAATAATTTGAAAGTGATTGAGCTAGATGCCACCAACAAAAGGTGTGTGCCCATGGAGGTTCACAAGGAATTGCAAGAATGTTTCTATACATTGGCTACTAAGATAGACAAAGTGTAATTTTTTTTTGCCCATGGCTCTAGGACATTTAAACCAGGGTTGGACTTTGGGAGTATTCATCCTCCAGTTAAATTAGTTATTGAGGTCATCGTAATAACATGGTGACAATGAAGAAGGTCATTAAAGTCTTGATTATGGCTGCACATCTAGATCCTCTACTAGTGGTCAAATAGTATGGTATTTACTGATCAGAGCTACTTTCTTTAATGTTTTCATGTTTAGGAAAAGAATTCATTTCTGTAGAGCATGAACATAGAGCTGGAATGTTTTCTTTTCTGCAATCTAGAAGGGAAAAACCATGTTGGCCTATCTTTTAATCACAAGTGATTTGAAAAGTATTAGTACTAACAATTCATTTAAGCATAGTATTTATTTATTCGATAGCCAAACTCTTTCCACGTGATCCATGAAAATCATAGGAGCAATTATAGTTGATAGTAGGTCAGTGTTGTTTATAATAATGTTTCATATCCAAGTGATTCTAGAAACCCATTTAAAATGAGTTGGGTCATTAAAGACTAATATTATTTATCTCATTTCATATATGTTATCATGAACAATACTGAAAAGCCCTTGAATCTAGTGCTTTAGTAGTTTGAATTTTTTTTTATTTCTTTTCTACAGAAGATTGAGGTGAAGAAAAACACAGTAAATGAATCAACTTTTAGGCAGACTTGCAATTTGGTTTTGTGATTCTGCAAAGAATGTTGTGAAGACCACAATTAAAGGTTAGCAGGAATTGGAAGTTGACATGAAAGTTGTAACTTCTACTGGAGGAAAATGTATGGTTGAATATTGGAAAGGTGGAGCTAGGAAGCAAGGATGTAATTTTAAGAAAGAGATAACAAAGGATGCATGACCTAAATTGGAAATGAAACTTGCAAGATTTGCAAAGTTGCAACTCTAAAGTTCCACATAGAATAAAGAGTCGGGAATTGAAACTTAGGTTTCAACTTGCAAGACTTTCAAAGTTTCATGGAGACTCTGAAGTTACGCAAAGAACTGATGATGATAAGAAGTATAGGTTGGAAGACAATTTCCAAGAGTTGCAAGGTTGCACATAGTTTTTGAAAGTCCATAAAGAATAGCATGTTGAGATTCAATTCACAAGAATAGAAATCATGCATGGAAACTTTGAAGTTTTACTAGAGCATGAAAACTAAGCCAAAACTACCCAAATCTCAGATTTTTAGTAGATGGGAACAACAGATTCAAATGAATGTAAAGCACAATATTGAACATGAATTGACCTAGATGGCCCATTTATGATATCTTATATCAATAATCTATGATCAGCCAAAACAAAGATACAAAGAAACACTTGCAAGCATGAAATGCAAAATTTGGGTGGCATACTAATAGCGGATTTGGTTGGGGACATGTCCTCTTGTAGGCATAGAAAGAATTTAAAATTTTAGGAACATACCAAAACATATTTGCAATAGTAGGACCAACACAAAACGGAGTGAAACACAAGAAAATAAAGGAAACAATGGAAAAAGGTTTGTGCATAGGTTCTAAAAAAAACCTCCAATCAATAAGAGAAGTAATGCTTGAGTTGTTGGCCATAAACTAGTGGCGCCATGAAATCTGTATCTAAACTATTGAGATAGAAAGTGCCTTGTCCACATTTATTTACAATTTGATAAGGTACAACACACATGGCTTCAAATTTTTAATGCTGCCTTTTATTTTCAACTCTTGCATCCTACATCAGAACAAGGTTTCCAATTGAAAGCTCATTTGAACTCCCTGTTTATCAAACAAATACTTTAGCTTGTGTTTCTACAATAACTATTCTATCATATCCATGACACTTCTTGTTGCCAATTTATTGTTAGGAATAACAGTCCACCAACACAACTAGGAGGGGGGTGAATCAGTTGTGAGACAAATTATTAAACTTTAAGTTTTAAAAACAAAACTTTAGTCCAAATGATAACACAGTAAATTTCAACACAGTAACACAATCCTTTGTTGTCAAGGAAACCCTATTAAAGGTAAAACCCCAATGGGAATTAGGACCCACAAATAATGTATTGAGAGTATAGTATCCATGTTAAAATATTTTTCCCTGTTACGAGCTTATTGATGCATTACAGTACACAGTCCTTGTTAAAGGACAGACCCTGTTAGGAGTCAAGATTAATAGTGGGCTCACTGCCCAGGAACACTTCCTAAAGAAGGTTAAATCTACCCTCAAGACTTATATTCTGAAATACAAGTGTATAGGAAATAAACAATTCAGTGAACTATTTGATAGCAATTGTCTTTGCTTGGTTAGTTCCAATGAAGTACCATAATCACATCCTCTTCTCTACTGTTGGCAAGTGATATTTTTTGTATGGTATGAGACACTTATGGGTTTTCATTTATGGACAAACATAGGGCATATTGATCGCTTGGAATGAAGTTCAGTTTTGGAGACATAGTCTTCAAAATGTCTAAATATAGAAGCAAAAATACAGAGTATAATAGTATTGTTTTGGCTAGCAAAGATCTAGTATGATGTTTTATCACTCACAAGCTTAGAGGAAGATACTATGGAGTATGTATGTCCTCCATGAAGACATATTTTTTCCATTAGTATGAAAGGAAAAATAGTTTTGAAATCGTCGGTAACACCAACACCGAAAGACAGGTTTAGTGAAACCCGACAAACAAGTTCAAGGGAACCCGACGACATAGTGCAACCCAAAAATGTTACAAGAGGAACCTGACAGAGCAAACTTGACAAAGATAACCCAACAGAGAAACCCAAAAATTAGATTGCAGTGCAACCAGACATAATAGATAATAGAGGAACCCGATAGTCTGCAAAGCATCCCGAGCATCAATCTACTGAGAGACAGTTAGAATCTTGAGAAAAGTGGATCCGACTTCCACGTCAGATAAGACACTTGTGTTTTATATTTATCTTTTCTATTATCTTTACATATATTTCTTGAGGGACAAGAAATGTAATTGTAATTGTTTTAATCAGTCTAACTATTTGAAAACATGCAAACTAGGAGATCAAGGTTAAGTTGTAAACCTTCGATCATAGAGTAAATCATTGTAATATGTGAAACTCATTTTAGGTCAAAATCATTGTATAAATATATATTTAATCTATCAGAACACATGTGTGTGATGATGATTGTAGTTGAGGATCACATCTATGGATCATATAAAGAGTTTTATGTAGAAGAACAAAAAAAGATGAAACAGGTTATCAAAGAACCAAATTCAAGGCTACCGAGCAGAATAGAGGTATTAATCAATCACTATAGGTGATAAATATACATGTAATCTTTATTGGATCTGTAATCAGAAATTCTAGATTACATATACTCAAGTCAATGAATATTTTTGACTACATTCTAACAAGTGTAGCAAATAGAAGAAATCCTTGCGAAAGGTGGATTTAAATATCCTTTGTAAATCTCTTAACTAAGTGCACAATAAATAGTGTTGCTAAAGATCTTAACAAAGTAGACCTTAACCAGTCTCTACATGATACTCCTAACAGGGTAGATCATCAGAAGTGATCAAAATTGTAAGCCTTAACCGTCCCCTTCCATTCTGCAAATAGTGAAGCTTTGTGGGTTTCAACCCCACCGAAGTTTTTACCTTCTAATAGGGGTTTTCTGCGTTACCAAATCTTGTGTCATGTGTCTCTACATTTCATGAATGTTTCTATGAATGTTTTACATGCTAATTGAATTATGATTTGATATAACATACAAAAAGATAGAATAACATATATGGTTGGTAATACAATTGATTACTAAAAGGATTAAGGTTAAGTGATAAAAGTTTTTAGGGTACTGATTCACCCCTCCCCTCTCAGTACACACCATTGCATTATTTCCAAAAATTGGTATCAAAGCTAGATCTCTTATTCATAAAAGTTTAAAAGAATTAAGAGAAAAGATCATACAATGAAAAGGTACAAGCTAGGCAAGGGTATTGAGAATCAGAAGTTAGAGATACAGATCTTCTATGAGAAATATAAAGAAGCTAGAGTCAAGACGAGATAGTTGCTGGATGAAAGAAAGGTTATGGCACCTCCCTGTAATGAAATAGACTATCATGAAGAAGAGATACTTGATTTATTTGAGTCTTCAGGATCTACATCTAGAAACATATCAAACACATCTGAAGGAAGAATTACAAACCTAAATGAAATCAATCAACATCTGGTCGGACAAGTAAAACAACTGCAAATCGGTCAAGAGACATAGATGGTAAGAATGGTTGAGGTTATGAATAATTATAGACAAGATGAGCAAGAAATAACACTAGTAATTGATGACAAGAGGAAGATCACTAAAAAGCTACAAGAGAAAGAGTTAGAAATACAAAGAGTTACTGAACATCATCATGAGATCACCAAAAAGATTATTCTTATGAGTTAAGAGGCAAACCAAATAAACATAGAACTGAATGGAAAGATGGAAGCTATTGGTGAGCTAAGAGAAGAAAATGAAAGACTGAAGCATGAAGTAACAATTCAGAAACATCACAATGACATGACCAAGAGAGCTGAAGAAAGCACCAAAAGGATGGATGATTTTCTGGATGGACAAAGAAGAGTCAACAACAATACCAGACTAGGGTATACCGAGGATGGAGAATCACCATATCAAACTGATCCAAAGAATGTCTACACAAATCCAAGACCAAGAAAGCAGTCACGAAATCACTATGGAAAACCAGGCCACACATCAAATGCTTGTAGGAGAAAAATAAAAGGTATTCCTAAATCCACACCTTCATTCATAGGAAATTGTTATAAATGTAACAAGAAAGGACATAAAGCATATGAATGTAAATTTGAGGTGAAACAACCAAATAAGGAAACCTACATGGACAAATACTGTCCTACTTGCAAAATGCATGGCACACATATCTTGAATGCAGGAAGAAGAAAAAGCAAGCATGGAAGCCTAAAGATCAAGAACATCCTTATCAACCAAAAAGAATTGATAACTCATATGTTTGGGATTACAATACATGGGAAAACTGCACAGCATGTAAAATATTTTGACACATAGTTGCAAATTGCATGAGAAAATGGATGAGAAAGTCTAGGAGCTGGACTAACCCCAGAATAGCATGTTTACACTATCATAAAGTTGGTCATCTAAGAAATGACTGCAGAGACCAAGTGATAGAGACAAGCACCTTTTCCAATGGGAATACCATTGAAGACATCAGGAAGATGAGAAACAAAGTGTGGAGGAAAGCTACAAACATTGATGATGCTAGACCAAGAAATACAATTGGTGACACCTTATCCAATGGATCTGGTGACATCACCACCCCCACCTAAGATGAACAAGTAAGTATGGAACTACACTATACTAAGTTATACTTTACATCAGTTCCATTATACATAGTTAAAATGCAAAACTAGCATGATTAAAGATGCACTATGGTATTAATTTTTATGATTCTGTGAATTCAATCTTGTCGGTCAATGCATACCAAAACTCATCAGTTAACATACAAAAGCTAAGATGTCAAAGCATACCAATAATTGTAAGTGTACATATGAAAACCAAGTTAATCAATGTAACCCGAGACTCGTCGGTAATTAGGTAAAATGCATTGAAGACTTTGCCACTTCTTGAACACCGTCAGTAAACCTGTTAAAGGTCAAGTAAGTTATCACTTACCCCAAGCTGAAAGTTTGTGTGTAACCCGAGAAACTCTGTCTTTGACACCCAAAATGTGGGTAGAGCATTAATTTCTCCACTTAGGGCATCATCTATAAATAGGGCGATAGATGAGCTCATTATTCACAAAGTGATTAAGAAATGGAGCAGAGCAGCGCAAAAATAGAGTGACTATATTTTAGAGCACTCCAAGAAGATTTATGACATTCATATTCTAAACAATAACAGCTACATAAGGTTAAAGTAAGTAACAAGAATCACCAAGCTCATTGTTTTATTTTACAGGAAAAATCCCTAAATTTATGAAATCATGGCAACCACTTCTTGTGCAACCAAGATCAAGAATGCTAAAGAAAAGAAGGTTAATTTGATCAATAACTCCACTTGTGAAGAACCAAAGTATAAAATTTGTCTAGAGGTTACTTCGCAACCCGACGACGCTGGTGCATTCTCCAAAATTTCACCTAGGGTTTTACTGATTAAGGATGTACAAGTCTACATACATTGCAAGATTGTCGAGATAGGAGATCATGAGATTGATCAAGCTTAAAAGAATCTTTGTACAGGAGAAACCATCAAGGAGGAACACAAACACATCAAGGTCAAAGGGATGACATGTGCCCTAATGTTCCCAAGGGAGTTTAAGACCGAATGGATTTGGGTAGTGTTGAGAAAAGTACACGACCAAAAGATGTGGCTAGATGAGCCAAAACCAATCACCAGAGATGCGATACACGTTGTTATCAATTATCCTATAACCGACAAGGCCAAGGCCCTTAAACACTCTTCTCATCCCGAGATAGAGAAGATGACAGGTGCAATATGGGATAACAGAGGATTGAAGGTTAACACCATCACTAATCTAGAACTCAAGTTCGGTGCATGTGTACTAGGTTACAAGATATACCAATCCAACAGGTTAAACAACATAGCATGTGGATCAGTTGACACTTCTTAAAAGATTGTGAAGAAAGTTCTACAGTTAGATCTATCTGAGCTTCTACTGAAGCAGTTAGATGAAAACATGGGGACAATCAGGTCTACAAAGTCCAATTCATGTAAGTTCAGATCACTTTTAATGTGTACATTTTTTCTACTTTCAGAACTTCTTTCCATCCATAGGAAATGTCAACTGGGATACCACCCAACCAGTGACTATACAAATCAGTGAATTCATCAAGTCACTAGGCGACAACTTTGTATCAGTTATGGATGAATACTTCACTGGATTTAAGGAAAGAATGAAGAAAATAATGAGGATACTAGAACAACTGGTAGAAAAGTATAAGAATGAAATTTTCTTTATGGTGGACATTGACAACACCTTTATCAAACCAACTGTACTGAGGACAGCATGGTTAGCACCACTTGACTATGAGGTCAACATAGTTCAAGCCACCAATGCTATTGAAGCATTGATAAATGAGCTAGTGGATAAGTCACAACCTAGGTTTGGAACCTATGAGGAAGCCAACGAAAGAATAAAAATAGGTTTAGTTGTGAAGAAAATTGATAGAAAGAAAGAGAAAATGGTAAAGACACTGAAGAAATTTTTTTTGGTAAATGATGAAGAGTCAGAATAAAAGGATGACACCAAGGGACAATCACCCATTAGTGAAGAAGAAAAATTGAGTGACTCTGAATCTACAGAGTTCGATGCACCACCACCACCAGCAAAGAAACCAAGGACCACTGATGCATCAAGGACTAGAATTCAGACAAATAAAGACACAAGTGCTCCACCGGTAAAGAAAGGTTAGGCGACGACTTACAAAAGGAAACCTCAAATAGGGAAAACATCAGAACCTAAGAGGAGAAAAAGTTTCATCAGAACTAAAGAAGACATAGAGGACACCAAAAAATATGAACAATCAGTTAAGAATAAGTTCCCTACAACAATTGATGAGGTATGTGCATCAATAATCAAGGCAGGTTCAATAACATATTATAAGATTAGGAATGGCTAACACTTGATCCTGAGGATCGGAATAAGTTGGAGGAAATCATTACAACAATGTGCGTATTCAAATATGTACCAATACAGTTTGAAGGTTAAATGCCTAAAGAAATTCTAGATAGAATTTCAGCAAGGTGGACATATGCACTAAAAGAAGAGAAACAAATAAGGGAAAGAGCCCTAGTTTCTGTTATGCCACCTGAATCTAAGATGGAAGATATTGAAGAAATGATGAAGCTACATTCCAAAAGGTTCTCACCAAAATTAAGAGCCTACAAAGTGCTACAGGGATATCTAATTGAGCTTGACAGAAAAAGTGAGGATGAATGGAGAAAAATACTCGAGGTACCTAAAAGAACACAAGCCCCGAGCCACAATTAGCTCTTACCAACAAGCCGCATAATGAAGAAGATCAGGCTAAACTGAGCCCAGAGCACATTCTTATAACTGATGGTGAGGATGTTAATGAAGAAGTATTAAACACAACAGCTAACAAGGATATGGACACTGCAGATGAAACATTCCATGATAATACTATCATTAACATTACTGGAGAAGATCCTGCAGATGATGTAAAGAAAGATGAAGATGTTACTGTTTCCCCAAACCAAACTGAGGAATAGGACACAACAATAGATACTGCTCAAGTAGATACACTGCGAAAAATACCACTATTGATATAATCTATCAATATTATCTCAGAGAAGGAGAAATCACCTGACAAGGATGCAAGCATACCCAAAGATAAGGGTGCAGAGGAACTGAAAGAGACATATGATGAATATAATAAAGAAACCAATGAAGAACAAAAGGAAACAAGAGGAGAACAAAAAGACAAAGGTGACGAAGAAAATATAGGTGAAACCGCTCATAAGGATACCGAAGGAGATGTTGTAGATAAGGCTAAGGTTGATGTGGAGACGTCCACTCCCAACCAATAGCTAGACACTGATCAATAGGATATAGGTACACATACACCAAATCCTTCACCAAGAACATCATACCAAGCAAAGGAACTTGCTATGGTACTTCATATAGGTCCATACACAAAAATTTCCAAGAAGAACAAGAACAAGAACAAGAACAAGAACAAGAATCCAGTTACATTGGAAGAGATTATTGAGATACCAGCCTGTGATCTGAGGATGTTGGATCCAGAGGCACTTACAAACTATGCAGAACTATGTAGAAGAAAAGATATCTAGGATAATTTGAAAAAGGAAACAAAAGACACTTAGGTACTTGAAACAACAAGGGATATACTTCAAAAAATAGTACCAGATACAAAAATTGATCAAAATGCATCAATCATTGATCAATTAGTCATTCTTACCGACACAATCCAATGACAAAATATAGATGCAGAAAAGGTTATAGAAGAACGAGTAGAGAAAAAGTAGAAGTATGAATTAATAGAGAAAATCAACCAAGAAGTGGCAGAGAACAAGGTGAAGTTGTCTGAACAAGTAAGTGAGTTAGAACCTATCATTTCAAAAGCAATAGCCTTAATTCAAAAGTTAAACACATTAGAGAAATTCACTAAGGAGAATAGTGAAAAGATATCAAAAATAGATGCAGATCTTACATCTAGTGCTCAAGGTCTCTGAACAAATGACAATGCAATATACTTGCATTATGCAAAGGTAATGGAAGAAAAGAAGTTGAGACTTCAGATTCAAGAGGCAGAATCAAAGTTTAGGGATGAGGTAACCAAGCTATAGTCTCTACTACTACCCAATCTTACACTACTACAGCAACATATGACAACAAAAAGGTAATTGATAGCCACCCCGAAGATGTCTGTCACCAACAACATCTATGATAAGCATTGAAGGATCACATTGGAGCACATGGCTCTAGAACACCTTCAAGAAAAATGGGAGAAGATGATGGAGGACATGAACAACTCTCATTCCCACATTTTTGACAAGCTATAAGTGATTACACCTTTGCCCTTACTATCAAAAAAGGGGGAAAATGATATGATACAAGGGGGAAAATGATATGATATGATAAAGATGATAAGGTGAAAAGGGAGAATAGTATAAAGGTAAGTGTACCTATATATACTTATACACTACTGACATATACATAGCGGGAGTCATAAATGACAAGGTGAACACATGGTGTACATTACTAAACATTTTAGTATTTTTCACATATCATGTTTTGATACTAATGTCAAAGGGGGAGATTGAAGACATATTTTTTCTATTAGTATGAAAGGAAAAATATTTTTGAAACCATCGGTAACACCAATACTGAAAGACAAGTTTAGTGCAACCCGACAGACAAGTTCAAGGGAACCCGATGACATAGTACAACCCGAAAATGTTACAATAGGAACTTGATAGAGAAAATCCGATAAAGCTAACCTAACAGAGGAACACACAAAGAAGATTATAGTGCAACCTGACAGAACAGATAATAGAGGAACCCGATAGACTATAGAGCATCCTGAGCACGAGGAGAGAGAAATCCCATTCAACGTTCTCTAAAGTCACAATTTTGTAAGTTGTAGTCATTCCACCGAGAGATAGTTAGAATCCCTAGAAATGTGGATCTGACTTCCACGTCAGATAAAACACTTGTGTTTTATATTTATCTTTTCTATTAGCTTTAAATCCATTTCTTGAGGGACAAGCAATGTAATTGTAATTGTTATAATCAGTCTAACTATTTGAAAAAATGCAAACTAGGAGATCAAGGTCAAGTTGTAAACCTTCAATCATAGAGTTATCATTGTAATACACGAAACTCATTTTAGGTCAAAATCATTGTATAAATAGATATGTAATATATCAATTGACATGTGTGTGATGATGATTGTAGCTGAGGAGCACATATATGGATCAGACTAAGAGTTTTATGCAGAAGAACAACAAAAGATGAAATAGGTTATCAAAGAACCAGATTCAAGGCTACCGAGTAGAACATAGGTATTGATCAATCACTATAGGTGATAAATATACATGTAATCTTTATTAGATCTATAATTAGCAATTCTAGATTGCATATACTTAGGTCAATGAATAATTTTGACTACATTCTAACAAGTGTAGAAAATACAAGAAATCCTTGAGAAAGGTAGATTTAACAATCCTTTCTAAATCTCTTAACTGAGTGCACACTAAACAGTGTTGCTAAAGCTCTTAACAGAGTATACCTTAACTAGTCTCTACATGATACTCCTAACATGGTAGATCATTAGAAGTGATCAAAATTGTAAGCCTTAATCATCCCCTTCCATTCTGCAGATAGTGAAGCGTTGTGGGTTTCATCCCCATCGCAATTTTTACATTCTAACAGGGGTTTTCTGGTTACCAAATCTTACATGTCATGTGTCTATACATTTCATGAATGTTTCTATGAATGTTTTACATGCTAATTGAATTATGATTTTATATAACATACACAAAGATAGAATAGCATATATGGTTGGTAATACAATTGATTACTAAAAGGATTAAGGTTAAGTGATAAAAATTTTGAGGGTATTGATTCACCCCTCCCCTCTTAGTAGACACCATTCCATTATTTCCAACACTCCACCTAAGATCGATTTGGTTTTGGTGATGATTACAGTGAATTAGAGAGATTTGAAGACATGTGCAAACAACAAAACAGTGTAACAGAGAAGTTGAACAAGTAGCGATGAATTAAGGAGTATATCATGGACTCCTACCAAGCTAAGATGGATTATGATTTTGGATAACCTATATTTTGGTTATGTAGGAGTTTCAACTTTGTAATTACTCTTTACATTATTAATTCTATTTTGTATTGAGAGCCAACTATATACAAATAATTAAGAGAGATGACTTAATGATGATAACGATATGTATATTAAGACTTTTTGTAAAGAGAAGATATACCACAAGGAGATAAGAAAGGATATGTATGTATGCGAATGACAGATGCGAGAGAAGAGGTTGACAAAGATCATTGAAGAGTTATGACTGGAACTATCTAAGCATTGCAAATGCTTGTTTTTTTATTACTGAGAATACTTTTTAACAAAAGTTTTTGTTGTAAGAGTTGTAAGCTTAGTTGGCCCCTAACAGGGTGTTGTATACCTTTAACATGGTTGTTATTCCTTTAACAAGGAAATGTACTATGTAATATTCAGCTCCTAACAGGAATAGGTCTCCTAATAGGTACACTATACTTTAGTGCATTCTTGTGGGTACCATCCCCACTGGGGTTTTCCCTTGGCCAGGGTTTCCTCAACAAAAAATAATGGTGTTATGAGTTATGTGTTATTTTTTATGTTCTTTTCATTTAAATAAGCTCATTGTTTATTTGGAATTGGTTTAAGTTTAATTTAAAGTGTTGTAATATTGATTCATCCCTCTCTCAGTATTACTCAATCCTAATAATTGGTATCATAGCTATTGGCCCTTGGAGAGAAATTCTAACATCTTAAGGGAGATTAGAATGGATTCATAAAATTTGCAAGAGAACTTTGAAGCAGCACTTGAAGACCTTGATAAAGAAAAAGTAGAAAATGGTGACTTGAGATTCAATTTAAGAAAAGATGAGGGATTCATCAAGAAAATAAAGGATCAACTTGAACTTTCCAGAAATCAGAGACATGATCTTATGGTTTGGATAAAATAAGATTCAGACAATGATAATTCAGATCAAACAGAGCAACTTGAACAAGAGAATGATACTTTGAAGCTTAAGAATGAGACAATGGCTAAAGAGATTCAACAAGAAAATAATGTTAAGAACAAGACTGAAGAAACTTTGGAAGATGCTAATATTCCGATGGGACAAATGAAGATTGACCTTGACCATTATAAGAACAAGTATATAGAATTGGAGAAATATAATTAGATCATAAAAGGTGAACTTGTTGAGACAAAGAAACACATTGAGAAACTTCACATGAGTAGTGAATTGATTAATGAATAGAGAGACAGAAAAAAACCTAAAGGTGATATGAATGGTATTGGCTTCAATGAAGCTGAATGTTCTAAGGATCAAGAAGAAAAATCTGATGCAAAGATTGATGAAGAAAAACCTATTTTTGAAGAACCTAAAGAACATATCAGACCTTTCAGAGGTAGATGTTTTGGATGTAACAAGTTTGGACACATGAAGAGAGATTACAAAGGTAATACCACATTTAGAAATTTTTCTGGTTGTTTTTTTAATTGCAATGCATATGGGCACAAGAAAGCAGGATGCAGGAAACTTGATCAATCTAGATACAGATAGGATTACACTAGAGAAGAATCAGCAGCTAATGTAATAAACTTGGACACATTGCAAGGAATTGTAAATTACAAGTTAATCAAAACCAAAAACCTCCTATATGCTACAAATATAACAATCCAAGTCACATAGTGAAGTTTTGCAGGTATAATCGAGTAAATAACAGAAGAGTACCACCTCCTATGGATACAAAGAAGAATGACACTGATACTGGTAAGAGTCTTGCAGAATATAAGAGTGATATTGAAAATTGTTTCAAGAAAGAAGAAGATAACAATAGTGGTAAGGTATGGAAAGTGAAAGAGTCAAGTGAGATATTGGTTCAGGGAGAGATAGTAGATGCTACTAGATCTTTGCCTGATGCTAACAAAGTGGAATTGAACTAAATGGTTGATCATGGCCTTAGGGGGAGCATTGGATGAGAACAACAGATTATATCTAGTCCTTGATTCTAAGGAGTAAGCTCCAGTGAGTTTAGTTGCGATATGTGTAGACATCATACAACTTATATCAATGAGTGCGACATCAGACAATGTATATTTTGTGATCGCGAGATTTAAAATTAACTGGACAATGCACGATGTTAAGTACATTGGGTAATGTGAATTTTACACTTAATTATGAATAAAAAGACATCTGAGATACCTATTTCTTCACTATTTGAAGAGAAGCAACCTAAGGAGAACAAAGATTAGAAAGTATCAGACTATATAATAGCTACATTGTGTGATCGATCGAAGCAGGAATTTAGAATTCAATGTAATTGAGGTATTTACATCATTTACTCATATAGAAGCTATGGATGAACCTTTGATTTATGATGTTGTAGATCAACCTAGATACAAATTCAAGAAACATCCATTTAAGTCTTGTGAAGATGACCCTAAAGGAGAATTTTCCCAGACACCGCATGACGTCTTGCATGTAGAGGACATTAGACCATACATTCATTGCAAGTATGATATATTGGGTGTTGATGAGATTTATATAGAAATGGAATACATGACTGATAATGGAAAAATCAAGGAGGAATACAAACACATAGATGATTTGAGCATTATGAAAATATTATATCTATATGAGTTCAACAAAGAGGAATGGTTCAAAATCTTACTTAGTAGAATTCATGATCAGTTCTCTGGATAGGAGAGAAATCTATGAAGATATGTAGGAAATTTATTCATGAGATAACTATGTTAGACAAAACTAGATTTATCCTTGTGGCTGAGAATAACATAAAGAAATAGGTCGAAACCCTAACAGATTCTAAAAGGGATAGGCAAGCTATGACAATGAATAATATTTTCTTACAGGATGTCAGATTGATTTCTATGATACTTGGATACAAATTCTACTACAATAGTAGACCTAATTCAGTTTCTGTAGGAGTCATTATGATGGCTTACAAGATGATAAAAGAAAACACTAAATATAACCTATGTGAGGTTTTGGCACAACAATTCTTAGAAAATGTAAAACTGATTAAGAAAGATAAATCCAAGACCTTTAGATTTGGATCACTCCTAGTTCATATGTATATCCACATTGAGCATAATTTTCTAGGCATTCACCCTAGATAATGGAGAGAAGGGATACCTACTGGTATTCAGACATCACAAAGCTACCAAAGAAAAAACAACACATAGGTTGATGGTAAAATATTTGGTATGATCAAGATTTTTCAGAGGCAAATGAAAGAAAGAGTCAGAATTCTTGAAGAGTTAGTTGAGAAATACAAGGATACAATTTATTTCATGGTTGAAACTGATTGTGTACGCTTTGAGGTAGTTATACCTAGGAAGAAATGGTGTTACTCTATGGGTTATGAAGTTAGTTCAGAAGTTCTAATTATGCAGATTGAACATGTGTTGGCATCTGAAGTATATACATCTGAGGAGAGATGGGGAACCTATGAATAAAAATCAGCTAAATTCAGAGAAGAGAAGACTAGAGGGATGAGGAAAAGAAAACTGGAAAACATTATTGATGATTATGGAGCTAAGACAGGTTTAAGAAAAGAAGAGATGAGAGAAGGAAGAATATAGAAGAGAGATCTTCTGGATTGGCAAGAAAGCTACTACAACCCTTCCACCTCTAGAGATTGAGAAGGTAGCTAGTCCACCTTCTACAATAATTGATGTAACCACCCCTTCACCACCACATAAGACATCATAGGAAGAGGCAGTAAATTTGGTACCTCGGATAAGCACAAGATCCACTAAACCGGATTCACCTACTAAGGAACATAGGACTAAAGGAGAAGAGAAGAAAAATGAAAAAGAGACCACAAGTGACAGACATGTATGGAAGCCTAATTTGAAGATGTTAGAAAAGAGAGCTATTGAGAAAGGTAAGCTTGTTTCTGTGAGAAAATACTATGACAAGTATGAGGAATCTGATAAACTAAAGATTGAAGACGTAGTAGTAAATCATTTACTTGTTTTCAAGAAGAATCTACTAGAGTTAGAGGGAAGTATACCTGCGAAACTATATGGTAGACTGGAAATAAGGAAACAACTTGCACACATTGAAGATGAAACTATTAGGAATCAAGCTATTGATGACATGTTGCCATTAGTTTCAATATAAGAGAGAGAAAGAATACTTAATGCACTCAAATCTTTATTGAGAACCAAAGCAAGATTAGTAAAAATTATGGGAAGGAAGTATGAAGAAGTTTTAGAAGAGACTCAGAAAGCATTGGATTAGATACTTATGAGTGATATTCCTGAGAACACTCCACCTCCTAAACATACTATGCCTACACCTATAGGAATTGGTGAATGTTCTAAGGTAGCTAAGGTAAGTGTTGAGATGAGAAAAGATGTCATGCAACCAGATTTATATGTTTCTGGTGTTTCTGTGCACCTTGACACTTCACTTGATAAGAAGGACCCATTTGAAAAAAATATTGACAACACAGTGGCCAATGAAGTGGAAAAACTGAAAGAGGAAGAACAAAAAGAGGAAGAGTAGAAATTTGAGTCTGAATAGAGAAGTGAGACAGATACAACAAAAGAGGAAGAGGCAAGATTTGAGGTAAAAAAAGAACATGATACATCAACTACTCTATTGTTGGCAAGTAAGGATAAAACTTTATGTACTGGTGTTAACAATATGGATGAGGATGAATTGATGAGACTATCTTTCATCATATTCACAAAAGAAAAAGAAAGATTTGAGAAGAAAGGACATGAGAAGAATAAGGTAATCACTAGAGAAGTTAATACTATTAACAAACTTCTCCCAGACCTATTGCATTTCAAGGAAAGGATGAAGAAAAAAATCTGAGTTTGGCACTAGATGACTTTGATAGTCACTATGAGTCTTTCGTGAATATTACTGAAGAGAAGTTAGAGCAGAGTTATCAAGAGAAGAAGTTAAAGGAATTTTTCCAGTCTATCTGATGGGACCTGGGCATTCTGAGAGCAGCTACATCTAAGGCTATAATTTGTGTCACACATGGAAGGATACTATACAACTATCATATAAATCCTATCAGACATATTCATAACATTGAAGATATTTTAGCAAAGGAAAGGGCTACACTGAATAGAATGATGTACAGTTGTGAGAGCTAACAATCTATATTAGAGATGGAAAAGGAAATAACAAATATTTATGATAAGATGAATGTATTGGATATTAAAAAAGGGAGATTCATGACAATATTTGGTCTACTAAAGATTCTAATCACTCCTAAGCTATCAATTCTTGAAGTTCATTTATCCGATATGGAGAAGACCGTTGAGTCATTGACACGTTCTATGCCCATAGACCTAAAAGAATCAGAGACATCATCTTATGCACTAAATGGACTAATTCATTTTAGTCAATTGTTGATTGAACCATGGAGAATAGAAGTGAAGATAGTGGAAGACACCTTCCAGAATGTACTTAAACTAGTGAGCAAGCATTAAATTCTATATTTTTTTAAATTTTGGATGCACCTTTGTCATTGTTGTCAAAGGGAGAGAAGAGAAGAAAAATGAGTTAAGGAGAAAAGAAAATATATATATATGTATATATGTG
>MU225715.1:109750-120372 GCA_018584345.1 Thuja plicata | reverse complement strand
TGGGTTGTCATTTATGGCACGCATCTAGTATATTGATCACTTGGAATGAAGTTCAGTTTTGGAGACACATTCTTCAAAATGACTAAGTACAAAAGCGTAAATACAGAGTATAACAGTATTGCTTTGGCTAGTGAAGATCTAGTACAAAGTTTTATGACTCACAATATTAGAGGAATATAATAATACTATGGAGTATTTATGTACTCCACCTAAGATTGATTTGGTTTTGGTGATGATTACAGTGAGTTAGAGAGATTTGAAGACATGCGCAGACAATAGAACAACGTAACAAAGTAGTTGACCAAGTAGCAATGAATTAAGGAGTATGTCATGGACTCCTGGAGAGCTAAGATGGATTATGATTTTAGATAACCTATATTTGGGTTATGTAAGAGTGTCTACTTTGTAATTACTCTTTACATTATTAATTCTATTTTGTATTGAGAGCCGACTATGTAATAATAATTGAGAGAGTCATTTAAAGTGTTGTAATACTGATTCACCCCCCCTCTCAGTATTACTCAATCCTAACATCTACATCCAACAGACAAACAAGCTCGCAACTTCCACACTTAGTTGTGTCTATCTCAAACACATACATCTCTCATATATACCCTATTACAATAATTAATTAGGCAGGCCAATTAGGATTTCCCAATATATAAATAATTACTTAACCTCTTACTAAGATACACATAGTACCTATAACAAGTAAAAATCAATTAAAATTCATCAAATATAATCCAAGATTCATAATCCACGCTGACAATCCATAATACACGTTATATCTCTAAAGTCAGCCACAAATAGGTCTTCTCCAGAACACATTCCACAACTGACGTCACCAAGAGTTCTATGACATGAAAAGCATAAAAAGAATTCCTTATCATGTCTTATGCCATCCCTTAAGCTTACATAACCTGAATCCATATCACTCCTAAGTTATACTAAAAACATAGAGACTAACTCTGTCAAAGATCATTGTCATTGTCTAGTACCTAGTCTTCACTAAAACATCTATAACTCATCTAAAAGATGATATTAATCCATGCAACCTTAGAAATAAGATCACCACACATCCTTGTACACATCATCATCTTCACTCATTCTGAATCAACTGTACAGTACCTGTACACCTCTGTCAGTCATAAAGCAATAGTAATAACCAGTTTGTTCTGCCTCCATAGAAACATATGTTGACATCAGTGGAAAAACATGAATGCCACTAACATCATCAGAAACCAATTCCAAAAATCTTACCCTTTGGAATTAATGGAAACATATGGTAAAATCCATCAACCCAAAAGTACTCTCTCAATATAATCTTATCAATATCCTCAACACATCTCTCCCTAAACGGTAGGGATTTTCTCATAGAATCTCTCCCCCTTTGACAACAATGGAAAAGGGTGCCATAAATCTTCTTCTTTCTTTTGCAAGGTGTAGCTTTTTCAAATCTTCTTGCCTATAATAACCAGGTGAAAAATCACCCAAATATGTCCTATAATGTTCCTACGATCACTCCCCCTAAGGTGTAGATCCATACATCAAGTCCATAAAATGATATAGCTCTAAAAGACACTGGACTGATGCATTCCTGCATTAATTTAGTTCTCGCAAAGAGGGGCTTGCACCCCAAGCATACCTCTAAGATACTAAAAGGCATCCTTTGGCAAAGGTTTTCTAAATATATATTTTATCTATTCCTTTATGTTGATATACTCTAATCTGATCTCCTTCTCTGCTACCTTCTCTCTCAAAAAATGATATTTGATGGAAATATGTTTAATATTTGAATGCATTACTGGATTCTTTGACATGTTCATTGTATTAGTGTTATCACAATGGATAACCACTAGCTCTTCAAAAATTATTCCAATATCCTTCAACATTTGTTTCATCCAAACAATCTATGTACAATTTATAGCAGCAACAACATACTCAGATTCAATAGTAGACTGAGCTATACAATATTTCTTTTTTACTTAACCATGAAAATATCCCTTTTCCAAGGAAAAATGCTCCTCCGCTTGTACTCTTTCTGTCATCCACACTACCTACCCAATCATCATTAGTATATGCATGTAAGATAAAATCATCATATTTTTCATACCATAACCCATACTCTATTATTCTTTTCAAGTATCTGAAAATTCTTTTCATAGACGCAAGGTGTGTCTATTTAGGATCCACTTGATATCTTCCACAATTCCAACTGCATTAGCAATATATGGTTTGGTGTGATTTAGATATTGTAGACCTCCAATCATTGATTTGTACTTTGTCTAAAAACTCTCTAAGTTTCATCATTATTAGTAAGTTTGTAACCAAACACCATGGGTGTCCCAACAGGTTTACAATCTTCCATTCTAAAAAATTTCAACATTTCCTTAAGATACTTGGTCTGAGAAATGAAAATACCACTCTTGTTCTGATTAATTTGCAATCCAAGAAAAAATTTCATCTCACCAATCGTTGAAATTTCAAATTCATTTTTCATCTCTTTAGAGAACCTTTTACTCATTTCATCATTTCCTCCAAAAATGATATCATCAACAAAAACTTCTATGATTAGAATTCCATCTTCACTAGTTCTTAAGTACAAATTGTTGTCTACATTACCTTTTCTAAAGCCAAGACAAAGTAGATACATGTCCAGTCTTTCATACCATGCTTTTGGTGCTTGTTTAAGTCCATACAAAGTTGTCTTCAACTTGCAAACCATGTCTTCATCTTTTGTCAAAGGAAATCCATTAGGTTGCTCAATGTATACCTTTTCCTCTAGATCTCCATTCAAAAATGCAGATTTCACATCCTTCTAATATACCTTAAAATCTTTATGTGAAACATAAGAAAGAAATAATCTTACTCCTTCCAACCTAGCAATAGGAGAAAATGTTTCTTCAAATTCTATGCCTTCTTGTTGCGAGTAGCCTTTACAAACTAGTCTTTCTTTATTTCTTAGCATTGTTCATTCCTTATCCATTTTGTTTCTAAAAACCCACTTAGTTCCTATAACATTCTTGTTTTTAGGTCTTGGAACCAATTCCCAAGTGTTGTTCTTCTTTATCTGTTCTAATTCTTCATGCATAGCTTTAGTCCAAGATTCATCTCTACATGCCTCATCAGTAGATTTTGGTTCAACTTGAGAAATCAAACAAATTACATCTCTTAATTTTGATCTTGTCATCATTCCTCTATTTTCATCTCCAATAATTTGATCTTTAAGATGGTTTTTCTTAACATACCTTGAAGTCTTAGGAATTTTAGTAAGATCATTTGAGTCACCTTAACATACCTCAATCTTATAGTCAATCTTAAAGGGTTCTTCTTGATCTACTGTAACCTCCTTGATCTCTTTAGTCTAATTACAGTAACACATTCTCTCTTGAATCTCAAACTTTTCATCAATCCTCACATTAGAAATTTCAATCATCTTCCTAAATCTCAGATTAAAAAATTTATAGGCTTTGCTTTTAGTGGAATAACCAAGAAATATCCCTTCATCACTTCTAGCATCAAACTTTCCTATCTCTTTTGATATAGAATTTAATACCAAATATTGTAAAATATTTCACAATAGGAGTATGATTAAACCATAATTCATAAGGATTCTTACTTGTACCTACTCTGGTCCAAATTCTGTTTAAAGTATACACAACAGTACCAACAAACTATCTCCAATGAACATGTGCTAAATTTCCTTCCAGTAACATAGTTCTAGCAGCATCTAATATTATTCTATTTCTTCACTTTGCTATCCCATTCTATTATGGTGTCCTAGGAGTAGCTGTTTGTCTGTATATTCCATATTCTCTGCAGTAGGTATTGAACAAATATGAAGTAAACTCACCACCTCTATATGATCTCAAACATTTTATCTTTAAGCCTAATTCATTCTCAACTTTTGCTTTAAATATTTTGAATTTGTCAAACACCTATGATTTCTCTCTTAGATATGTAACCCACATCATCCTAAAAAATTCATCCAAAAAAAGTATCAATTACCTTTCTGCATAGTAAGATCTTGTTCTTGTAGGACTACACACATCTGTAAGCACTAGATCCAAATTCTCTTTCACTGAGTAAGATTTGCTTTTAAAACTGCTTCTAGCCTGCTTCCCCATTACACATTCTCTACACATGGTGTTAGATGGTTTCACAATCTTTGTTAAGTCTTTAGCTACATTAGTCATACTTGCCTTCACAATATTATCAAATTTAACATGAAAAAATATTCTATGCCATAACCAAATGTCATCTACCTTCGTAACAAAACAAGAAGCCTCAAATGAATTTAATTCAAATACATTACCTCTGGATTTAGTACCAGATACGATCAAGTATCTTGGCTTACTTATGATAGAATATTTCCCATCAATGAATTTCAATTGATAACCTTTGTCCACTAGCTGTCCAACACTCAATTAATTATGCTTAAGTCCATCAACAAGTAATACATTGCTAGTATTGGTCTTTCCATCCAAAGATATAGATCCAACTCCAATGATAGGCTTAGGAGTATTGTCACCAAATCTTACAACACCACCATCATACTTATTCAGTTTAACAAACTTTTTTTTTTATCTCCAGTCATATGGTGTGAACAACCACTATCTATGACCCATTCATATTTATTTTCAACATGAGATACTAAGGCTCTTTCTTCATGTATAGGTTTATCATCCTTGATAGCAATAAATCCAATCTCATCATCAATAGCATCATCATTAGAAACACCTTCACTAGCATAATAACAATCCTTATCCTTTGAATACATAAGTTTATAAAACTTAGATTTGTGCTTTGGAACCCTTGTAGGACATCTAGATGCAAAATGACCTATCTTATTGCATGAAAAATATTTCAGAGGTAACTTTCCTTCAAACTTACTGTTAGTAAACAGATTTGCACTTCAAAAATAATAACACAGAATGACTCACAATGCCCCAATAGAAGTACAAACACTACTAACAGTTGGAGAAGTTATCATTGGATTGATACCTTTCCTCTGAATTGAGAGGTACAACTCCCTCTTAGAAAGATTTACAATGAATTAAAATATAGGTTATGTCTTTAACCAAAAGACATAAAGGCATATTAGCATTCGCCCATCAACATGGTGTGAATGCGATTGCAGATTTAATAATTTAAAAGAAAACTAAATGCATGGCACACAGACCCTTCACTTATTCTTCCCACTGTAAGAGCATGAGAAATATTTAATATGTGTTTTCAGATACATGAATGAATAAACTCACAGATTTAATAACATTCATGAGTACAAATATGACAACATAAGAAGATGACTAAAATGACTCACAGATCACTCTCAATCAGAAAAATATATTCAAACTCAAAGATCTTATACATATTCCTCCTTCCTCCTCAATACATAGTAAAAGACTCAAAGATATATTTACTCCTCCATAAACCATAACTAAAAACATTACATGCATTCCTTCTTTCCCTTATTACAATAAGAAATAATTTTCCTTATTTGCTGGAGCACACAGACTGCCGAAAAAAAAAAGTGGAACCTTTTCCTTATCTTTGTTTTGCATTTTTAACTCTCTTCATGCTGACATTTTCTTTTCAGTTTTAATAACTAATTCTTGGAAGTTATTTTATTTATCATATTATTTGACCCAAGACTCATATTTCATATCAAAAAGACGCATGCATGGGCTCTTGGATAGGTGGCATATGAATACTTTAGTCATCAATCAAAAATCTTGCTGCTGGGCGGATTTAAAAAATATTTATGATAGTCAAATTAGGCCTCGGTGCAAGGGGCATAATTAATTATTCCACTATTGGATTTCCTTCATTGTTGGATATGTTGTAGATATCCTAATTGTGCCCAACTCCTTTGAAGCAATTTTGAAACTGTTGTCTGAGTCAAAATTTACGTAGCTCTGAGTAGAGGCAGGTTTTCTGCTCTCAGAAAATTCGTGGTCGCAAAAGTTTCATTAAATTTTCTTCTGCACAGTTACAATGGCTGCCAATATAATTTGATGTCACTAAAATAGAGATCCAAAAGCTAATTATGATCTCTAAGTTGATACCCATGCTTCCCTCAAGCTGAAGATGATATAAATTTTCCACCATGTGCATCACATATCCCTATTTTAACTTCTTTAATCTGCACATTGAAGACTTCACTAAAGTGAATGGAGACATGCATATTAAAAACAATAGTGGCAACCTCTGTATCAGTTTACTCTAAAATAAGGTTTCTTCCCTTAATTTTTGAATTTCTAAAAATTAGGCATGCCATGAGCTCATCATTTTAATAATTCTCCTACACTGACATATCTTAATTTTGTAACTGATACTTCAACATTTCTTGTGATTCCTCCATACATAAATCATCACTGCCATCTTTATGTGCCTGCCAAATTTCTTAGAATTTATGAACTACCTTGAACTACCTTGAACCAGTTTGAACCAAGTTCAAACCCGTTCAAGGCTGTTCAAGGGTGTTCAAGCCTATTCAAATAATTTTTTAATAAATAAACTTTCACCTTTCAAAACATGGCTGGACTACGGGACTAACACCTTAGTGATTGACTGGACTCAAAAGATTTTAGGGAGCTTAACATAATCAAGAAACATAATGGGGACTCAAAAGACCACATAAAAAGGACAAGTACAAGACTTGGACTAACACTTACCCTTACCTCTATTTACTCTTCTGCCGATTAGGGCCACAATTTCATCTAACTTTATTTCTTCTTCCTGAATCTATTCCCATTCATCAACATATTCATAGAGCTATTCTCTCAAGTCACTACTGCTAGTGCCCGCAATTCCTAATAAAGTATTTTTATTTTTATGCATAGTCACCTTGAATGTTGTCTCAACTTTAGGTAATGAATCTCCCATCTCTGTAGCCTCAAAGGTAGTTAGTTTTCCAATCAACATCTCTCTGTTGACATTCTCTATCAAAGGTATGATCTCTTCTATAGCTTGCACTTTGGTTTTGTATACAGGTGTTAGGGATCTAATAAATTTCACAATCACTTCTTCCTCACTATAAGTGCCTCTAGAGTTCATGATGCCAATAAAAACTTCATTAAATCTCTATGCATATGCTCTAATATTCTCATCATCTCTCATTTTCAACGTTTCCATCTTTGTCTTCCAGTTTTGCAACTTCGCCTACTTTGTAAACTTGTCTCCTTCATATAGTGCTTCTAATCTTGTCCAAATTTCATGTGCAGAATCTAAATCTTTTACCTCTGTGAATTAACCTTCAGAAAGCACACTAATCAATGCTTCTCTTGCGACCATGTTGTATGAGAATATCTCCTTTTCTTCATCAGTAGCCTTATCTAGTTCATCCTCAACCTTCAACTATACATTATTCTTTGTTATCATCTAGTAGTTGATTCTGAAGCATAGAAAATGTGTTCTCATCTTGTTCTTCCAACTGTCAAAGTTTTCAAGATCAAACTTTAGACTATCCTTCCTATAGAATGCCATCTTCAGGATCACCTCAAGCTATTAAAATTTCTCTCTAAGGACCAGTAACTCTGATACCAATTGCTAGGAATAACAGTACACCATAACAACTGAGAGGGGTGGTGAATCAGTTGTGAGACAGAATATTAAACATTAAGCTTTATAAACAAAACTTTAATCCAAATGAAAACATAGTAAATGCCAACATAATAACACAATTCTTTGTTGTCAAGGAAATCTTGTTAAAGGTAAAATCCTGATGGGAATTAGCACCCACAAATAATTTATTAATAGTATAGTATCCCTATTAAAATATTTATCCTTATTAGGAGCTTATTGATGCATTACAGTACACAGCCCATGTTAAAGGACAAAACCCTATTGGGAGTCAAGAGTAACAGTGAGCTCACTACCTAAAGAATGTTAAATCCACCCTCAGGACTTACAGTCTGAAATACAAGTGTATAGGAAATACACAATTTAGTGAACTGTCTGATTGCAACTATCTTTGCTTGGTTAGTTCCAATAAAGTACCATAATCACATCCTCTGCTCTACATCCAAATAACAAACAACTCACAGCTTCCACACTTCGCTATCTCTATCTCAATCACATACATCTCTCATATAGACCCTATTACAATAATTAATTAGGTGGGCCAATTAGGCTTTCCCAATATACAAATAATTACTTAACCTCTTGCTAAGATACACACGGTACCTATAGCAAGTAAACATCAATTATAATTCATCAAATATAATCCAAGATCTATAATCCACACTCACAATTCATAATACACGCTATATCTATGAAGTCAGACACAAATAGGTCATCTCTACAACACACCCCACAAATGACATCACCAAGAGTTATACAAATTGCAAAGAATAACAAACATTCCTTATCATGTCTTTTGTCATCCCTTAAGTTCACATAACCTGAATCCATATCACTCGTAAGTTATACTAAGAACACAAAGACTAACTCTGTCAAAACTCACTATCACCGTCCAATACCCAGTCTTCACTAAAACATTTGTAACTCATCTAATAGACAATATTAAGCCGTGCAACCTTAGAAATAAGATCACAACACATCCTTTTACGCATCATCATCTTCACTCATTCTAAATCAATTATACAGTACCTGTATACCTCTATCAGTCATAAAGCAATAGTAATAACCAGTTTGTTCTGCCTTTGTAGAAACATATGTTGACATCAATAACAAAACATGAATGCCAACAACATCATTAGAAACCAATTCCAAAATTTATAACCTTGACAAATCGCTCTTCATTTAAGAACATAAGTAAAAATCCATTATGGTTTCTCCACATTAGTTTAACCTCTAGAAAAATGTACCTTTAGTTGCAAGAGTAAGGATCCTTTGATGATCATCATTCCATTCCAAGGATAACTCAATAATATTCTTGGATCTTATTGATCGGCCTGCATTTCTTAGTAGAATTTTGTTTGTTGAACAAAAATATCCTTCACAACTGTATGAGTAACATACACAATGTTGCGTTTGCTTCCATGAGATAAATATCTGAATTTTCTAATAGCCTTGACAAGAGCATAGGAACAATTCTTCATGATGGAATAACTCATCATTTTGCAATAATCTATGTTAGAAGGCGATTGGTTGTTCATATCCATCAACATTGTTTTCAAGTAGAACAACAATGATGATATAAAAATAAACAAAAAGAAGAGCTGAAAAGGCCACAAATAATCAAGGCCTGGATGCATAGGGGCTTGTTTGAGTGTTTCTTTGATCTTTAAGAAAGAGTTGCTTGGTTCCTTACTAAAGCTAATTGATTGCTAATTTTTAGGCATCTTGGAAATGGCTTTTGTCTTTTTTTTTTTTGTAAAATGAGCGACAAACCTTCTACAAAATTAATATGCTTAAAGTAGATGGAACTCCTTTGACAAATGCTTGCAATGATACTTTCTATCTTTGAAATAGGGATTAACATCATCTTGGTTAACCACCACAAAATTTTATATTAAACTTGCAAAGGCAACATCCATTGTGCTTTGAGTGGTAGCTCCTCCATTTTTCAACCCAAAAGGCATTATTACATAAACATGCATGTCATAAGGAGTTGTGAAAACTATTTTGGGTTTCCTAGACTCTTAGATGGTCTCTGGGTTACATCCCATGAAGGTGCCAATCATTGATATTAGCACCAAGCTTGTCATTCTTTATATCCTAAGAAGTTCTTTTGAATCCATTGCATAGGATTTTCCATAGGACCTAAAAACCTTCAATCCCTATTCATTCATAACTTCAACCAGCATGAGATCATTTGAAATCTCAAAATCCAAGATATATTTATGTACCAGACATCCCCTTATCAACAATGAGGTGTAAACTAGGTTCACTCCAAGTAAACATTATCAATATAAATATCATGAATGTAAACATCATCAATATAAATAGCATGAATGTAAACAACATGAATGTAAATAGCATGAATGTATACACCATGAATGTAAACAACATGAATATTTGAAGCAGAAAGAATGCCAATCCAAGCATCAATTACATAACAACATAGTCAATTCTGGGATGCAATTTATCATCATAAAGTAACAATTTCATGACACTTCATTGTCAGCATATATAGAAAATGAATGATAACATTAGAAAAACTAGAGTCTTCCAAACTTCCTTCTAATATATGTGACTCTCTCCCCTTCATTCATTCTCAAGAACCCTCTAACTCTTGCAGGTTCAAGAAAAAAATTGTCATATGCATCAAGCATAACACCTTCGCTAAGATCAGGGATGGATTTTAGTGCATTATACACATTAGCTTCATCATTTTCCAAATCAGATTTATCCATTTTCAGAGGCTCTCTAAGGCTTGTAATCAAATCTCTGATCACTTCACAAATCCCATCCAAGGAACCTACCATGCTTCCCTTCTTCCTCTTTGGCCTCCTTGACGATGATGCTGAAGGTTTCTCTTTGCCTCTTGCACTAGATTGGTTTGATGTAGGTGTATCGATACCATCTATACACACAAAATAGTGCACTTCTATGAATCCTTACATGCAAGGAAACTCAAGAATGAGCCCTCACAAATCGATCCATAGCTCTCTATGCATGGAGTTGCAAGATTTGTAAAATTTCTCTCAGCTAGA
>MU225715.1:94653-109650 GCA_018584345.1 Thuja plicata | reverse complement strand
CAACCAAATCACTAACAGTCTCAAAAGATGAAGTATCGATACCATGATAAGTGATATCTTCCTCATCATTGAGATCGACGCCCTCATCCATAAGGTGCCCTTCTATCTCTTGAGCTGTTGTAGCTATGGTTCCCTCAGCTATGTCATTCCCCACAATGAAGATTAATTCATTGTAGTATTGAAACAAATGCCTCTTATACACTCTGGCATTTTTAAATTCCTTTCTCTATATGATGGCATAATGATTGAATTCATTATTTTTATTTCATTAGTAAATAAGATATATTCAACTTAAAAGAAGAGATTTTAAGACCATGTTACCTTCAATAACTCATCCCAAACACTATCATCAACATCCATAGATTGAGTACTCTCATTCCATGCAAAACCGCTTGTATTCTTCAAGTCTTTCATTATTTTATACCCTTGCTTCCACGTTTTCAGCTTGTTCTTGAACTTATCCTTGGATAGGTTCATTTTCAACTCCACATTGAACCTCCTTTCAATGGCAGTCCAAGATTCTTTTTTGAATCCCCCTTCAACATTTTCCCCAAGATGCACTTTCTCATGGAGAAAGTCTAGAATCAAGTGTTCCATTCTTTGGTCCACATTACCTTCTTGCAAGAAGAAGAAGGTGGCTAACTGAATTAAACATCAAAATCCATGCTCATCAATAGATCTGTGTATAATATACCTGAATCACACACACTGGCTATTAATGATGTAAATTGTAACATATCCAACCGAAAGCACAAGGATGCATTGGCATCATTATATGAAATGAAAATGGTATAAGATTATATTCATTTGAGCATTTGTAACATATTTGCACAAGGAGTCTTGCACGATACCTCTCACCGCTCCTGCCACTGAGATTAGGGTTCATGCTGCATGATGCCAAGCAACTGTAGGTGTCGACAGCCGTCTCCTTCCCTTGGCCAGTCTTTTGCAGCTGCTGCAGCGGGACTGTTGCCTACCTTAGGAGCTGCAGTGGGGTTTGATGACTCCACACTCATTGTTGGATCTTGACTTCCTGCAGCTATTTTTGCTTCGGCCGATGGCGCTCAGCTTCCTATAGTTATTTTTTCTTCCAGCACTAGTGGTGAGGGAGTTTTGCATGATGCATCTTGTGAGGATAAGGGTCCTCGTGTGGTTTTTGTGGAGCCCCTTGAAGTTGCTAGGGTTGAAATTGCAATGAAAATGAGGGATAACTGTGGACTAGTGTATGTTTCCTACCCCATCTCCATTGTTTTTGATGAGGATGTGGAGGAGGCCATTTCCCACAATATCTCTGGTTTTTCTAAACATGCTTTGATTTGCAGGTTCAAAGGGTTCTAGCCAAGTCTTCTAAAACTTCACGAGTGGATTTCTACTCATTGGGAGCCTGTCCTAAAGAGTACTATGCACATCTATCCCTTGGCTAAGGGGTTTTTTATGGAAAATTTTGAAGATGTTGTGGACAGAAACAGTATGCTGTGCGAACACTTTTTTAGCTGGGAGGAAATATTTATGCTCATGGTTAAGCCCTGGCATATTGATTTTGATCCCATGTCGGAATCCTTCATCCGGTTCCCCAATTGGGTTTGTCTTCCTAATCTTCCTCTGCATCTTTGGATCGATTCTCTATTTGAGGAGATTGGTAATGCTCTTGGGGAGTTCTTAATGGTGGATGGTGATTCGTCAGATATTCTCTACTCTACTTATGCTCGCATTCTTGTTGACATTGATCCTTCTAAGGGCCTTCCAACAGAGATAGCAATCAATTCCTCTATTGGAAAATGCTTTCAGTCTCTAGATTATGAAGGGATTCCCTTCAGATGCAGAAGGTGATTTAAAACTGAGCATTTGTCTACTCATTATGGATTGGGTAAAAAGAAAACTACGGCTTCTTGGTGGAATGGTGCGTCTGCTCAACATTACTTGGTGGAGAAGAAGCTTGTTTCACCAAAAAAAAATTCTCACGTGGTTGCGCAGGTCCCTTCTCCTCCCCCTTCTTGTTTGGTGGGGGAACTTGAGCGCTCTCCTATGATTTCCTCCCATGTTATTCCACTTCTCGGCTTGGTGGGGGATGCAGTGTCTCTGGATTCCCCTAGTATTGTAGGAGTAGTGGCTTCAACTGGCTCTATGGATGATCCTCCTGAAGGTTCTACTTGTATTTTTTCTACCTCTGTCAATAGTTTGGTATACTCTGGTTTGGCTAATGAATCTATGCAGAGGTAGGATGAGGTAGCTAGAGCTGAAGAGGGTTGGATAACTATTAAAGGAAAAAAATTTAAGATGCCCTCCTCTTTTGATATGACTCTCTGTTCCCATCAGAAGGGTGCTAAAGATAAACACTAGTCTTGGTTTTGTCTTTAGTGTGGGTTGGCATGAAGGTTGTTTCATGCTTTCTTCCATTTTAGTTGTGGGAGCCAGCTGTAAAACCCTCACTGTAGTCTAGATCCGTCTTGTTAAAGAGGGCTTTTTTTAATATCTTTTGAGAAAATTTTGTACAGGGTTTCGGGGTCCCTTCAAAACCTATATTTACCTTAATCAAAAACATATTTGCACAAGGATGTATAACATGACAACACTAAATATGTCATAATAACATTAAATATAACATGACAAAAGTAAATATAACAACATTACATATAACAACATTAAATATAACAACATCTAATATAACATGAGAGCACTAAATATATGATAACAACATGAATATAAAATGAACTCATCAATTTTTAAGTAGATATATGTCAGTTCATGAAAATTATGAAATCTAACATTAAAGTTTAAAATTGTCGTAGTAGTTATTCAAATGACTAAGATCAAGATTTGTAGTCTTCCCACATCCTTCTTTCTATTTCATCTTGAAATTTCCTCCAATCATCTCTTTCACGCTGGCTCAACCCATATGTCTCAAGCATTGGGACATCTATCCGATCACGACCATCTTCCTCTTCAATTTCTACCTTGGAGGGAAGGTCATCCTCTATCGTAATGAAGTTGTGAAGTATGCAACATGCCAAAACAATATTTGTTTGTGTCATGATTTGATAAGACGTCGCATGCTTCAAGATAGGAAAACATTGCTTCAAAATCCCAAATATACACTCTATTGCATTCCTGAGTGAGGAGTGTCGATGGTTAAACAACTCTTGTGGTGTGTTTATTGGGTTTGCTCTTGAAAACTCCTTTAGGTGGTAACGTGTACACCGATAAGGCACGAGAAATACTGGTACGTTTGGATATCCAACATCGATCAAACAATATTTTCCTACATTAAATAAAGTATATTGTTATAACGTTGTGTTATTTTTCGTATGCTTCACTATTTAATCATATTTTACATACCTGGGGGAAGTACCAATGGATCCGATTTGGAGAGAGCCGAAGCTAGAACATGACTATCTACAACAGACCCTTCCCAACCAGCAAGGATGTATTGAAACTTATAATCAAATGAACACACTCCCATAACATTTTGTGACAAGTTGCCTTTTCTATTGTGATATTTAGCTTGTATGTTGACATCGTCAGTGACTGGTATATGGGATCCATCAATTTCTCCCACACAATCCAGTAGTCAAAAAATTCATAATCTAATGAATACATGGTAATAGGATTATAACTCAATCAAAAAAAAATGAACCACTGGGAGATATACCTTGAAGTATGGATCAAAACAGTTTTTCCCACTAATTTCTAGAGGAGTGTTTGGACCAGGGGGTATAAAATAATCTGCATGGAGTGGTAAGATAACCTCAAGACCTTGTGGAAGTATCAGCTTACTGTCTCTCCTGAGTGCCCAAAGTTATGGGAAATCTTACGATTCCTCAGATTGTGGCCAATGGTATGGAGGAACATGACTAATTGTTCTTCTAACGTGAAGTTTTATGTATCTTTGATGCTTCATTTTTGCCTTAAAATATTGGCTAGATGAAAGAAGGATCGTCTACTCATGCGTATTTGGTCAAAATAATTCGTCTTATTGGAGTCGATAATACACTTATAAAAAGGAATTACATCTCTTTTGCGCTTACACATTTTTCCACTACCTTCTTTTGCATACACTACTATAGTTACGGCAAGGGCGACAAGAACAACTACACCAAGAGGAATGACTCTTCTCCTCTTGACAATCTCTCCTTGAACTTTTATATCGCTGATAAGATCCATCAATTACCTAAACATACCAAGAAACCAATCAGAAAACAACATAGGAGAGGAACGTAATGCAAATCCATAAGAAAATACCCAACTATAATGAAAGAACTAGTTGACCAATACAATGAGAAATACCATGATGCAGGAAAGAAAGTTGAAGCATAAACATCTAACAATGTTGATCAAACATAGCCAAGCCCATGTTCCTCTCCTATGTTGTTTTGTGATTGATATGTTATTAGTTGATATTATATATGTAGACAGCCTACTGATATTGGGATCCATTGACACAAATCCTCCAAAGAGCATCTTCTGATTTTCAGATTACCTTTTGACCATATTTACTAGATTCAAAAAATCAAATTTGTTTGTAGGTATCAAAAAATTCAGAATTTGTATGCTGGCATATTTTTAATTTTTTTTATTGGATGAAGATAAAAATTATAAGAATATCAATAGTGAATTACAACAATCATCATAATAGATTTTATTTAGTTTTGTTTATATTATAGGGAAGTGTTTTGAGATAATAGATATAATAACATATATATAGAGGCACACATTTTTATTGTATTTTTAATATTTTATTTTATTTTCATATATTTACACTATTTTTTATCATGAGCTTGAATCTATTGTAGTCATCTTTTTTTTTATTCTGTAGCATTTTTACTTTGCCTTAAATGCATATTGGAAGAGCTCCTCCACAAAATATAGCTTCACTTTTTCCATCGTAGATCGCTTGACATCTTCTACACATTATCTTTTGGCTTTTATTAAAATGGGAAACAATGTACACTATTCTAAAAGGCACTCAAATAGCCTCAGCTAGAAGCTAGATGCACATGCTTCAAGTGTGATTATTCCTGATCAAGAAATGATTTGCACAGATATCCCTCAAACAAGAAATTGAAAAGCAGAAAAATACAGGTAGCTAAATCCAACGTCAGATTCTGTCATATGAAGCTTCAGGGGTTCAGTTGCAACTCTATGGATATGTTTTATATTTCTATCTTTAAATTCTTTGGGCATGTGCTCTTAATGTTTTCATGATTAGTGCCAGCTGCTACATGCATGTATTTGTTTGTGTCAATCCATTATGGTTCTTTCATAAAGCTTGTTTCTATAGCCCACTAGTCAACAACATAACTGCATGTGTATTAAGCCTTTCTTTTGAAATGACCAGTCTAGTTGTAGCTTGACATGAAAATCACTCTCCAGATATTGGTATTATAAGTGGTTCATTTATTTTTTGTTAAAACATACAAGAGGCCAAAAGAAGCGCCATTTTCTATTAATATTTAAAAAAAAGTCTCACAATATCCCCTTTTTTCACAGTGTTGATGATGAGGAACATTATCTACAAAGAGCACATTTAAAAAAAAAGAGTTCAGAAGGGATGATCAACATAATTCTCATAAGTTTGATATAAAATTGTTGTTCACAAAATTCCCCTAAATGAGGCCATCAAAGTGGTTGGTAAAGTCACAAGCAATGAAAATAGAAGCTGGTCAAAATTGACCAAGGTATACACAATTTAATTCTTAGGTAAAGTTTATGAAGGGAAACAAGAGGTTGTTGTGGGTTCATTGGTCTCCCCCACCATAGACAATGTGTTCATAAGAGGATTGAAAGAATATGTCAAGTTTACAATGGAGGTAGAATAATGCACACAGGGAAGTGAAGGGATGCCTAACCAGACAACCTAAAATCAGGACACACATGCACACACATAATGGAAAAAATAGATCACCATATATGCTTGTAGATTCAACTTGCATGTATATAAAATTATTGCACCAATTATGCAAACCCCAACAATGTACAATGTTTTGCATGTTTGCGCACTCTTTATCCATGCACATTCTCTCATTTGCCACACCTAACCAAAAGTATGTGCCCCATCTTCATGCCTAGTGCACAAACTCCAAAATTTATGCCATGACTTGTTCTTGTTCATGCATAATGTTCCACTTTTCGCACAAAGACTCCTTTGTGTGCTTCCTTTCAAAGCCAAGTTTTTGAAAACCCTAGATACAACTTCCCCTAAATTCTAGCTATTACAAGACTGGTAATCGATCTAGGATGATTTTCATTATAGAAGAAGACCAAAAGCTCCCATTTTTTGAAGTACAAATACTTAGAAATGGAAACCTCTCACTGTCACAATGAATTTTAGAAGGAAAACACGAATGAATCTATGAGTTAACAAATTATTTACCTAAAGACTGAATAAAAACCTATTTTCAAAGTTCTCAAGGGGGAAGCCTCAAGGAAAAGAACCAAAAGGTGCTATTAAATTATGCTAATGGCCCTACTGAGAATATTGTTAAGATCCTTAAAACTTAAGACATGGCATAAAAACTGTTTAATTTTTAGATAGTTCAACACCCTTATGTCCAAACTTAAGACCCCTAGGCACTCTACTAATCTAAGAAAATGAAAGGAATATGTCTAATCTTTTTCTCATGTTGTGTTTCTTATATTGCTCTAAAACAAAAATCAAAGAGAAGTGCGGTGCAGACTTGGTACATAAAAAGGTTAAAAAAATTGGCCCTGGTAGAACATGAAAACCAAACCAAACGGGCCCTTGCCACATTTGGTCACGGGAATTGACCTGGAATTGACATAAACTAAATTTGAATTTGTCAAATCCTCAATTTGACATGCAAAACGAAATTGGAAGAGGGAGATGTATATGCTCATTTTGACCCAAAATCAGCATATACATCTTCCACTTGAAAAGGTGGAATTGAAATTTGAAGGCCAAATTCCCATTTTTTCAATCCCCATTTTGAAAACATTTCGGATCAGCGTGCAAATAAATTAACATTTGAGGTCCGCTTGTTTCTATGTGGAAATATCAGTGAAAATAGAGGTTTTAATGGTGATGCTGGTACTGATTTCAGTCCTCGTAAATGTTGAAACAGAATGTCAGATGAATCTCGACTACGTTACTAGAATACCCTGGAATCCATCGATCTGTCACTCAATTCAGACCTCCGAAGAGCTGGAAATGTGTACCAACACATTGAGGAGTGTGTACGGTGTTGGCCTTGCTCAGTTCCTCCGAGATGAATCCATCTTTCACATCCCCCACAATGTGTCTGCCATTGCCTACCTCAACGAATTTCAGCAACAAATCAGCTCTATGGGTCTTCCATCAAATCTGGTTTCGCTCTGTTTCAGCGATGCATCAGAATTTGTATCAAGCCCTCATCTTAACAACAACATACAAAGAAAAGAAGAGTAGATGGTGAAGCTAGGACGAACTCCCTTGGACACAGCCTGCAGACGAGATCTCCCTGTCTCAATTGTTTGCAATGTATGCCATAACAACAGATAGGCTGTATTGAAAAGATTATTAGGAAGAATTAAAAACGCTAGAGCGTAAACAAGTCTATAGTGCAACCTTCACATCCCCTGCTTTCACCATTGTTTTCATAAATCCATAATTATACATTAGACTGCTAATGGGCTCTTGTTTTACGCCAGTGATGTTAGAACTGTCCAGCTTATTTACTTCTGTAAGAGGTATGTGAAAATAGGCCAGTCCTCGAGCAACTTCAGATTGTGCTGGTCGACTGCTTGTATACGTTCTCTGCATTTGTGCACTCAAACATTCATTAATACCCATTATTCATCTTCCACTACTAATTTCTTAGACAAATTTTCAACAATTTATTGTAATTGGGAAATGCATTCATCTTCCACTACTAATTTCTTAGACAAATTTCAACAATTTAGTGTAGTTGAAAAACACATTCATCTTCTACTACTATAAATTTCTTAGACAAATTTTCAACATTTTATTGTAGATTTGTTTAATTTCTCTTTCATAGTATATACATAGTGAATTATTTCAATGGAAAAGAAAATAATCATATGTTTTGTTTTGTTTTTGGATTATACTGGGTAAGATTTTGACTGTATCAAGGTTTTGAATTACACTCTATGATCTATCATTAGAATGAGAATGAGGAAGCTCCAGAAGTAAACAAATTATCCAACAACTCTCTCATTCTCTTGTCTTGTCTAAATTGAAGAATTAAAAACGCTAGAGCTGAAACAAGAATAGGCAACTATGTATGCTATTGGCGTAGCCAATGAATATGGACCTAGGAGCAGAAATGCCCCTAGTTGTATTATTGGCCTTGCCTTTCTGTCCAACAAATAAAATAAATAAAATAAAATAAAAATAAATAAATTCAAGAATATTAAAATAATTCATTTTTTTAAAAACCCTACTCAAATTCTAATTCCAGTTTCAAAATATAGAACTAAACGGAGGAAATACATCTTCACGCTCATATTCCGGGTCAACCAATTATCAAATCCTTTGACTATTTTCAGCATTTGATCAAATTCAACATTTTCTAATTCCTTCAATCAAACAAGACCTTTAAGGCCCCGTTTGGTTGCTGGAATTGAGGGAGAATTGGAAGCGCCACTTCCGCTTTTGGAGCAAATCCCCCATTTGGTTTGCAAAAATGCAATTCCCGATTTAGCTTCAAAATCTGAATTTAGCTACAAAACGAGGGGCACCGTCTTCCCACCCAATAGGTGGAATTCGATTTCAAATGTTGGTTATTTGTTTTTTTAACCCAAATTTATAAATCCGTCGGGTCCGAAATACCCTTTTGGGGATTGCATTCGAAATAGGGTTTACAGCGGCGACATCCGAAATAGGGTTTGGGGTTTGCGGTCGACACAACGAACTATCACTCAAAATGGTTAGATGAGGATGCGTGAGTTGTAAAATTGGGTGCTGTGTTAACAATGGATGGATAATGTATTTTCAACTTGGAAGAAACTAGATTGCAACCACGTGGTTTACAGTGGCGACATCCGAAATAGGGTTTGGGGTTTGCGGTCGACACAGCGGAGCGGTGGGTTTGTTATTACAGTGGCGGCATTGGGTTTGTTATTACAGCGACAACATTCGGAATTGGTATGCCTTTGTTTTGTTGTTTCAAATAAGTTTCTATGTTTTGCATTTCCCATTATTGTGATTGTCATTATGTCAGCTTCTTAGAAGATTGTGATTGTCATTATGTCTTAATGTAATACCAACAGTAGCCATGTTTTGGGTCTTCAGCATAAAACTTTGATGGATGTCACCTCTCATATCCTATCGGGCTCAGATATTTCTTTCCTTCAACACATAATGACAATCACAATAATTTGAAACAACATAGTCAAAACCTTGATGCCGCAAATAGTCTCCCACAAAATAGATCACTTTGAATTCACAACCCACTATTAGGCCAAATGGGGTACCCTTCGAACTCTGACTTTCACCTCTCGAGAGTGTAATGCACTCAAGAGGACTGAAACACGATGGCTTCTCAAAATATTGTAGATTGGTGGCATTTCCTGCTTCATAGTCGTGGTTGTTCTTCCATCTTCAATTACTTTATCATGTACCAATTCTCATTTATATAGATCAAGGAGAGTGAGCTAGGTTTGAGTGCATCTTCTATACATTTTTCGCGGTGGCTATGAATTCGGGCATCTCAATAATAGTGTCTACATGAGCATGATGGAGAATTTTAGCCATACCAAGATCTCAATTCTTACTCATTTTCATTTCAGCGAATCATTTTATATGTCATCTTACTCGTTTGTTTGTGGGAATACAGTGGGAATTGGCGGCGTTAATTCTGGCGCTGTTACAGAAAATATGTTTCTGAAACTCCAATTTGTTATAGAAAATGGCTGCATAGAGAGGTGATGTTACAAAAAATGGATCCATTTTTTGTAACATCACCTCTCTATGCAGCCATTTTCATTTGAATGAAACCATAATTCATTTAGCTACTTTTTCTTCCATACTTTCGCTACTATTTGGATAAGAGCACTATCACCAAAGATTTTAAAAAAACTGCTAAACAGGGGTGACAATACAAAGAGTTTTCAGAGTCTCTGGTGAAGAAGAGAAGCAATATTTGTTTATATTTAGACTTCCTTCATAACATAATAGTGAATCCCATGTTTTTTCATTTAATTAGACAACAACCGAGCCTACCAAATGAGTTTAGAAGTCGACATAAAAATGCAAAATAGAGAAATTCTAGTTGAAATGAAAGGGCAACATTGTGCAACTTTAATGTGTAACAATCTTTTGATTCTAAATTGTTTTACAAAGCAGATGCTTCAACATTTTCTATAGTCAATTTTAGTGCCAATAACGCCAATTTTAAGTATTCTACAAATTCAAATACTTCACACAATTCCAAAAAATTAACAAGCAAAGGAAATAGGTTTTCTCTGATAGCAAATGAGAGCAGATAGTAAAAACATGTTATATTTATTCGATAACATGAAGGGGATTTAAAAAATATGCTTGAACATTATTACTAGTAGTTACATTGTAAATTAGTTATGTTGTAACTACAGATAGTTACACTATCAAAGTAATATGCCAAAAAATTCTTCCTTTTAGATATATTACAAGTGTAATCCATATTTAGTGAAGTAGAGTAATTATATTTAAATATGTAGTCCATCATCTTTTTAGGGATTGTTTGGTACTATTAGGGCTATTATTTAGATTTTCTATAGTTGATGCAGATTCGAGTCCATCATCTTTTTAGGGACTGTTTGGTACTATTAGGGCTATTAAGTATGCTAGCATCAATCATGGCACCACACGTAAGACATTGAATAAAATCCTTATAAGAAGGCTCTATGCCTGCTCCATCCTTCTATAGTTCTGTTTCTTTTGTGCTATGATCTTATCGTTCAATCTTCATTTTTCTTTTTCCCAACTACATAGCCATGAGTATTAGATTCTAATACTTTTTTATGTCCATATAACATCTGAGATCCCAATGAAGCAATATACTAAAATCTACAAATTTTCAATGAGAATTGATCTAGTAAGGCCCTAATCAGATGATGCCCTTCTTATCCCTACACACTAAATCTGCTAGTTTTCAAAGTAAAACCAAGGACTCCAAAAACTCTACTAACTTCCAATATGACCAAAACCAGTGAGATCCCAATCGGGAAAATCCCATATCATCTATTATGAGCTGAAATAAAGGAAAAGCATAGCTAGTGTTTAGTATTAAGCCCAACATTACACAGATTTAGTACATGTATGTTGCATAAGTAGAAAAACATATGGTAAGGCCAACAGGCAATCTTACAAGACTGTCTCCTTGGTTTCATACATATTTCTAAATTTGTATGAATGTGAAGTTGTCATTGTCCATAGATGTAGGCCTATTGTTTTTTAATGGACGATGACAGCTTCACATTCAGGGCTACAACACTCAGTGATAAAGCACTTAGATTTGGATGACAGCTTTACATTCTAGGCTACAACACATTCGTCACACAGGATAAACAAGTCCACCATGTTAATAGTCAAATTTTAGTCATATTCAAATGTCATTATGTATATTAAAGTTAAAAAATACTAATGTAAAGTGTCAATAATCAGCCATCATTTATGACAATTCATACAGGTCAATAATGTATTATTCAATTGCCAAAATTTACAATACACTTGTAGAGTAAAAGCCTTTACATAAGTATCACCAACCAAAGATCTAAAGTAATTTTGACAACATAATAATTTGTACAAAACTCTATAACCAAACCTCTATCTTAAGCACCCAATAATAGGACAATAAATACATGTTCAACCATGAAATGATAATTATTAAGTCATGACCTACCACCAAAAATGTAGTACCTGAATCTTAGGAGTACCTACATAAATCAACTCAAGACTACTAATACATGGGAAATGTCTTATATAGTATAGATGGTTGAATACATTAAGCTCTAAACAACACTATTAAAGGGCACTTAGACCATATCCTCCATCTAATTTGGAGACATTAGATACTGCTCTATTAATAACTTAATCCCAATTGAAAGAAGAACATGTGATGGTTAGAAAGTTGTCATGTTAAATCTCTCCAACATTGAGTTCACATATCGGCTTTGGCCTAACCAATGCTTTCACATACTTAGCGCATTTATAAGTTTATCTTTGTTAGTAATAAAAGAAAAAATACACCTCTAATTCAGAAGATTAGTTATTAGACAATAAATTATTTCGTACTTAAGCCAATAAAATCATCTATTCCTTCCCAATGTATTGGTGTCAAAGTGGATTTGAGTAATGTATGAAAGTTCTTTATCTTATTTAAGGTAGAATGTAAAGTAGATTCTTCTTGTGTGCCAAGGAGATTCCCAAGTGTGATGTTCTCCTTGAGGTTGACCCTTGATTATCTTATATGCTTGTTGCTCATTGAGTATTCCTTCTGAGATAAGGTGGTTGTAAACAGTAGATACACAGTGACTATAAGTATTGTTTATGCTCTTCCCATTCTTGTTTTTTTCAAGAACTTGTTCCAAGTCTACATCTTCACAGCACCATGACTAATTCTTTAAGTATTATATGCACTGTTGGTAAGTGCTTGTGTGGTCTTCTTGTGTGCCGAGGAGATTCCCAAGTGTGATAGTAGGGCAGAAAGTCTAAAAGCATTTCTATATTGTACTCTATTGTCTGCATCCCATGTAGTTGAAGTATGGGAAGAAAATATCATCATTAGGACTAACCAAAGATTCAGGGCATCACAAAACTAGCATTGAAGAGCATTTGTAAGGTATGTTATGTTCTTTGCATTGCACAATTGCAAGCCCTTGCTTAACTATGTCCTATGTTATCTTACAAAGTTTGTGGTGATCCAGTTAACCCCACAAGAGCATACATAAAACCCAACTAAAGATAACAAGGCAGAGACAAGAAACAACAGTCTCCATCTGGTAAGGGACAACAGAATTGCCATGCCATAAGACAAACACCCTAAAGCCAATAAAGTTTTTTTCCATTCCTGAAATCCTGTCAGTGCTGATCTGCATTCCTTGCAATGAGTAACATGCCTAAAATAGCGATTGTTGGGTCTGGAGCATGGACAGTTCAAAAGAACCTATTAGTTCAAAACCTAATTAGCACCTATTAGCTCAAAAGCTCCATTGTCAACTACTACAACATGTTACTTAATTGATGATTTTAATTTGAAGAGATTGGCTGGTCTAACCAAACCTATTAGTTCATCCATTTTTTCTTGTGTATTTTGTCAAACATTGTCAAATAGTTTTCTTTCTATCTTGATACATTGCTTATATGATGAATCACAAGTTGAACATTGATTCTAAAATGTCTTAAAATCACTTTTGTTTGTAGAATACTTTCAATCTCTAGAACATCAACAACATGCTACCAATATCTCCTTGCTCAAATCGTTGTGTTTGTCCACATTTCAGGTCATTGATGGATCCTATTAAGAATATTGACGTTCTAGGATGGGTAGCTATGGAGACCACATATTCTCATCTTCTCACAGCTCTTATTGCTTGTGTTGTTGTAGCCACAGTAGTGGTGGCCCAAGAAGGCATTGCACAAATGGGTAAACGAAAAAGAAAAGGAAATTATTTTTATAGAATGGTTATTCATTCCAACGATGTGGATTGTCATGATCAGATTCACATGAGTAGGGGAGCCTTCTTGCGTCTAGCTACTATCCTAAGGCTGAAAGGAACCTTGACAGATACGATACACTTGACATTAGAAGAACAACTTGTGATGTTCCTCCACATCGTTGGCCACAATCTAAGGAACCGCAAGATTGCCCACAACTTTGGGCACTCAGGAGAGACAATCAGCCGATACTTCCACAGGGTGTTGAGGGATATCTTAGGACTCCACAAGGATTTCTTTCTACTACCTAGTCCAAACACTCCTCTTGAAATTAGTGGGAACGAACGTTTTGATCCATTCTTCAAGGTAATTCTTATGTTGTTGCAAATTTATTGTATGTATTTTTATCCTTATCATATTATTGGTTGACCGTAGAATTGATGATTGTATCATATCATATAGGATTTTGTTGGAGCTATCGATGGAACCCATATACCAGTCACCGTCGATGTCGACATGCAAGGTAAATATCTTGATAGAAAAGGCAACCTATCGCAAAATGTTATGCGTGTGTGTTCCTTCGATCATAAGTTTCAGTACTACCTTGCTAGTTGGGAAGGGTCTGCTACAGATAGTCATGTTCTAGCTTCAGCTCTATCAAGAGCAAATCCTCTTGTCGTTCCCCTCAGTAAGCCAAATCATAGTTTAATATACTCAAGGGTACAATCAATGTTTCATGTTTTAATAATATACTTTATTTATGTAGGAAAATATTTTCTAGTGGATGTTGGATATCCCAATGCACCTGGATTTCTTGCTCCTTATCGGTGTACACGCTACCACCTAAAGAAGTTTTCAAGAGAGAATCCAATAAAATCTCGATAAGAGTTGTTCAACCATCAACACTCCTCTCTTAGAAACTCAGTAGAGCATACATTTGGTATTCGCAAGCAACGTTTTCCAATCTTGAGGCATGCCACGTCTTATCATATCATGACACAAGCCCATATTGTATTAGCATGTTGCATACTACACAATTACATTACGTTAGAGGATGACATTCCATCAGAAATTGTCACCGAAGAGGAAGATGATCGTGATGAGATAGATGTACCAATGCTGGAGACATATGGGTTGTCTCAGCATGATAGAGACCAGTGGGCACAATTCTGAGATGATATAGCAAGTAGAATGTGAGAAGAGTACAGATCCCGAGAATAGTTTTTCTTTTATGAGTCAAGACTACATGATGGTTTCCTTTTTCTTATGTTTTTCTTTGCAAGTATTGGACTTGTATGGGTCAATGTGTTTTATTTGAGTAAACTGATGTATGAAGATACTTTGATATACATGATGGTTTCCTTTTTCTTTTGTTTCTATCTGGAAGTATTGGACTTTTATGGGTC
>MU225715.1:68631-84131 GCA_018584345.1 Thuja plicata | reverse complement strand
TTCTCTCTCTCTCTCTCTCTCTCTCTCTCTCTCTCTCTCTCTCTCTCTCTCTCTCTCTCTCTCTCTCTCTCTCTCTCTCTCTCTCTCTCTCTCTCTCTCTCTCTCTCTCTCTCTCTCACCGCTCCATCACTCCCTGACCCTATATATATCTATATCTCATCATATTTGCCTCTCTTATTCAATCTAACTCTCCATCCATCTATCCTACTTCATATTTCCATCTCTATTTCTCTTAATCTCACTCTTCCTTCTCTCTTTATGTATTCCTATCCATATCTATCTATACCTCTTTCTCAATATCTCTCTATCCCTCCACATATGTCTTTCTCTTCACTATCCCTTTCTATTTATTTATATCACACTCTCTCCCTCTCCTCTCACTCTATATACCTGAATAGAAAACACAAACCTTAGCTTTAGACTAAAAACAAACTATCATTTTTATTCCTTATAAAAAAACACAACTATAATATTATTGTGCCCAAGTGAACAGTAGCATAAAATAAGACACACAAATAGAACACAATGAAATACACAATCAAGAAAAAAAAATAGAGAGTTCTCAAAACAATTTGTGGGAAAACTCAACTATTGAGAAGAAAGGTAATCATTTTGGCCATCCTTGTTTTCACCCACCTTTTCAAAGGTAAAGAACAACCCTGGCTACCAAATTTGCAAGTGGTATACAAAATGTTACTTCATTGTTCTCAGGATCCCTATATATCCGTTCCAAAATGTCTTGTTCTTCTTTCTCATCTTCTAATGGTATGTCTGCTTTAACAAAATCACCATCATAGATTGCTTGAGCTGGTTTTGAAGCTTGGTGTGCCTGAGAAGTGAGTGCACTATAAGGAGGAGCCTGTGCCTCCCAGCTTCTAAGTTGTCCGCTATGAGTAGGCATGGCTGAACTTTGGTTCAAGTGGGAATTCAACAGATATTTCCCTGGCTTACCTAGGTTGTGGTGTAATTGTTCTTTTTACAACAAACATTCTTCTTGATGTGTCTTGCGTGAGTGAAAAATAGACACCAAAACATCAAAATGATCAATAACTCAAGAGATCTACACTTCTAGGTGTTAACTGTCAATTCTTGTTCGAGTTTTCTGCATCTACTATCAAACTTTGAAATCAATTGAATTGTTGTCTAATTCTATCTTTTTTCGCAACAGTTCTATCTGGATTTTCTCAAATCTATGCTTTCCCAATATCTCTACTACTTTGTCATTGACTTCAATCTATTGACAGTCTGACTGGCTTGTTGTTTCCAGGTCTAACTTTGTTGCACTAGTCTAAGTAACCCATTATCTATTTTGATCTTATCATTTTTGTCCACGTTGTCCTTATCCTGAGTTATGAGAGCAGGTTCGTTAACCTTGACTCAAGATCAGATTCGTTTCTATCTCTCTCTCTCTCTCTCAGTTGGACTTTATCTCCTTTGTCCTTTGGTCTTGGACTTAGTCAGCACTGTTGGAGATTTGTTTCTGTGCAGATGATTGATTGTATGTTTGTCATTGATGACAACATATAATACACAGTAGTGATTCTATATGTACTTATCAGAATGATGATATCAAGCCTTGTGTGGTTAGATACATGTTGTAGACATGTTTATTATGTTATGTTCATACACGCAGATCCAGATATGATGTTTCAGTCAAGTTGTGTAATTTTGTTATTGGCAGTTACAGTTCTGGAAGAGTATATGTTCAGAGCCAACATATGTAACGGGTTTCTTGAGTTGCGCCTATCTTCAGGATATGCATGTGTATATTCATGATTAGTTATGAGTTGAAGATTGTTATCTAAAGGCACCTACCATGTTTCAAGAAGATTGCAAAGTTAGAGTTGATTTGGTGAAGCCGACTTAGTGAAGCGTCGCGTCTGTTCAGTTTGTCTTGCGCGGACTTAATATTGTTTGCATGCTTAGTTAAGCTGACAAATATTTTGTTGAAGTGTTTCCAAGAGCTGACATGACCCTCTAATTTAAAGAAGATACTTATAGCAGTTCATTTGTAAACGCAAAGTGTGAATGATACGAAAAGAGACAGAAAATGTACAAAGCAGAATATCAGTTGCGATTCATTCATCAAGAGTCTATGTGAAGAAAAAGTAGATGATTACAATACACTAGAACTGATCAAGAAAGCAGGCCTACTCTATAGTTCATCATCAGATATAGTGCATATCTATTCTACAGAAGGTTGTAGCCTTCACCACTAAAGCAGTGAGCTTTTGGACAGTGAGTCCTCACCCCTAACAGGGTTATTTGTAAAAGACTCCTAACAGGGTCAAACCCTTAACCAGGTCACTATACTTATTGCATTGTAATATACAACTCCTAACAGGGTTTAAATATCTTCTAACATGGATTACTACAAACAAGTATAGTTCATTGTGGGTGCTAATTCCCACCGGGGTTTTTACCATTTGGTTTCCCCGTAAACAATTGTGTGTTGTGTACTATGTTATCTGAATGAGCATTTACATTATTGTATCTTGAGGTTAAAGAAGTAAAAAGAAGTAAAGTTATTGATAACTGATTCACTCCACCCCCCTCTCAGTTATCCTTTGGGAATATTCTAACAATTGGTATCAGAGCCAAGTGCCTTGGAGAAGAAGCCTAACAGCTTAAGGTAGATCATATGTCTTACTTCAGAAAATAGAGCCATAAGTTTGATGGAGAAAATTATCTGGATTGGAAAAACAAAATGATAACACATCTACAGTGTGTTGGCTTTGAGATCTTTGAAATAGCTACACAAGAAATTGTTATTCCATCTTTGAAAGACCTTGCAAAGGATGATCTTACTAATAGACAAAAGGAAACATTTACCAATAATGCAATTGCTAAAGAAGCCCTAATCAATGCCCTATCCAATAGTGAATTTTCTGATATCAAGAAAATTGATAGAGCATACACCATATAGAAGTATTTAGAAGATATGTTTGAAGGAGATATTCAGGCAAAGAATGTGCACATGAAGACATGGAAAAAGAAACACAATAGTCTTGAGATGTTACCTGAAGAGAACATTAGAGCCTACAATCAAAGGATAAATGAAGCAGTCTCTAGAATCATAAACAATGGTAGAGAAATATCAGAAGAAGATATAATGGGCAAGTTGTTAACTACCTTAACATCAGACTATGAAAACAAGATAAGCATTCTAGAGGAAACCATGCAATTCTCACAAGACTTCAAGAGAGAGACTTTGATCAGAAAAATCTCTGCATTTGAGATATCAAGATTGAAGACTGAACCAAAAGGTGAAACAACCTTCAAAGCATCAGTCCATGGTAATAAATCTCACATCTCTAGCAATAATGAGAAAGAAGATGTTGATGAAGAAATAGAAGATATCATTGTTATGATTGCTAAAAGAGAAAAGAAAGGAAAAGGAAAATATGAAGGACAGTTTCCATTCAAATGTTTTTCATCCAACAAGATTGGTCACTTTGCATCTAAGTGTCCCACAAGAGTCAAGAATTTCAGATCTGATTACAAACCTAAATATAAGAAGGAATGTTACCATGCTAAAGAAGGTGTAACTGATGAAGATTCAGGAGAGGATGAAATTGGATTCGTTGCCCTTAGAGACATGGAAAATTTTCTTGAGGAAATGGACATTGTAGATGAAAAGGCAGAACAAGAGTTATCCCTAATTTCCAAAGCAAACATCAAAACAGATTGGATCATTAATAGTGGATTCTCTCACCATATGACAGGTGACAAAGATAGATTTTTTCATCTAGAAAAATACAAAGGTGGTATGGTTAGATTTGGAGATAACACTCCCAAACCTATCATAGGCAGAGGATCCATCACCTTGGATGGAAAAAATAAGACAGATGATGTTTTGCATGTTGATGGACTACATCACAATCTACTAAGTGTCAGACAACTACTTGACAAAGGTTATCATTTGGAATTAAAAGACAACAAATGCATCATTAGCAACAAAGATGGAGACATGATTGCATCAGGATCAAAAACAAAAGGTAATGTTTTTCAGCTTAATTCAGATGTAAGTTGTTTTGTTGCAAAAGTGGATGACAGTTGGTTATGGCACAAGAGACTTTGTCATATCAATTTTGATAACATAATTAAGATAAGTAATGTCAAGGTAGTCAGAGACCTTCCAAGTATTGCAAGACCTATCGACACAATGTGCAGGGAATGTGTTATGGGAAAGCATGTAAGGAGTTCTTTCAGAAGCAAGCAAAACTCAGCTGAAAACAAATTGGACCTAGTGCATACAAATTTATGTGGTCCTACTCAAACAAGATCATACTATGGAGAAAGGTATTTCAATTTGTTTTTTGATGATTTTTCAAGGATGATGTGGGTTGCGTTCTTAAAACAGAAGTCAGAAGCCTTTGAGAAGTTCAAAATATTCAAAGCTAAGGCTGAGAATGAATCTAGATTATAACTGAAATGTCTGAGATTAGATAGAGGAGGAGAGTTCACCTCTGATAAGTTTTATGATTACTATGAAGAACATGGAATAAAAAGACAGTTAAGTGCTCCTAGAACCCCTCAATAGAATGGGATTGCAGAAAGGAGGAACAAGATTATACTTGATACAACATGAACTATGATGATTGAAGGAAAAGTTGTGCACACATATTGGAGAGATGTAGTGAATACAACAGTCTATACTATCAACATAACTCAATTGAGGCCAGGCGTAGATAAGACACCCTATGAAATTTGGTTTGGTAATGTACCTATAGTAAAGTATTTCAGAATCTTTGGCAGCAAGTGCTACATCAAGAGAGATGATGGTGTTGGTAAGTTTGATGCTAGAAGTGATGAAGGTATTTTCCTTGGTTACTCTACTAAAAGAAAATCATACAGATGTTTCAATTTGAGATTGAAAAAGATAATTGAAAGTACTCATGTAAAGATTGATGAAAAGTTTATGGTTCAAGAGAGGTACTATGAATATGCACCTATGATTGAAGATGAACCCAAGCCTAGTAGAAAAAATACTATTATTGAAGAAATGTTTGACTTCATTGACGTCTCATGCAATGACCCTGAATCAAGCAGAGAAGAATCACAGATTACAAAAGAAGAAGTAACAGCTAAGGTTCCTAAATTCACATCAAGATACCACTCTAAAGATGATATCATTGGAGATCAAAGCAGCAGTGTTTTGACCAGATCAAAAGCTAAAAGTCTGTCAATGGATGAAGAGGTATGTTTACTTTCACAGATTGAACCTTTAAGTGTTGAAGATGCTTGTAATGATTTTGATTGGAAGAATGCAATGAAAGAAGATCTAGATCAGATAATTAAGAATGAGACATGGGAATTGGTTCCTAGACCCGGTAACAGAAATGTGATTGGAACAAAATGGATCTTCAGAAACAAGATGAATGAAGAAGGTACAGTAGTAAGAAACAAAGCAAGATTGGTATGTAAAGGATATGCGTAGAGAGAAGGAATAGACTACACTGATACATTTTCTCCTATTAGCAGACTAGAAGCCATTAAATTGTTCTTGGCCTATGCAACATTCAAAGACTTTAAAGTTTATCAAATGGATGTAAAGTCATCCTTTTTGAATGGTGACTTGAAGGAAGAAGTCTACATTGAATAGCCTGAAGGATTTAATCTTTTAGATAAACCAGACATGGTATGCAGATTGAAGAAAGCACTCTATGGTCTTAAACAGGCCCCAAGAGCTTGGTATGAGAGACTTGATGGTTATCTTACCAAGATTGGATTCAAGAAAGGTGTAGAAGATTGTAACCTATTCACAAGAGAGACACCTGATGGATTACTATTAGTTTCCATATTTTTTGATGAAATCATCTTTGGAGGTAATGACAAGCTTAGTACAACATTTGCAAAAGAAATGCAGAATGAATTTGAAATGAGCATGATTGGTCCTATAAAATGCTTTTTGGGACTAAATGTAAAGAAGACAGATAAAGGTATATTTATTAATCAGTCAAAATATGTGAAGGACATAATGAAGACCTTTAAGATGGAAGACTATAAGCCAGTATGCACTCCTATGATAACAGGAAGCAAGATTTCAAAAGATGATTATTCCACAATAGTTGATAAAACATTATACAAATCTATGATTGGAAAACTCATTTATCTAACTCAATCTAGACCTAACATATCTAATTCAGTTGGCATTGTTGGAATATTTGTAGCTGAACCCAAGTAGAATCACCTAATGGCAATCAAGAGGATATTCAGATATTTAAAGGGAACTATAGACTTTGGTTTATGGTATCTTAAATCAGAGAATGTACAACTTCATGTGTATACAGATGCATATTGGGTAGGTTGTATTGATGATAGGAAGAGTACTTCAGGTGGAGTAGTATTTCTTGGAGATAGGTTGGTTTCTTAGATAAGCAAGAAGCACAATTGTATTTCTCAGTCAACAGCAGAAGCTGAATATGTTACAGTAGCACTGAATTGTTCAACCATGGTTTGGATCAAGTAGATGGTTAAAGAATTTGGTATTCAGGTTGATTATCCTATTGTTATTCACTGTGATAACACTAGCACTATTAACATGTCTAAAAATCCTGTGATGCATACAAAGACAAAACACATAGAGATCAAGTACCATTTTCTAAGAGAAAAGGTTGCAGACAAAGAAGTGAAATTAGACTATGTGAGCACCAAAGAACAGTTGGCAGATATTTTCACAAAACCTTTAGCAAAAGATACTTTTGAGTATCTGAGGGAGAAGTTGGGAATAATTCCCTCTCCTGAGTCTGATTAGATAAAGTAGCAAGAACATCAGTCCTTGGTGACTAATGACTGGTTGACTACTCTACTTTTGGATTAGTACCTGTGCCTAATGGTTTATGGCACCCTTTTCCATTAATGTCAAAAGGGGAGTATATAGTAAGGGGGAGCATATACTCTGGGGGAGTATAAAAATAGTCAGAAGAACTGAAGCAGTATAGAGGAATCCTTGATGAGGATATTGAGAAGATTGTATAAGAAAGAGGAAACCATGAATAGAGGATGTTTTTAATATCATATGTTGCCATCAATGTCAAAAGGGGAGATTGTTGGAGATTTGTTTCTGTGCAGATGATTGATTGTATGTTTGTCATTGATGACAACATATAATACACAGTAGTGATTCTGTATGTACTTATCAGAATGATGATATCAAGTCTTGCATGGTTAGATACATGTTGTATACATGTTTATTATGTTATGTTCATACACGTAGATCCAGATATGATGTTTCAGTCAAGTTGTGTAATTCTGTTATTGGCAGTTATAGTTCTGGAAGAGTATCTGTTCAGAGTTGACGTATGTAACAGGTTTCTTGAGTTGTTCCTATCTTTAGGATATGTGTGTGTATATTCATGATTAGTTATGAGTTGATGATTTTTATCTAAAGGCGCCTAACATGTTTCAAGAAGATTGCAAAGTTAGAGTTGATTTGGTGAAGCCAACTTAGTGAAGTGTCGCGTCTGTTCAGTTTGTGTTGCACAAACTTAATATTGTTTGCATGCTTAGTTAAGCCAAAAAAGATGTTTTTTAAGTGTTTCCAAGAGCCAACATGACCCTCTACTTTAAAGAAGATACTTATAGCAGTTCGTTTGTAAAAGCAAAGTGTGAATGATACGAAAAGAGACAAAAAATGTACAGAGCAGAATATCAGTTGTGGTTCATTCATCAAGAGTCTATGTGAAGAAAAATTAGATTATTACAATACACTGGAACTAATCAAGACAGCAGGTCTACTCTATAGTTCATCATCAAATATAGTGCATATCTGTTCTACAGAAGGTTGTAGCCTTCACCATTGAAGCAGTGAGCTTTTGGACAGTCAGTCCTCACCCCTAACAGGGTTATTTGTAAAAGACTCCTAATAGGGTCAGACCCTTAACCAGGTCACTATACTTATTGCATTGTAATGTAAAACTCCTAACAGGGTTGAAATATCTTCTAACATGGATTACTACAAACAAGTATAGTTCATTGTGGGTGCTAATTCCCACTGGGGTTTTTACCATTTGGTTTCCCCGTAAACAATTGTGTGTTTTGTACTGTGTTATCTAAATGAGTATTTACATTATTGTATTATGAAGTTAAAGAAGTAAAAATAAGTAAAGTTACTAATAACTGATTCACCCCCTGCCTCTCAGTTATCCTTTGGGACTATTCTAACAAGCACTTTAGATATCACTTCTGCACCTGTCAGTCAATCAACTGATTCATCATACCTTCTCTTCAATATTCTAAGAAAGCACATTAAGACAATCTTACAATGTCTAAAAGAAAATGGGATAAACCTTATGGTCCTAACAATGCAAAAGAAGAGATTCTTATGGTAGCTTTATCAAAACATCTTCAAACTTTGAAATCTGAAATCCAAGAATTAAAGGGGATAAAGGATACACCATCCAACAAGTCCTAATCAATCTTTTCTTTTCTCTATGATCAGGAGTCATCCATACTTCCTTTGTCTTCAAACAAAGAGGCATCTAAGCACAACAAACACATCTTTGATCAAGAACAATTTTATGACCATCCTATCTTTGATCAAGAGAATGTAGAGGCAACTATGACAAATTAGATGAAAGTATTTTCTATCCACAAAAGAAAGATATTGCAAGTCAAGAAGCGTCTAATTATCCTTTAGAGAGAGTCTTTACTCCTTTAGGACAATCTTATAAATCAACATTGGAAGAAATTCTTGAGCATAATCTCATCACATTGCCTCAAGGCACATCACGTGGATTGAGATTCTTGAGTACCTATTGTGTATATCATCGACACAATGAGCATAAAACTTCATCTTGCATGGAGTAAAAACATAAAATCCAAGATCTCATAGATGATGGGATAATCGACGTGGAAAATCCTAATGATTCATCTAATCTCAAGCATGATAAATATCAATAATCCATGTCTATCAATGGTTTGCATATCACATCTACTTCTTCCACCATTCCTCCATCTCCTAAATCTTTAGAACTAGACACACCATCTCTATCAAGAACTGAACCTAATGATGACTATGTCTACCCTCAAGGACTACCTCTAAAAGACATCCAAGCTAATCAGCATACGGCTACAAGTCTTTCTCAGGCTTCAAAAATCATAGACCCAAAGCTTCCATGTGCTTCAACACTTATCTTGCCTATTCCAAATGATTTTCCTTCATCCTTTCAAAAATCCTACATGCAGATCAAAACTCCTACCTTGTCCTTAGGAGTGGCTCCATGTCAAGAGGGCAATCCACAATGTGAAGAAACAAATATCAGTAATGATCAAGATCAAGACACCATCCATCCTTATCCAATGGTTAACCAAAATCATATATCTCAAGATTCCCATGATGATTTCATCATCCCCTTCCAATTCTTCCAAGAAGGTATATCTCCATCTCCCATGAAAGATCAAGATATCCTTTCCACCATCTCTAATGAGCCTATTGAAAATTAAGAGAAAAGTACCCTTTTTGCACCATCTAAAGATCCTTGTCAAGATCAGAGCATCCCATCATCCCCTCATCATATTCTTCCATATCCAAAAACCATCATTCCTCTAAATCCCTTGCATAACAATAAATCCCATCAAGCTTCAACTGCTCCTATCCAAATTTCTCCTATCAAAGTTGCTCATGCTCCTATTGATATAAAGATGAATTCTAAAGAGAAGAGCCTTGGTCATGCATCTCACTCTAAAGATGTTGATATCCCTTCCACACCTTATCTCCCTCCATTCAAATGTAAGCATCATCCTTCACTATCTTCCAAATCCATCCTTGGTCCCTATATCCCAAAGCTGAAAACATCAAACCTTCCATCTATATTGAGTCCTTATATCCCTCCATCCACCATGCCTATCACTACTAGCTTGTCGTCCACTTACCCTGTCCCCTATCAAGATCAACAAAGACATACATCCTTGAACTTTCCCTATCAACCCATCCATATGAACCATCCATATCAGCCCTATTCATCCACACTCCCCAAGTCTTTTGTAAGCAAATTAGATGTACAACAAAAAAATTAGAAATACAAGAATCTACTTACATATGAAGATCACTATGTCCCATATAATCGACATGTGACTACAAAGAAAAAGGAAATACTCAAGAGACCACAAGGTTCTACTAAGAAAAGATTAAAATCAAAGAAAATATGGGTTCCTAAATCCATCATAGAAGAAATTTGTTCTAAATCATCCACTAAGCAAAGAATAATATTAAAGAAAATATGGATTCCTAAATCCTTCATGGAATAATTGCGTTCTAAATCATCCAAAAATGACAGAAAATAAAAAAAAAGAAAAGGAAAATCAAAAGCTATGTGGATTCCCAAGTCTCTTCTAAAGGACTTGGATACAAAAAGAAAATCAAAAGTTATGTGGATTCCCAAGTCTCTCTTAAAAGGCTTGAACAAAAAGGAAAAATCAGAGTTGGCATCCAAGATTCCAAAGTATTCCACTTCATCTCCATCTAAACATCTCCCATATTCTAACTCTATTTTGGGTCCTCATGTCCCAAAATCCATTACCTTGAATACTTCACCCTCTTCTCCATCCATCTTGGGTCCTTGTATACCAAGATCCATATCAGTGCATACATCAAAACCTCAAGCTATTCCATATATTTTTCCTCCATTTGTCCACTACCCTTCAAGGGGTGTGTCAGTGTTGATCTTATAACCATATCCTTCCATTCCTCTTATTCAATCCATCACATAAATCCTTGGCTACCATATTCCTTATCCTCCATATCAATCTTCTCTACCATCACCTTATCATCATATTTGAGCATACTGTCAGCAACCTTGGCCTATCATAGTATACCATTCAAAGGAGCACTATCTAAAGAGAAAGAATCTTAAGTTCATAAAATTAAAAGTGCAAAAAAAAGAGAAAACGTGCCTTGGAAAAAACCTGGTAAACTAGCACCTTGGTAGAAAAAGTAAAGAGAAATCAATATGTCTTATGGTGAAAACCACTTCTTGTGGTGCTTTAGATAAGTACCATGACTACAGTCTCAACGTATGTAGCATTCGATAGTTCGATGGACAAGACTGTTTAGTTTGACCAATATGGTTGTATGGTTTGACAGGAATGCTATAGTCTCGACGTATGCAGAAGTTGATATTTTGATGGAAACTAAAATGATCAATGATATGATTCGATGGGAATGCGACAGTCTCAACATATGCAGCTGTTGATAGATCGACGGAAACCAAAATGATCAGTGATATGATTCAACGAGAATGCTACAATCTTGAGGTATACGACAGTCGATATTTCAATAACAACCAAGATGATCAATGATATGATTCAACAGGAATGATACAGTCTCAATGTAGCGGCAGTAAATAGTTTGATGGAAACCAAAATGATCAACAATATGATTCGACAGGAATTCTAAAGTCTCGACGTATACGACAATCGATAGATCAACCAAAAAAATAAATGCTGGTCAAAAATGATCAAGGATATGTGGGTCATTCTTCACCACCCCTTTGGTTATTTCGATGTTTGAATTGTTGAACATTTGACCACTAAGGAAGTTGATAGTTTGACACAAATTTATTGTGTCACATAATTGATAAAGAAATTTTGACAACAATAGTGGTCATTTGGTCAACCAACCTGCATCAAAAAATTGACTAACTCGCGTCAAAAATTGGGCAAACATTTACTAGTGATTGCATTGTTTTGTAACCAACTCACATCTAGAGACTTCACCTACATTCTTCAATGTATATTTAAGGGTTTCATATACCATTTTTGGACAACTTTCTTTCCAAAATCATGTTCTCATCCCTCATGAAAACATGAAACAAACTTCACTAGGCCACCACACTCTGAACAATTGTCATTTAAGAAATATTATTTATAAAATAAAAATCCATCATCTCTAGGACATAAAACATGATCTAGAAAGTCTCTTGAAGATTTTGGAAGAGAACTTGCACCACACTCCTCCAACATTTCACTGGTATGCAAAGTAAAATGAATGGATCGTAACAATTCATGATGCATTGAAAACTCCACATGATATTTGCAACAAGTATTTTGAATCTTAAGAGGCACACCCAAAAAAGGCTTGAATGCTTCAAAATCTCTTTGTGATATTTGCAATGTCGGATGTGTCTCACAAATATTTTGAACAACATTGTTTGACTCACCTCCAAATAATGTTTTGGATGTGGGGTGCGGTCTCGAATGCCAATTCTCAACTTCAAGACATCCTTTACATTTGGTGACACTCTTGAGTTAGATTGCCAAAATAGTTGAATTTGATCCTTCACACCATTGGTAAGCTTCTTATAACAATGTGGAAGTCTCCCACCATAATCCCATGTATCATTTTGAAGAGGATCATCAATTATTTCTCTTCTTGCAAGTGCTCTATCCAAAGTTTTATGATTTAGGTTCAAGTCAACACAAGTTTGTCTCATCAAACGAGCCTTTATCAAATGATGACTTACTAAGGAGGTTGTAATAACCCTCCTAGAGGCTCTCTTGTCTTTTTACTTGGTAGTATTCCCAATGGAATTGAGAGCACTAAAAAGATTTCTAACAATAATAGCATTCCTCTCCTTTTTCTTGTTTACACTAATCTTCAATTTGACTAGAATCGGTCTCTTCTCCTGCATCTTTAACAACTGCACAAACAATTGACATTGCTCAACCAATGTCTTGTGGCTAAAAAAATGATCAAAAAGTTTTGAAACCCTTAACCAAACAGTTCTTTTTTATCTCTTTCCATTGAAATTGCTCATTATGTTCTCATAAATTTCAAGTAACCATTTTGTTGTTCTTGAAGGTCTCAAATTTGAAGTTTGTCTTTCTTCCTCACAAGGGACTTCATTTCTCATATAATTTGGAGATGTGTAACATTGATTTGGTTCTTGTGCACCACTATTATTGTCAATTCCTTCATATTGGATTAGTGGATTGTCATTTTCAATGTCCAGACTTCCATTATCCACATCTACATGTTCATTTTCAAAACCTACATTTTCATCTTCAATCCCTACATTCTCATTTCAATATTAATATCATAAATCATTTCAGGGTCATGTTCTTCTTCACTTGAAACTGCATTTAAGGGTGGGCCTATGCCCACATCATTAATATTTAACATACCTTGTCTCTTGTTTCGATGGGAAACCCTATCCATTTCTCTATACACTTCAATCTCTTCATTTGTGAGCTTCCTCTTCCATTTATGCTTTCGACAACTACTGCTCCCCATGGTGAGACCAAAAAGGTGATGCAAAAACCTTTGTTTATATAAAAATTCCAGAAAAAAGGGTGAAAAAGGTAATTTTTTGTCTTTCACAACTAATTCCCCATGATATTCTCTGCAGAAAATGTGCTTCTCAGACTGAGGGACCTAGAGAGTCAATTTTTTCTTTTGGATACCAATGGAGCATATCATATATCCGATAATTTCAGACATCCGATCCTATCAAAAATCTGATTTTATCGGACATCTAATATCTCCCTCCCAAATTTGGCTTCAACCTTTTCATTTTCATCCTATTTTGAATATTTAGTTTACTTTTTCATTATATTAATTTTAATATTATACTAATATTAATATTAATATTATATAAATATTAATACCTCTCTCTCTCTCTCTCTCTCTCTCTCTCTCTCTCTCGCTTAGGTATTATTGTATAATGTAAATATTAACAAATAATTAATAGTATTTATTTTTTATCGACAAAGGCCTAGGCCAAATAATTTTATTACTCAGAATAAAAGGTTACATCTCCTTTCGGTGCGGGCACTGGTAGGAAAGAATGGAGGAAAGAAAACCTCCAGTCTTGCCCTGAGAAATAAATAATAATAATATAATACTAATTTATATAATACAATACTAATATTTCAATAATTATATAATACTAATGTTATTATCATCTAATATTAATATTTAAAAAAATGAAATGTATAATATATAACCTATAAATATAAAATCATAAAATTGAAAAAAACCTAAAATCATAAAATTGAAAAGAGCGTTAAATTTGAAATTTGAAATTTAGGCGGGCCTTATAGGATATCCAATATTATCGGATATACAATTAGGCTTGGTATTTGATTTAGGTTTTGGCTTTGCAATGCCAAATGTTGATGGTCAACCCAAACGATGTATTCACCATATTTCTTCATATCTCCAGACTTCGACTATGTAGTTTGTTAGAGTAATAGTACATTTGCCTTTATAATTAAGTCACTTCAATTTAATTATTAAAGCTAACTATTATTCTATTCACTTAAGCTTGTCATTTGTAGGTGCATAATAATTAATATATTTATTAATTATTAAATGCACAAACCTAGCTTTCTCCTGCTTTAGGGTTTCTCACCTTATATGTCGCTTTTGTAATTATTGTACTTACTTTTTGAGAAATAATATTTTGCTCTCACTCCACTGAGATTTTCCAAACCCTTGCCTCTTTCTCATAGGTTTCTATTCAGCATTAGGTATTTGCATGTAGGTGTTCTTGGCGAGCTGTGAAGTTGGATTTCTCAACTTCTACATGGTATTAGAGCCACCCTGTTGCTGCCTGGGTTGAAGGTTTTTGAAGCCACAATTCGAAGATGACAGCCATAACTTCTCTAGGGTTTTTCTGTCACTTTGAAGGAGGCACTATTTTCTGGAGTCATTTGAGAAAAAATGGACTCTACCATTGCGTTCAAAAGGCCTGGGAGAGTCGAAATACATATAAAGTTTGACTATTTTGGCTACTGTGACCACAGGCAAAAAAATTTGGCCTATTAGGACCGTACAGGCTCAAAAATCAAGGCAAAACTTAGAAGATTTTTAAAAAAATCCATTTTTTAAAGAAATTTTGGGCGTGCCGCCACCATGCTGCCTGTGTGCCACCCGCGCGCCGCTACTGGCCCACGCGCCACCGCGCAGCCATCGCTCAGCCACCGGGGACCGCCGCCACCACCCGGCCGCTCGGCCGCCACCCGTACTCAGCCTGGCCGCCGCCGCCTCCCCGCCTGGCCGCCACCTCCACCAGTGTTGCCGCCTATGGGCCACCGCCACACTGCCCGATGTCCTGCGATGGCCATACGACCGTCAAATTATTTGGGAGGACTGTGTTTTTCCAGGGAGTGTGTATTTTGGGGGTCCTTGTGGTTTTTTGGCCATATCTTGGGCATACGGTGTCCTTTCTTGGAAAATAAAATATTGTTAGAAAGGTGTTTCCGAGACAAACACGATGATGCTAGTCTTATTCACTAATTCAGCTATTTGAGTTCTTATTTTTGGTATTGAAGTAGAGGCTTCATTTTCCTTCCTCTCTGCATCCGATGTTCAGGTTTTTCTCTAGTTTTTCATGCTTTTAGTAATTGATTATTTGTTGTATGGGGGTTAAAATCATACATTGTGGGGGGGTGCTTTTTCTTTCTATCATTTACTTTCATAAATTGACCATTCTACTTCTGTCTTTTTCTTCTCTCAATGTCGGACCCCTCTGTGGCCCGGCTGACACCGCACAATT
>MU225715.1:35793-59517 GCA_018584345.1 Thuja plicata | reverse complement strand
TGCTACACCCTCCACAACCCCACCACTTCCACCCACCTCCTTTTCAACCGCTCACAGCAACCCCTGCTACTTTTGCTTCACCTACCTCTCCACAATACCTTCTCCCATCCACACTTCTCTCCCACCACTTCATGCTCCCCCCACAACCCCTCTCATCTCCCATCTCCCACCTCCCACAGCACGTCCTCCATGTTTCACAATGCCTCCCAAACTTCTGGTCACACCTCCCTAAATCCCCGCTCCTCTGCTCACTCCCTGCCGCTTCCGAACCCTCATCCATCCCTGCTCCACTACGAAGACCTTACTCCATTTAGAATTTGATGCTATGGTTGCATACCTTGCAGCGTAGGAAAAAATACACTACCATCTTCATTCTTGAACTTGTTGAATTTGGGAAGAAAATGGATTTCATTGAATGCTGGAACAATTTAGTTCATTTTTTTTCTTCTTACAACTTCATTACTGTATGTCTCCTTATCAAGCCATAATAATTTTATCTAGGGTACACTTTTCTTTCTAGCTAGGTAACGCCTCTTCAATATATTTACTATTCTCTTTCGTCATTTTCTAGAATGCGCGATTTGGGAAGTTGGGAAAAATTTGATTTTAAATTCAGGAAACCATTAAGTGGAATTGATTCCTTGATTCTTTGTAGAAAGACCTCTGTGGTCTTTAACAAAATCTCAGATTTTGATATGACATTCAGTGCAATTTTTTTTTATACATATACATCATCAGTTCATGCGTTCTCAAAACCATTTGTGTTTTAAAAGTTGGGTGTAGAGAACTAATTATTTTCTGTGAAACATGTACATTTTCCCCAAAACAAACAACTTGCATTCCAAAACAAACTAGCAAATCAAACACCGACATGTGGCGCTTATTCATTTTGTTTACCACGCAAGAGTCCATGGTATTTTAAATTTGATGGTCGTCCAACCATCGCTCTGTAGTGATATTGGATTTTTGTGACGACCTCCAGACCGTCAAATTTAACCCACTCTTATTCTGACATTAGCAGGGGTTTTAAAATCTTTGCATTCACCATTGGAGTTTTTAATCTTACAGTCTAACTTCAAACCCCCATATCTCACTCATTTTAGGTCCAAATTGAGTGCATTATTTTTTGATTTGGGGTAGAATTTCCTAAAGATCACTATGGTGGGGTTAGTTTCTAGTTTTTCTTGCTGGATTTATCAGAAATCATATATTTTGATGAATGTACCTACTTAATCCTCTATTTTATAGCTTTCAGAGCCTTGTACGTGCTCATACAATGACCTTATTGGGTGCATTTTTTTTTAAAGTGTGTATTTTTTGTCTAGTTTCTAAATTTGCAATCAATTTTCTAATTTTTTGGATCTTCTAATGCTAACAAGTTTTGGGCTTTATTGTTCTCTAGATTATCTTATTGGTTACAACCTAACAGTGGTTTGCAGGACCCTGAAAATGAAGAAAAAAATCATAAAATATTAATGAGTTTGATGTAGGAGGTTTGTCAAAGATCTTGGGTGTCTTCCAAAACTTCCATGTCTGCTTTTAGTAGTTAGAAAACACTTCAACTTGGTGCTTAAAAAGAATCATTTTCTTATGTGTCTGAAGTGTCTTCTAGTTTTCTAATCCCAAGGAATTGCATGGACATATCTTCTCCCCTCGCCTTCACAGATATTGGGTGAAAGAGAAATCCATACAAATCCTTTATCATGGCTACCTCCCGAGCGCTTTAACAGAGTCAGTGAGATTGGATTGCCCAACCGGTAACAGACTAAAACTAAGCCCTTCCAAACCGGTATATAAGAAATGTCACTGTGATTAGTGTCATAGAGAATAGGTGTTGATTATTTTATACTGGGAAGAATATCTTCCTCAGTACCCTTGTGTTGCATAAAAAGCTACATAACGTAACTTTTGTAGGCTGGGAGGCCTCCATAACGGAGCTAATCTGCTGCAAGTATAACCACCTAAATGGATGCCTTAATTAAAAAACTTTGTTGTAGTATCCAAAAACCCTCTACCTACTAGTGCAGAAGGTCAGAGACTGACTAAGACGTCCCACACTTTCATAATTTGTAGTAGAGACAACGGTCCCTTGGGAAGTGATTACCCTTGGGATTCGAAGCTTGGTGTGCCTAAGAAGTGAGTGCACTGTAAGGAGGATCTCATGCCTCCAAGCTTCTAAGTTTTCTACTATGAGTAGGTGTGGCTGAACTTCAGTTCAAGTGGGAATTCAGCAGATATTTCCCTGGCTTACCTAGGTTGTGGTGTGTCTATTCTTTTTACAACAAACATTCTTCTTGATGTATCTTGCGTGAGTGAAAAACAGACACCAAAACATCAAAGCAACCATCAAAATGATCAATGACTCAAAAGATCTACACTTCTAGGTGTTAACTGTCAACTCTTGTCTAATTTTTATGTATCTACTATCAAACTCTAAAATCAGTCAAATTGTTGTCCAATTCTATCTTCCGTCACAACGGTTCTATCCAAATTTTCTCAAATATATGCTTTCCCAACATCGCTACTACTTTCTCATTGAGTGCAATCTATTGACAGTCTGACTTTCTTGTTGTTTCAAGGTCTCACTTTATTGTACTAGTCCAAGTGCCCCATTATCTATTTTGATCTTATCATCTTTGTCCCCATTGTCCTTATCCTGAGTTACGAGAGTAGGTTTGCTAACCTTGACTCAAGATCGGATTCATTGCTATCTCTCTCTCAGTTGGACTTTATCTCCTTTTGTCCTTTGGTCTTGGACTTAGTCAGCACTTTAGATATCACTTCAGCACCTATCAGTCAATCAACTGATTCATCATACCTTCTCTTCAATCTTCTAAGCAAGTGCATTAAGACAATCTTACAATGTCTCAAAGAAAATGGGCTAAACCTTATGGTCTTAACAATGCGAAATAAGAGATTCTTATGTCAGCTTTATCAAAACAAATTCAAACTTTGAAATCTGAAATCCAAGAATTAAAGGGGGAAAAGGATATTCCATCCAACAAGTCCTCATCAATCTTTCCTTTTCTCTATGGTCAGGAGTCATCCATACTTCCTTTGTCTTCAAACAAAGAAGTATCTAAGCACAACAAACACATCTTTGATCAAGAATATTTTTATGACCATCCTATCTTTGATCAAGAGAATGTAGAGGCAACTATGACAGAATTAGATGAAAGTATTTTCTATCCACAAAGGAAAGATATTGCAATTCAAGAAGTGTTTGATTATCCTTTAGAGAGAGTCTTTAGTCCTTTGGGACAATCTTATAAATCAGCATTGGAAGAACTTATTGAGCATAATCTCACTACATCGCCTCAAGTCACATCACATGGATTGAGATTCTTGAGTACCTATTGTGCATATCATCAACACAATGAGCATAAAAATTCATCTTGCATGGAGTTAAAACATAAAATCCAAGATCTCATATATGATGGCATAATTGACATGGAAAATCCTAATGATTCATTTAATCTCAAGAATTATCAATATCAAGAATCCATGTCTAGCAATGGTTCACATATCACATCTACTTCTTCCACCATTCCTCCATCTCCTAAAGCTTCAAAACTAGACACACCATCTCTATCAAGAACTGAACCTAATGATGACTATGTCTACCCTCAAGGACTACATCTAAAAGAGATCCGAGCTAATCTGTATACGGATGCAATTCTTTCTCAGGCTTCAAAAATCATAGACCCAAAGCTTCCATGTGCTTCAATGCTTATCATGCCTATTCCAAATGATTTTCCATCAACCTGTCAAGAATCCTACATGCAGATCAAAACTCCTACCTTGTCCTTAGGATTGACTCCATGTCAAGAGGGAAATCTGCAATGTGAAGAAACAAATATCATTAATGATCAAGATCAAGACACCATCCATCATTATCCAATGGTTGAACAAAATCATATATCTCAAGAGTCCCATGATGATTTCATCATCCCCTTCCATTTCTTCCAAGAAGATATCTCTACATCTCCCAAGAAAGATCAACATATCTTTTCCACCATCTCTAATGAGCCTATCCGAAATCAAGAGAAAAGTACCCTTTTTGCACCATCTAAAGATCCTTGTCAAGACCAGAGCATCCCATCATCCCCTCATCATATTATTCCATATCCAAAAACATCATTCCTCTAAATCCTTTTCACAATAATAAATCCCATCAATCTTCAACTGCTCCTATCCAAATTGCTCCTATCAAAGCTGCTCATGCTCCTATTGATATAAAGATGAATTATAAAGAGAAGAGCCTTGGTCATGTAGCTCACTCTAAAGATGTTGATATCCCTTCCACACCTTATCTCCATCCATTCAAATGTAAGCATCATCCTTCACTATCTTCCAAATCCATCCTTGGTCCCTATATCTCAAAGCTGAAAACATCAAACCTTCCATCTATATTGGGTCCTTATATCCATCCATCCACCATGCCTATCGCTATTAGCTTTTCATCCACTTACCCTATCCCCTATCAAGATCAAAAAAGACATACATCCTTGAACTTTCCCTATCAACCCATCCATATGAACCATCCATATCAGCCCTATTCATCTGCACCCCCCATGTCTTTTGGAAGCAAATTGGATGTACAACAAAAAAATCAGAAATACAAGAATCTACTTACATATGAAGATCACTATGTCCCATCTAATCGACATGTGACTACAAAGAAAAAGGAAATACTCAAGAGACCACAAGGGTCCACTGAGAAAATATTAAAATCAAAGAAAATATGGGTTCCTAAATCCATCATGGAAGAAATGCATTCTAAATCATCCTCTGAGAAAAGAATAATATCAAAGAAAATATGGGTTCCTAAATCCATCATGGAAGAATTGCGTTCTAAATCATCCAAAAGTGAAGGAAAATAAAAAAGAAAAGGAAAATCAAAAGCTATGTGGATTCCCAGGTCTCTTCTAAAGGACTTGGATACAAAAAGAAAATCAAAAGTTATGTGGATTCCCAAGTCTCTCTTAAAAGGCTTGAACAAAAAGGAAAAATCAGAGTTGGCATCCAAGCTTCCAAAGTATTCCACTTTATCTCCATCTAAACATCTCCCATCTTCTAACTCTATTTTGGGTCCTCATGTCCCAAAATCCATTACCTTGAATACTTCACCCTCTTCTCCATCCATCTTGGGTCCTTGTATACCAAGATCCATATCAGCTCATACATCAAAACCTCAAGCTATTCAATCCATTTTTCCTCCATCTGTCCACTACCCTTCAAGGGGTGTGTTAATGTTGATCTTATCACCATATCCTTCCATTTATCTTATCCAATCCATCACATAAATCCTTGGCTACCATCTTCCTTATCCTCCATATCAAAATTCTCTACCATCACCCTATCAGCATCTTTGAGCATACTTTTAGTGGCCTTGGCCTATCATAGCATATCCTTTAAAGGAGCACTATCTAAAGAGAAATAAGCTTAAGTTCCTCCATAAAATTAAAAGTACAAAAAAAAAAGAGAAAACATGTCTTGCTGAAAACTTGGTAAATAGGCACATTGGTAGCAAAAGTAAAGAGAAATCAATCCATGCTATGGTGAAAACCACTTCTTGTGTCACCTTGGATAAGTACCATAATGAAAATCTAGCAAACAAGCATCATGCGTAATTCTTCTTACTTGCACTCTTCACTTGGGGGCGTGTTCCTTCCATGTCATCCTATCTATCATATCTTACATCCAGCTAGCACATGAGTATACATGTTCCTTCCTATGATCTTGACAAGGCTGAGCCTATCCATGAACACATGCATTTTGAAATCATTATCCTTTCCATCAACCTATTCACTTACTCTCATCCATGGCACCCTATCATCATCTTTCTTATCCCAAGCCTATCCTTCCTATCACTAAGAATTCCTTCCATAATCCAAAACATCCACTTGTACCTCCATCACCCCTTATCCCGATCATGCTATCCTATCCTATCCAAAATTGACCCCTTGGTCTTGATCAAAATGAAGAACAAAAAATGTAAAATAGTTTCTCAAAAACTTCTTGACATGTCCATTATTTTGGGCCACGTGCTTTTCATGACATCAAGTCATTATCCTATATGCTATCTAGCTCCACTCCATGATCATGCATTTCTATATTCTTTTCCCTATCTTGGGTAATCTTGAGGAGACTATCTTTGAGGGTTGCATTCACCCTCTTCATCCATCATTGTCTATTTTCCTCATCCATCAGCTTTTTAATCCATCTGCATTTTCCTCTACCTTGCTAGACATTGGGGGAAAACCAATGTGATCTTTCTTGAGAACGAGCAATCTCTAAAAGACAGAAAAATTTAAAAATTGGAAAAAGTCCTAAAAAAAGGATCATCTTGGTGAGAACCTAGCAATAGGTGCCTTGATGCATCAATAAAAAGAAATCAAAAAATAAATAATATATAAAATTGAAAAAGAAAAAAAGGATGGTAGCACAGTCATTCTTACCAGGTTTTCAATGATCACATTATCATGCAAAACCCCATCACTTGGGCATCTCAGCTTCATCACATCACATCAGGTTGAGATTATCATAAATCAAAAGCAACCCAATCAATTGTCTTATATAGTGATGGATACACTTGAAACTAGAGAGATCAGTTTTAGACAAGTTATTCATTTCTAAAACCAAACACATTGATCAAATTGGCTTCATCGCTTCCAATCAAGTCAATTTCTGCTAAATGAAATCTCTTCCAAGTAGGTGAAAACTTGGTAAATAGATGCCTCTTGTATTCAGTGCTCCATCTATCAATTCTTAGTCTTGGCATCAATCCTTTGCTTCAGTTTGTATATACCGTTTAGTCACTTTTGTGACAGTCTGGTTCTTCTTAGAACCCTCCTGGCTTGAAACCATTCCAGATTCATAACCTGGTGGCAATAAAATCAACTTTGTCCTCACAGTATGATTCAATTCAGTCATCATCGTTTTCTACTAGGGGCATGGGTCCCCAAACCAAATCACATCTTTGGATAACACTAGAGTTAGTAATCTTGTCATTTCTGAAGGACAACTCACTACTAAAGAAAATAGGTGTTTCTCTACACCCTAATCGAAAGTGTTTCTTAACACTATCTTTGGATGCATTTGTGTTTCTTAACACACATTAGATACCGCAAATGTAAACAAAAGACCGATAGCAATCAAACACACTGCACTCACCAGCATGATGTACACATCCAAAAACTTTGAAACTGGTTGAAGTATGCTGAACTTCTCTTTGTATGTTGTCTATTCTCATTGATTTTCATTAATCTTTTCTTTGTCTACTTCTTATTGGTGTGGTCCTGATGATCTAGCAATGTCAAATAAATAGGGTGTATGTGATAAGATCTCCTGCATTAAGGCAGAAAAGCCTCACATCCCTCGATCTTGTTTATTTGTATGCCAAGCTAAGGTTGGAACTATCTCCTTGACTATTATTGCTCTGCTTGTTTATGCAATATCGTACTCATGGCTATTTTGACTTTGAATGCCTCAATACTGGTGTGCTCTTCCAATATCAACTGGAAATAACGTTCAAGTCATCTCGGCTATTGTGCCTCGATGCTTACGTTGGATTCCCATATCTTATCTGATGAAAGTCATATTCATATTCTTATGGTCATAGTGGCACCAGTAAGGATTGTATTGACTCTGATGTTCCACAAAATGCTCGATGATGAAAAATTTCAATGCTAAAGGTCCAGGGACTACACCTTAGGTTGCATTCATGTTAGTCTTGCATTCGCATCTGCATCTGCATAGTGTTGAAATCAGTATAATAACTTTATCTCTCTCCAATGTGAAGGATCTAATATTATAATCAATCAATCTTCTCATTGTGAAGTGGTCAGTTGTATGTGAACATGACACCCCTCGCTAATTTGACTATCCTGATTCCATTTTCAGGATCAAAATGGAAATCTGACATTTGACTTTTTCAGTCAACTATAGCTGACCACTTGCACAATCAGTCTTCTAGACACCAACCAATGGAAATCTCTCATGTCTTTCTTCCAACGAATCCTTGAATCATAAATCTTGGTCACATCAAGTAAAGATTATCTCCTAACCGCTTGCAACCTCTTTCTAATTAGATTAGTTTCTTCCTAAATTGTCTAATCAATCAAATTGGTTCTCATCACTGGGGCACCTACCCATATTTTTATTTCTCTCTCGAGGTGGCAAGATTAGGACACCAACATTCTAGTGATTACATCCTCAATCAAAACCCCATCGCTTAGGGCATCTCAGCTTCATCACATCAAATCAAGTTGAGATCATCTTAAATCAAAGGCAACCTAATAAATGGTATTATACAGTTGTAAAGGAAGAAAAATATTTCTTTTGTTTTATTTAGTTTTATTAGGGTTTTATTATGTATTTCTCTAACCTTTACATTTAAGTTGTGTTTGTATAGAAATGTGATTATGAGGAAGATAAGATGTTCCACCTTTATCCCCAAATGCACAAATGCAAGATCCAAGTTGATCAACCCAAAAGAGGGATTAATGTACAAATGAATCAATCCTTTGGAAATGAGAGTAAAGAAGAAGATCTTAAATTCTATTAATTGATTATATAGATATGATAAATGACAGTAATTGAAAAGGATGAGAAGAAGAACCAACCTTAAAGAATTGCAGATCAAATAATGCTATTTTCTGAGGTCTGTAGACTATTTCTGAAAAATTTGAAGTATGATCCGGAACTGGAACGCAGAGACGAACAAAACCCAGAAATATTTTTCCAGTCTGACACTGTCTTATGAAAAAGGTTGACCTTGACCCAAAAATGTCACCCCTGACATGATAATGTTGACCCTGGCCTACATAGTGTCGATAGAAAATCTGTTTGCGGATCTTGAAAGAAAGCTGAAAAGGGTATCCAAATCTAGTCTCAAATTTTCTGTTCTGAACCTATACCTACAAGAAAAAGAGGTTTGTTTGTTGGGAGGAGGGGTTTGCCTTAGTCAAACCCTGATTTATGAATTAACCTTGAAATAAATAAAGTATATAATGCTAGCAAGTAGTAGAATTGAATCTAACAATGAAGCTATGATATAAAATAGATATGCAATTGTAATTCAAATGTAGCAAGTATGTAAGTATGAAAGTTTGGACTCAATAGAAACCATAAACCTCCATGATTATATGCTTGAAATCCACCTTGAAGAGATGATGAAAGAGTCTTGAGGATGCACAAAGGATCTTGAAGGAAGATCACACCACCATGATGGCTAGATCTAGGGTTTGAATGATGAATCTTGAATGTTTGAACCTAATCCCTTCAAAGGCTTGAAAACTTGGATCATTGATCTTCAATGGAGAACTTTAAATGCTTGAGGGGAAGACTTGAACACCTTGAAAGCTTGAAAACATGTAGAATAATGGATGCTTGATCACAATTAGAAGACTTTTTCTTGCTCAATATCGCTTAGAGAAAATGAGAGGATAAAACTTCCTTTTATATGAAACTAGGGCACAATCTCCTAAGGAGGCTGACATTGGAGAATTAAATCCTAATTAGATTTACCCCTAGGAGAGGACCTAAGTTAAATATAATTTAGGAATCACCGCTTTGGAATCCAAAACAGCCGACCCGGAAGCAGGAAATAACTTTTTGCAAAGACAGACATCCAGAAATTGTGGGACCCTAAGATTTGAACCCTAGTTTAGGGTCGAGGTCAACCTTGACCTAGGTTAGGGTCAAGGTTGACATAGACCCAAAAGGTTGACCCTGACCCTGAGGTCAAAAACCTTAGATCTGCAGTCTAGGATGCCTAAAACTGGATGGAAAGTAGTGGAAAGACAGGAAGAACAAGGGGAAAGCCAAGTCAAAGTCAGGAACCCATTCAAGGTGATTGATATGACCCCAAACCACCTACTCGAAAGGATAAACCAGTCCATCATGGAAGTGCTTCCATTTTTTGACTATACATTTAGCCCCCACTTTAGTGGGAGTATAGAAATCAAACATGCTCATGGTAAAGTTAGAAGAAAGACACTGGTGGATCACAACAAAGCATAATATCACTAAGTCAAGGACATGAGCCCCTAGACCAAGGATTATTACTCAACATACATACATAAAGATATGAAAGTAAAGAGCAATCAATCATAGAAAACATACATGATTATATAAGCAAGACCAGAGCAACACTATAGATAACATAGCTTCATGATCTAATCCTACTAGCATGAAAGCGAAAAGAGAGAAAAGGGAAAGTGATTACCTCGCCTAGTAAGATGCCCACCTTACTATGAATCACCAAGGAGGGAGAGCCCAACAAGTTCACCCATAAAATATGCTTGTAATTGTACGTGTGTCTTCTGATGACTTTTAAAAATATACATAGATCTACATTCTTGTATCACTATGGAATATAAAATGTGTGTCCATTCAGGATTTAGCAACTTATGTGTGTTACCTTTCAAGGACTTAGCATATTGTAAAATAAAAGGGTGTGTATCTCTTCAGGATTTAGCAACTTATGTGTGTTACCTTTTGAGGATTTAGCAAAAATAAAAGTAAAAATGCGTATCTCTTCAGGAATTAGCAACTTATGTGCGTTACCTTCCGAGGATTTAGAAAAAATAAAAGTAAAAATGTGTATCTCTTCAGGATTTAGCAACTTATGTGTGTTACCTTCCGAGGATTTAGCATGTTGAAAAATGTCAATTAATGTTAACTATAGTACAAGGGAGACCCTATATATGCCCCCCTCCTTATCATGACTACCTACTAGGAAGGATAAGGAAGAGGAAGAGGATACCAACTTCACAAGGTAAGGAGATATCCAACTTAACAATAATGTATACCATATTCTTAGCGAAGAGCCTTGACCCTTACATCCAAGAACATAGATAATTGTGAAATGGATATGTCACTTATGGAAAAAGGATCCTTAAAGAGGAAGAGATCTTATCAACAAGACCCTCACCATAGAGGTGTGATTAGGATAAAATTTTCATCTTCTCAAGAAAAGAGGGACCAAAGATTCAATTAACAAGCCCCCTGTAATCATGAGGAAGCGAAATCTTTGGATGAAGGAATCAAACTCTAACCCAAAGCAAGAGCAAGATTTTATCAGAAACATAGTTTGAAAAATAAAGAAGAGGTGATGACCTACAACAATCACCTCTCATATAAGAGGGTATCAATAGTCAAAGCACAAATATTTATAAAGAAATAATGTTGTAAGATAAACACACGCCACTAAGCTAAGGAAAGTAGCTCCTTAGATAGAGGAAGAAAGAACATACCTTTCCCCCAGGTGTGAAGGCAAGAGATATATCAATTTATATCAAGAGATTTCATAGCAAAGAGATATCCTTACAAATGTTTTAGAAAAGATATCATGGGTGATTTATAGGGATAGAATATAGACAGAATAACCAATTAAACTCAACATACAAGATATGCTAAGAGTAAAATGGATCCTAGAAGACTGGAATAAGATACCTCTTTCCCCCCAGTGAATAGACAAGAGGAGAAATACAATATAACTTGTAGAAGAATGAGGGGAATGCCCTATATCAAAATTATGAAGAAATTTTAATATTGCATGGGAATGAGATATAATTCCCAAAGCAGCTCTTTCTCTAACATATAGCTTGAAATGCACACAGTCAGCAAGTAAATGTTTATTACTATAATGAAAATGACATTTATATTTAGAGAGAGCATTTCTTGGAATGGGTTTGAAGATTTCTTTCTTGGAATTCATTAACTGGACATACACCATTTTAGCCACATCTTGAGGAGTATCAGGGTGATCTAAGGTAGGTGTTGGAAGAAGAATATGAAGAGGAGGACGATAGTTAAGATCAGCTACCTCAAATTGACAAGGCGGGAAGCCTATACCATGCATATTTTGTTTAGGAGACACATGAATCGGGTTTTTAATGCCATGTTCATTAACACCAAGCCCTAAACCCTTATAACCTTGTTTATCAAACATAGTGTATCTTGTAGTGTATCTATCTTGCAAAGCTTCTATGGGAGATGATTGATTATTGTGTTCATGAGAAAATGTTGTGTAAGGTGGAATGATGGTTTTAGGAGAAGTTTCTTGGGATTTTCTCTTAATAGCATCATGGATCAGATAAGAAGGAGAAGGTAAATCTAGGAATCTTTGCATATCCTCATCTTCTACCATAGTTTGAGCCTCAACAAAAGTGTGAGAAGAACTAGGGATGGAAGATGGAAGAATAGGAGTAGGAGTATTAGGAATTGGATTAGGAAGGTTAAGAGGAATATTAGGAAAATTAGGCATGGTTGTATCATCTACCAAATTCTTCACATAATCCAAAAGAGAAATGAGTCCATTACACACATCCTTAATAGAAGTTTTAAAAGTAGGGAGACTAGTATTGGTCAATCTCATAATGGCATAAGCAAGCAAAACATGAAGAGTGAGGAATGTAATAAAGTGAAGAATAGTCTCATACACATCATAAGTACTATAAAGAGATGCTAATAGAAGAATAATGAGAAAAATAGCCATACACCAAAAGATTTTCATAATGAATGAAATGCAAGAAGTGTTTGTGTATATTTTATGAGTATTTAAATTTAAATTTTTGTATTTATAAATGCAAATTTTAATCTAAGATGTAAATCTAACACCAAAGAGAAGGAGTTGTCTATCGTGGGTTCACCAAAATGTAAAGGAAGAAAAATCTTTCTTTTGTTTTATTTAGTTTTATTAGGGTTTGATTATGTATTTCTCTAACCTTTACATTTAAATTGTGTTTGTATTGAAATGTGATTATGAGGAAGATAAGATGTTCCACCTTTATCCCCAAATGCACAAATGCAAGATCCAAGTTGATCAACCCAAAAGAGGGATTAATGCACAAATGAATCAATCCTTTGGAAATTAGAGTAACGAAGAAGATCTTAAATTCTATTAATTGATTATATAGATATGATAAATGAGAGTAATTGAAAAGGATGAGAAGAAGAACCAACCTTAAAGAGTTGCAAATCAAAGAATGCTATTTTCTGAGGTCTGTAGACTATTTCTGGAAAATCTAAAGTATGATCCGGAACCAAAACACAGAGACGAACAAAACCTAGAAATATTTTTCCAATCCGACACCATCTTATGAAAAAGGTCGACCTTGACCCACAAATGTCACCCTTGACCTGATAATGTCGACCCTGACCTGCACAACATTGACAAAAAATTTGTTTGCAGATCCTGAAAGAAAGTCGAAAAGGGTATCCAAATCTGGTCTTAAATATGCCATTCCGAACCTGTACCTACAAGAAAAAGAGGTTTGTTTGTTGGGGGGAGGGGTTTGACTTATTTAAACCCTGATTTAGGAATTAACCTTGAAATCAATAAAGTATAGAATGCTAGCAAGTAGTAGAATTGAATCTAACAATGAAGCTATGATATAAAATAGATATGCAATTGTAATTCAAATGTAGCAAGTATGTAAGTATGAAAGTTTGGACTCAATAGAAACCATAAAACTCCATGATTGTATGCTTGAAATCTACCTTGAAGAGATGATGAAAGATTATTGAGGATGCACAAAGGATCTTGAAGGAAGATCACACCACCATGATGGCTAGATCTAGGGTTTGAATGATGAATCTTGAATTTTTGAACCTAATCCCTTCAAAGGCTTGAAAAATTGGATCCTTGATCTTCAATGGAGAACTTTAAATGCTTGAGGGGAAGACTTTAACACCTTGAAAGCTTGAAAACATGTAGAATAATGGATGCTTGATCACAATTAGAAGACTTTTTCTTGCTCAATATTGCTTAGAGAAAATGAGAGGATAAAATTTCCTTTTATATGAAACTAGGGCACAATCTCCTAAGGAGGCTTACATAGGAGAATTAAATCCTAATTAGAGCCTTTACCCCTAGGAGAGGACCTAATTTAAATATAATTTAGGAATAACCACTTTGGAATCCGAAACAGCCGACCCGAAAGTGGGAAATAACTTTTTGCAATGACCGACATCTGAAAACTGTGGGACCTTGAGATTTGAACCCTGGGTCAAGGTCAAGGTTTACCTTGACCTAGGTGAGGGTCGAGGTTGACCTTTACCTAGGTTAGGGTCAAGGTTGAATTAGACCCAAAAGGTTGACCCTGACCCTGAGGTCAAAAACCTCAGATCTGCAGTCTAGGATGCCTAAAACTGGATGGAAAGTAGTGGAAAGAGAGGCAGAATAGGGGGAAAGCCAGGTCAAATTCAGGAACCCATTCAAGGTGCTTGATATGACCCCAAACCACCTACTCAGAAGGATAAACCAGTCCACCATGGAAGTGCTTCCATTTTCTGACTATACAACAGTGATGAATATACTTGAAACTAGACAAGATCAGTCTTATACGGGCTATTTATTATTGAAACCAGTTACATTGATCAAATTGGTGTCATCACTTCAAATCAAGTCAATTTTCTTGATAATAAAATCTCTTAATGGTATTCAGTTTCATCGCTTCAAATCAAACTGAGCATTCTATTTATATCTTTTTATTAATCTTCGTCCAATGAAGCTTGAAGTTGGTCTTCTTCAAAAGAATGGTTTCATCGCTTAAAATCAAACTATTCTTGATCTCATCGCTAACAAGTCTTTGAATCAATGCGATGATCGCACATCAATTCAAAGAGGGGCAAATGTAATCACATAAAAATGGTCATCTAAACTCTAGACCCCTAATCTCAACAATTAATCAAGAAACCCTAATCTTGATAAACCCTAAGTCCTAAATCTAACAGGAAATTATCAAGTTCAAACTTATCTGACCTAAACCCTAGGTTCTAATCAATCATCTTACTTGATTAATTAATTAATCCCTAAAATCACATAACATTGACAAATAAACTTTATACTAATTATTTAATTAATATTCTAATATATTAATTAAATAAAATTGCTAAATTGTCAATTAAATCTAAAAGGGAATTAAATTAATTAATAAAAACAAATATGCATTCAAAATCATTTAAATTATTAAAAATGCATATGACATCATCAAGTCTTGTTAACTGATTATCAAAATGGAAACAATCCAGTTCCACTCAGTTAACTGATTCTCCACTATTTATCATTTTGGAAACATTTTAGTTAACTGAGAACTGATTTTGGAAGTTTCCAAAATAATTGATCAGTCAGTTCAGTCAACTGCCTCTTTCGACCAAACACATTGCTTGCACATGGATTGTGCTTCTTCAATCGAATCTGAGCCACTCTTTTCTTTCGATCTCGACCATCAATTTGAGAGAGATTTGTATAAAAGAGAAACACATTTCCTTCACAAAGGATCCTAACTTTTATTATTGTTATTATGCTGCATTTTACATTCTAGCTTTCTCGCATTTTAGCTTTCAATTTCAATTAGCTTTAATTATTTGTTTAATTTGTTTTAAGCATGCAAATCTAATTTAGAGCATATTTCATTTGGTGCCTTAAAATGAATCAATCACACTTTAATTTGGTGCTTTAAAATGAATCAATTACATTTCATTTGGTGCTTAAAATCAACCTAATTAGTTTAGATTAACAACAATCTGCATCTTGCATGTATCAGTTTAAATCAATCATCTATATTGAATCCTTCATTTAGAACAGGTGTAGTCACTGAGTTTGCAATGACCTGAGAGCAAATTCATACTCCTGCCTACTAAAAGGCAATGAACTGATGTCGGTTAGCGTTGGGCATTTCATTATTTTTATTTTTTATTTTCTAACCCGCTAACCACTTAATGGATCATTGAAGTGTGTGTGTTTGTTGTGCAGCTTGCAAGTACCCCATTTTCACACATACAATAGTATATTATATATAATATTATTGATCATATATAATAAAAAATATATATTAGTATAATAAAATTAAGATTATTATTATTATACTTTCAAAACTAATTACAAACAAAATTTTGATTTTGTTATATTTTATAAAATAATTTAATTTATATATGTAAATTAATTATAAATAAAATTAAGATTAATATTTAATTTATTTATAACTTATAATCAATAATTGTTGAAATAATTATAATTGAAAATGATATTGCTAATTTTTACAATTATAATTATTCCTATTAAGATAGTAGATCAAAATACATATGTATCAAAAAGAGTTTTTCGAGGCCTAGAAGCCTTAAAACAACTAACTTCCCATATACATCACAAATATATCACGGTCCCTTATCCCTTATACATCATATATCAAAAATAAACATGTGGAGTAGTTTTGAAAATATAAAGGTATCACTGTACAATAGTCAAAAAGAATTGTGTTCACAAGCACGTAGTCTATTGGCCTTAAATATTGGATGGATATCGGTAGCAGGAATCTCATCATCCCATTAGGGACTATTTTATTGTACTATTCTTCAATTTTTTCCTTTTCCTTCTGCACGTCAATGTTCTTTTCTTTTATCACTTTCAGAAGGTTTTCTCTTTCCTCCTCATTTAATATATCACTATACTTCTCATAAAAATGAGAAAACTGAACATCTTCTTTGTGTAGAATCATGGCTCCTTCGCATACCAGGATTAGGAATCTTTCTTTGGCACTTCTATAGCAGCAGATAATTGTTGCATTATAGAGAAAAACATGAGTTTAAGATTAAACTTAGTAGGAATTCTCACCTTCTCCTGGAAAATTTCCTCATTCCTTTTCTTCCAAATATGCCAAAGAATTTCAGCTGAAAGGACCATCCAACACTTATTTAAAACAAAGTCAAAACTTTCAAAAAAAATAGCAAGAAGATCCTTCCAAGAGGGGCCAGGTTTAGACTTCCAAGAGATAGACTTCCCCAAAAAAGGAGACCAGATAGACTTGGCATACTTACAAGTGAAAAATAGATTTTCAAAAGATTCCACACAATTGCACAAACTACGGGTAACATGCTCTTTACCAATAGAAGAGAGAATATGACCCACAACAAGTTTTTTTAATAGTAAAGACCAACGAAAGCAAATCTTTTTGGGCTCTAAAGGGGATTTCCACATGAAATTGAAAACAAGCTGCCACCTTTCAATAGACCAACAGAACCCCCAAGTGTAGTTAATCCATTGAAAAATTTCCATATCACACGTGAAGAGATTATAAATTTGTTTAACATTAAAATTCAACAATGTTGAACCATCCTTCCATTTAATAAAAGCTACAACTTGTTTGTTCTTGACCAGCTTTCCAGGAAAAATCCTACTGGTGGCTTTCTAAATCAAGGTGTAGGCCTTTTTCTGAGTCCTTGGAAAATTATATTTTCTACTAATTTCCTCCTAGGTAGCCATCCTATTTCCAACAAGAAGGTTGGATATAACACTCAAACCTTTCTCATTCCATCTTTTGGTAGAGCAACTCTGAGTGAGAGCTAAGGGTTTATTGTTGACAAAAAGACCACACCAAATAGATCTGTCAGTAAAAACATAGAGTGGCTTACCATCAATTTCCTTTGTAGCACAAAGAAACTCTCTCACTTTTTCCATGCTTTCTAGAGGGAAACAAACACATTTGAGCCAAAAACTTTGATTTTAATGTTACCAAACATAATATCCACAAAATGAATATCCTTCCAAGTTCTTCCTCCTTTGATGGTAGATTTTTGGATGTTATTCCTAATTAGATCTTTCCAAGGTTCATTCCCTTATATGGCTTTAATGATCCATTTAGATGCTAGAGCCATACCCTAAATTCTGAGATCTTTGATGCCTAGTCCACCTGCCTTTCTAGGTCTACAACACCAGTCCCATTTAACATGTCTTTTCCTATTCTCTCTGCCATCAGACCATAAGAAGTCCCTGAGGATATTTTCAAGCATATTAAACTGATAATTAGAAAAGAGCTAGGCAAAGGAGAAATAGACTGCATGAGAGGCCAACACCTTTTGTACAACTTGAATTCTGCCTGGTAGGGAAATATGATGAGTTTTCCAGCTTGTGTGTTTCTTCTCAACTTTTTTGTATAACCAGCTCCACATATCCTTAGAGGATGGATTTAAGGAAAAAAAAATCCCAAATATCTATTGATGGGTTGAGGTCCACACCAACCCCATTCTCTCATCTGCAACCAATTAGGGTCATCATTCTTCCATCCAACTACTGTTGATTTTTGAGGAGAAATTCTAGAGCTAGGGGCTTGACAAAAGAACTCAAGTCTCCTGATATTATTATCAAATTTATTCTCTTCCAATTCAAATAAAAGAGTTGTAACATCAGAAAATTGAGCATTCAACAAATTAGAGCTATCAGGAAGCTTGATACCTTTCATAGGAGGACCCAGGTTGTTGGCTCTAAGTATGAAAAAGAGAGCATCAACAACTATAACATAGATAAAAGGAGAAATTGGGCACCCTTGTCTGATAGATATTTCTAATTGTATACAATCAGAGAGCTCATAGTTGACATCAATAAATGTAATAGCATCCTTGAAAATAATTTTAATCCATTTGCAAAAGTATTGAGGGAATCCAAATTTCTCCAACATACCTATAACAAAGGGCCATTCAATTCTATCATAGGATTTTTCAAAGCCTAATAGGATCATGGCTGCATTTTTTTCACTTTCACTAGCCCAGTGCATAGCTTCCCAACTTGTAATCAGATTCTACAGTATTTATCTCCCTTTTATGAATCTTGTTTGTGTAACAGAAACTATCTTGTCTAACAAAGAGGCCACCCTATTTGCCAAGACTTTGGAAAAATTTTTATAAGAAAGGTTGAGGAGGGTGATGTGTCTCCAATTTTTCACCAAAGATATGTCTCCATCCTTAGGGATAAGTTTAATGACTCCTTCATTATTCTCCTACCCAAGTGTAGCCTCTTCAAAGACTGCTTCATAAAGATTCAACAGTTCTTCACACATCTATTCTTTATTCTCTTTGTATAATTCAACTGGTAGGCCATCTAACCCCAGGGATTTTCCATCAGCCAAACCTGAAATAGCCCTATCAATCTCTACTCTGTCAATGGTCTTACAAAGCATATTCATGTCATCTTTTGATAGGATACAAGGGTTTACATTCATACAATCCGTCAATGCCTCATGACTCTCCTGGTTATACTCAGAGGTGAAGAGATTCTTGTAGTATTTATAAAAGGCCTCTTGGATGTCCTGCTCATCACAAGTTTTTCCATCACTAGTTTGAATCTCATCAATTCAGTCTCTTATCTACTTGGCTCTAATAATATTGAAGAAATTTTTAGATCCTTTGTCTCCCTCTTTCAGCCAGTTCATCTTAGCCTTGATCTTCTATCCCTGAATGTCATAGTTCTAGATTTTCCTCAGTTCATCTCTAGTATTTTTTAGAATCTCCTCACACTCAATGTTTTCTTCTGCACCTTGCACCTTAGCTTCATATTGATTTAGTTTCCTTTGGAGAGTTTTTTCCTTTTCATGTCTATATTTAGCCTTCTTCTTGTGAGTAATATGAAGAAATTCCCTCCATACTATAGTAAGTTTATTCCATTTCTCAATTGTGGATTTACCTGCATTTTTTAATTTTGAAAGATAAGTCACCATTCTAATGTCCCCATTGGTGTCCTGATCTTTTAACAATGAAACATTAAGTTTGAATCTATTCTTTCTTTTGATAACTCCAGATTCATTTTTTTCAATGTTAACCACACAAGAAATAGGGGAGAGGTCAGAAATGTTGGCTGGGGTTACTATAACACAATTATCCATTGAGAAATGAGAGGGATCAATATAAAATCTATCTAATCTACACTGAACCCTCTGTTTCCCAGAGTGTTTGTTACACCATGTGAACCAGATGTTATTACAGTCCTTCTTTCCTGAGTTAGGATCTGAGATATTGAGTTTCCTTTTCAATTTGCTCCAAAAATACATCTCATTTCCTTTCCATTCATGTTTTTTTAACCTCCTTTCTTATCTTCACCATGTTCAATCATATTAAAATCACCATAGACAATCCACCTAGTCTCAGGTAGGTTCTCTGCCAGCCAATCCCAAAATAGAGTTCTTTCATTATAATTATTGGAGGCATAAATGTTACAAATGCCAAAAGTCTTATCTTTGTCTTTCAAGATTATCCAGTGGGCCCTGTTGCATGGAGAGAAGCCATAATTAGTTACCTTATCAGCCCATCTAGGGCTGACCAAGGTTGAAATACCTCCTTTACCCCTAGTGTGATCAATGCAGTAGCATTCTAGCATCATTCCAAACAAATTTCAAGCTGTTAAAAGCATGATAACCGACCACCTTAATTTCTTGCAGGCATATAAAATCCTTTCTTTTCAAACTATTACACCAATTCCTAATAACATATTTTTTGTCAGGCATTTCCATACCTCTCACATTCCAGCAATGTATGTTTATCATCATTATTTCTTGGATGGGGTTTTCTTTCTGGGACTGGGATAATCTATTAAAACAATCTGGTATATTACTTCCTTTTCCTATACTTTTATCCTTATTAGAGATTGGACTATCTTGTCTATCCAACTTCTTCCTCTTCTTGAGAGTTTTTTTATTGATCACCTCTGAGAAGTCTTCATCTATTACCATCAAAGCATTTGAAGGCTCCACATGCAGTGATTGCTCACCCGAGGAATGCATGGGAATCAAAGGTAAAGAAGAGTCAGGCGTATCTTTCTCTGAGCTATTAGCAAAGTTCTTAGCCACTCTCACATTAATGGATTTAAGAGCCAATTGTTATGCATTCAGTTTATCAATCTGTTTATGGACGACTAGCTGAGAGGAATTAGCATTAAGACTTGTTGGCACACATTCAAACTCAACATCAAAAAGAGGATTAATAAGAGAAATAAACCCAGGAACATCAGAGTTAGGGCATCTCATATCTGAATTAAGAGAATCATTAATGGGGGGATTAACATCACTTGCAATATCAGAATCTTTAGCAATTTCTTCCTGAACATCTTCTTTGTTATATTCCTCCACAAAATCTCTTTGCACATGTTTAAGTGCAGGACAATCTCTACGAGTGTGGCCGTTAAGCTTGCAATGAAAATAGGCTCCTAGGTCACCTAATAGAGAAAAAACCCAAGTGAAGGATTTTCCTCCAAAATTCAAAGAAATTTCCTCTGGAATCAAAATGCCTGGGTCAAGGGCAATTAACACCCTGACATTCAAGTAGGGTAAAGTAACCTACGATTCCTCTACTTGCAACATAGATCCTATGGGTTTCAACATTTGGGGAATAAACTGCCAAATTCTGGATGAACATTGCTAAGTTCGGCCCAATTAGGAGCCAATCTTGAGGCCTCTGCTTCAACATTACCATTGGGAGACCATGGAAAGGCTCTAAAAACTACCTGGCCAACATTCCAGATAATTTTTTTTAAGACTCTATCTTGCATACCGTGGTTTTTAATTAAAAATATTATTATTATAATTATATAAATTTATAATTAATTAAAATTAGAATTATGGTTAAAAAGAAACACTTAAATAATAATTGATATTTAAGATTTTAATTAGGTTAGGATTTTTAAAATTTTAATTATTATTATAATTAAGTCATTAATATAATTTTACATTATAAATTTTTAATTATAAAAAATAATATTTATATTATAATTATAAAAATTTATACAATTATACTATTAATATATTTAATACTTATAATAAATATAATAAAATTACAAATATTAATATTATTATCCTATTCTGAATTTTCAAATATTTATGAATATTATTCATTATTGATATTATTTATTTAGTACTAATGATTATTACTGAAAAGATTATGTGAATTTTGGGAAAAATCTAATTTGAAGGCATGATTGTTTATTTTTCTATTTTTTTTTGGGAGAGATTTCATTTAGAAACCCTTGCTTGAAGATTTTTGGTTAAATAAGGACTTTTGTATTTCATTTTGGGGGGGAAGGATTTTGGGCGAATGATGGAATCTTCTATGGATTTCAATTGGGAAAGCATGGATCAATTTTGTTTTGCATCTCTAACATTATCTTCACAAGTTTTGAGGTTTGTTGATCTTGTTTTGTGGTTGGATTCACATTCAAGCCTTCACTTTCTCTTTCATCTCTAGATTCCTTTTGCGGTTGAGGTATGGAATAGAGTTCTTATAATTGTTTGATGGTTGGTAACGCTACATCTGTAGTGAATTTGATCCTTGTCGATATCATTTTATGTATTTAAATTTGCAATTGGATCTCAATTTATTCCTTTGTATGGGTCAATTTCATCTCACTTGAATGATACTATGCTTAAACCCCTTCTTTGCTTTCTATTTATTTTATAGGCATTATTTATGGTAATCATTGTAAGAACAAACAAGTGTCACGTAGTAGCTAAGTATTTGCCTATAATTAATTATTGTTATAATATTGATATAATTTAATTAAGTATAATAATTTTCAATTTTATTAGAAATAATAATATAAAAATCACCCATAATTTTTATAAGTAAACTAAAAAATAATTTTAATTATTTATGTAATAATTTTTAGTCAATTTAATATATTTTTTTAAAAATAATTATTTAATATAAAATTTGTATAATGTATGAGACAATAATATGAAAAATTTATTATGTTAAAATTCTTATTTTTAAAATAAATTATAGTTTTTTTAAATTTAATATTATTTATCATGTTTAGAATAATCTACATTATTTTAGTCAATTTAATATATATTTTTAAAAATAATTATTTAATATAAATTTTGTATAATGTATGAGACAATAATATGAAAAAATTCTTATTTTTAAAATAAATTATAGGTTTTTTAATTTTAATATCATTTATCATGTTTAAATAATCTACATAAATATTTGTATATTTATTATATAAATTATATGTTAAATAAATTTTATATTTTTTAATTATATTTATTCAATAAGGTGAAAAGAAATTAGAATTTATTTAAACTTAGTGTGTCCAAAAAAACTGTAATAACTAGTTATGAAAAACTCATTACAATAGTATCTAGCCTAACAGCAAATACTAATAAGAAGAAACCGACTTATAGCTTGCATGTTAATCGGATGTGATTTGTTACACTCTCCATTTGGGCGTTTTATGTCAATCAACCTATAACAACCCAATATAGCCATGTTTCTTGCGCAAGTTTTGTATGCTTGTTTGGGCATTATTCTTTAATCTTTTTAGTCGATTTCCATCACTGAGTTTTGACTCAACTTTAATAATACGCACGTTTCATCTGCAAAACAATGGAGCACATAATCATTTGTTTGTTTCTGCCCTAAGCGTCACTAACTTCTTACTTACATGGCAGCTTTTAGATTTATATCTTTTGTTTGTTGGTTTCCATATTAATTCCCCCCTACCAACTCCTTGTAACGACCGAAAGAGACATGATTAGTCTACAATTTGGGTCATTTTAAGTTTTGATTTATAAGATTGTTGATTACCGCTGGCTTGTAAACTCCGATCCTCCTGGATGCATGCACAGAAATGGTATTTTAGATCATGAAATTGTGTTGATACTACATACATCTCTATGCTTGTACAATAGATTTGTTAACTCCACTTCGAATTTGATATTCTTTCCATTTTGTAAGCATTGCACTAATCTTTCTTGAAAATAAAATGAGCCTAGATGAATAGAAATAACTGATTTATTAAGAGAAAGCAATCGATATCTATATGTTTGTAAGAGTATCTCTTGATTTAAGATAAAATCATAGGTATTTTATTTCAATGTAGCTAATTTAATGCAAACTAAAAATGTTTTTTTTTTTTTTTTTGTCATTATCTAAATAGTATTACTATTAAAT
>MU225715.1:5998-26427 GCA_018584345.1 Thuja plicata | reverse complement strand
TTTGCTTCCTCCTATGGAGTTGTACCCCATAGTCCTCAGGTACATATGTCTCTTTGATCAATGCTATCATCCTATTCCATGAATTGATCATGTTCTTCCCATTCTTCACCCTCTCTGTTTGGATGAATATCTACCAAGTTAGGGCTGCCCCCTTTAACTTGGATCTTGCCACCTTTACCCTCTGTCTTTTAGGGATGTCCTCACATTCAAAAAATGTTGTCAAAGCCTCTATCCAATCCAAGGCTAGATAATCATTCATCTTGCCATTGAAGATTGGAAAATCTATCTTCTCCTCCATGGTTCTCCTTCCCATGGATTTCAAGGCATATATGAAAGGTCTTTGGTCTATAGGGATATGTTGATCAGGATCATCCTCCTCTTCTTCACTCCCTTCTTCATTTTCAGACCCATCTTTGTCCTTGTCATCAAGCTTCTTCTCAAGTTCTTGAAGCCTCTTAGTTAAGGATTTATTTGCAACCTTTTTCTCTCTCACCATCTTTGCTAACTCACTATTTGTGACCCATGTAGGGATCTCCTCATTCTCAGGATCAGACATAGCTTTGATACCACTTGATGCAGCAGTGGCAAGCGGAAGCCTTCAATCAGTGAGAAAATGGTAAGTTTCAATCCCTCAACACTCAAGGTGAAAGGGGAAGGTGCTAGATACCTATCAGAGGTATAGTGAAAGGACTTGAAGAAGGTTATCACAACCCAAAAATGCAAGGTAACCTAATCACTAGGTTCACCAAAGTCCCAAGCACCAAAAACCAAGGATCCACCAAGAGGTCTCTCTAGCCCAAAAGATAATCAAACCTCAAGAAATGACTTATAAGACCAGGGGTGGCCTATAATCACTGTCATGGCCCGTTTAGGTCCTATCTCTTTAGTTCCAATGGTTCTTTCATTTACAAGCAACCCATAACACCAAGATGCTTCACAACCTAAGGATTTGGCTTGTAGCCTTTTCCAGAGGGTTTTTTAAACATAAGTCAAAATGTTTCCAAAGGAATTATTGAATAGGTCAAGGATTCTAATACCCTTTTAGGTTTTACTAAACATGTCCAAGCACTAAGGAGTGGAGGAAAACAAAAGATACTGTTGTCACAAGTTTTAGACCAGGCTAATAGGCCTAATTAGGTCTCCAAATCTACTAAAAGTGCTCTTTCTCCTAAGCCAATGCACAAACTAAGCATGGGGGAATGTTAGGACATGTAAAAGAACTCAGAATCCAAGATTGGGAGTCTTGGTGAATCCCCAACCAAGAGTTATGGTGACTGTCCTAAGTCACAGAATGGTGCACACATGAGATGTACACCTAGGGCTTTGTGGAAAAACCAACTCCCTGTAAAAATCCACCTCTAACCTATATAGTTTTAAATTACATTTCCAAAGGTTTAATTCCACCAAGGAGCATCAGATTCCCATGGTGGAATCGGTCCAAACAATCAAGCCTATGCGGACCCCTGGTTTTAAGCCTTAAATCCAGGCAGTCTTACTAAAAACCCGATATCTTACAGTCTAGGGAAGATCAACACATGAGATCAATTGAAAATGGAAGAAGACTCAAGGATACACCCTTTGGATTCACTATTTCATGCCCTCACATCCGTACCTATCTGTACAAGATCACTGTCCTCGGGAATCTGCAGAGAATCAGTTTGTTTTATTGATTCAAAATGCCAAAATTACATATCGTACCTTCCACCCACCTAAAAGGGATATTTGAAGGCTTCCCCCATCAGTTCCAACAAATTTTTAAAAAATCTGACCGCCGGGGGCTTTAATTACAACTTTTGGCAAAAAGTTGTCAAAGTTGCTAAGCAACTTTGACAACATTGTGTGCAACTTTGCTTCCTAGGAGACCAAACTTGGTCTAGGTCTAATCTAGGGATCCAAGTGATCCAACATGGATCTAAAACATTTAAAAACATTAAAAATGACTAAATCCTAGATCCTAGGCCCATTGACCACTCTTGACCATAGTTAGCCAGGGGCTTATAATTGTGCCAATCCTGGAACTAGGCCTTACAACTTGGTCTAGGTGCCTGACTAGGATACTTAAACTAACTAGAGCACTTTTAGGAATTCTTGAGAGTATTGGGTGTTGGTTCTAGAGTAGGTGCTCCTGCACCATTTTTCTTTTCACCTTCCTTTCTAGGTCCATCAACTCTTTAATATTATTTGCTCTTCGAATTACCTCCTCATCCTCAAGAACATTTCTTATGACATCCTCCTCTATGCATTCTTCATGTTCATAAGTGTAAGGAATGGTGGGAGTTAGGAGCTTCTTGGCATTTGCAATGAATGCCTCTATATCAACATACCTATATAATGTTGCACCCATCTTGTAATGGCTTAGCCAGTTATTCACTAAATCCATGGCTCGTTTGCCAATAGTAAACTGATACACCTTGAATTGCCTGGGGGTGAATGTTCATTCTCTGTGAGGAGCCAGATGCTCCTTATCTGTCAACATAAGCTGCCATTCAAACTCCATTGTTGCAATTCTGGTAGGGACACGAAATGGGAGTACATGTGGACATCCATACACTCTATTCATGGTAAAATCATATTCCAAGAAGAAATCACCCCAGTTGTGATCTCCAAGACACTTATCCATATAATCACAAGGCCTCAATAATTGAAGTAACTTGGTTGGTAACCTGGTCTTATTTACTCCTAAGCACTATAATAATGGATAAAGGTGCATTCTTTGTGGCCTCAAATTATCTAAATTCATAATAGGGTAATTATAATACATTATCAAATGCATAAGGATGGAGTAATGTAAAAACTTGGGCTCCTCTTCCTTTTTCTTTATGGCCATAAACCCTTCATGCATCTTATTGATTATATACTGGATATAATCATAGGTTGTGCTAGTATAAATGTCTTGCAAGTCTAGGGTAATCATCAAAACATTAGCAATAATTCTCTCTGAACCCCCATCCCTCCCTAGTACTCTATAAAGTGCAAAGGCAATGTATTTGATATAGTGGTTTAAACCTTTATAAGCATAAGGATCCAATCTGGGCATAGGGGCAATATAATTCTTAGTCTATCTAGGGATGTGTCTCTATACTATAATTTTGACTACCCCAACATGTTTCTCATATATGGCCTCTTGTTTCTTCAAATCTATCATCGTAATTATTTGCTAAGGCTAATACAAAATCAGTATCTATGAACACATCAGGTATAATTAACCTAGCCAACCCACATGTCCAAGGGTTTGATATAGGTATAACTTCATTAGAATTCTTATAAAAATAATTAAAGAGAGAGTAACCTGATGAACCTGGAGTTTTAACATCTCAAATGTATGCTAGGTCATCAATCAGGACATCATCCTTTGAATTTTTGTTTTGTGTTGATCCTGGCAGCAACTTTGAGAATTTGTGTGAAAAATTTATCTTTCCCTTTGCTTCATCCTCCACTTCTTTTCTTTTCCCACTGGTGGAGGCTACACTAATTTCCGTACTCATTTTTCCTTTCTATTTTGTACTGATTACAATTCTCTTACCGATATTGAAACAAGTATCCTCCAAACCCTCACTATTCACTGAATTTTGCACAACCACTAAAGTTCTGCACAATTTTGAATCTCTAATCACTGCACAGCTAACCAATTTGTATCACTTTATCAATCTTGAATCAAGAACAATTTCAACTTCAAATTTCACTGCTTGAAAACTCAATTTTCTCAAGAAATACATAAATCTTAAGCTCTAAAAATTCAATTGTTGGTGAAGTGAAATGACAACAAAGACAATTATTTATAACAGAAACATCAATGAAACATCTCTTCATTCAATCATTTCTGCAATTAGTTTCACATACTGTGAAATGTATTCAATTTCTTAGCCGTAGCTCTTGATAGTGAAAGGAAATCAAATTTGAATGAGTGCTTTTCTCAGAAAAAACCTATTCTATCCAATTGAGATCAAATTTGATTTTTCAGTATTGATTATACCTTAGCTACCTTTTCCACCATGGCTACGCTACTTATTTCCTCATTGGTTAGCATTTGTACTTTATAGCACCTATGAATTGTCATCTTCTTAACTAAGGTTTCATTTCCAGTGACCTAGCAATTGTTAATACTTAGTGTCGCTAAATAAATTTACTAACTATGGTTATCTCAAGAGATCAAGCAACTGAAAGCCTTTTCAAACTCACCTAAATCACTTTGGTTAACATCTAGAGACTCCACGACTATATGTTTATCTCCTAATCACTGGATCATTTTAATCTTTTATCTTTTATCAAGCAACCTCCTGATTGTCGTTGATCTTCTTTCATCAGCATCTAATGGTCTTTGCTAAGTCTCTTAATATTTTGAACCGACCCTAATATATCATGAGACTTGGTGACTATGTAACCTTTTAAACAATGCATCCCCTTTTGGAAATGTGTCTTAATATCTCTTCATGTCTCGTGATTTCTTGGCTGCTTTTGACCTTTTCAGTTCTTCTAGCGACTTAGAGACTACCGTAGATTTTCTTTTATTTTGACGGCTACCTCTAGATCTCATAATTTTTCACTTAACTCATGTTTTTCACCAAGACCTAGTGACTAAAGTCTTTCAACCTGACTTTAACTTTAGTTTGAGCTAGAGACCCCGCGACTGTTAATACTCAGTGTCCGCTGGTTTATTTCAAACTATAGGGTTTATTATGAGATCACCCAACTACCGTCAGTTTAAAACCCTGATTAGCATCTTTTGTTTAATTGCTAGATATTTTTGACTTAACTCATTTTCTTCATGAGATAGAGCGACTAAAGGGAAATTTAACCTTTAACTTAACACTTAAACCCTGTGTCATATTTAGATATCCCGCGACTAAGCAATCTCAAAGTCATTGCATAAAGTAGTTAACTCATGCTTAATCTGGAGACAACTCAACTAACCATTAGATTGTTCCCATCGGACCGTTATCTCATAATCTCTTGATCTTTGAAAGAATATTCCTTTCCTTAAGAGATAACCCGACTAAAGGGGAGTCTCTTAGTCTCATGAAGATAAAGTATATTTCATTTTTATAAAGAGACTTAGTGACTATAAGGAAATAACACATGACATAAAATAACTTAATTTACGAAAAGGTAACTTCAAAACATAAACATTTTCAGAGACCTAGGGTTTAAATCAGTTTCAGATAGAATGAAGCTTAATTCTTAGGGTTTTTTTACTATATCTCATACTTTTGACATTAAAACATCAACCTTCACAGGGGATTTTGCAATTTTAAACATTCTTTCTGATTTTGGGTGAAGAAAAAGACTAAGGACAATAAAATTTCAAGGTAGACTACAAAAACTGGAAATACAACGAACAGTGGCTCTATCTAAGGATGGCTAAACACAGTTTATGGCAAAGAATCTTAGAATCTCTGGTTCCAGACCTCATCAAAAAGTGAAAGCAACGCTGACTAACCTACTGTAGAAGGGAAACACACAATTGAAAGAAACTATATACAATATAATACATACTTACTTGTGTATAAAACTTTGTTTTTCAATTGAAGAATAGTTTCAGAAATTGCCCATGCACTGGAAATTCAAAATCTTCTCCATTCATGTTCTTCAACAAACAGGAATCATTTCCAAAGCTTTGTGCAATAACAAATGGTCCAAGCCATAAACACTCAAATTTTTTGTCCTTTCCTTTATCTCCTGTTCTCACATTCCATTGAAGAACTAGGTCATCTAGTTGGAATTTTCTGTCAGTATCCCTTCTTTCAAACAGATATTTCATCTTCTGTTGTAATTTAATATTTTCCTTTTGGCTATCTCTTCTTGTTTCATCCAACTCTGTCGATTGAATCATTTTATCCTGCAAACTATCAAAAACATCTAACTGCTCTTCTTGCATGAACTGATATACTGGTAACAAATTGTTTATAGACATTCTTGACTGTACACCATATACCAATTCAAATGGAGACTTTCTTGTGTCCCTTTTAACTGTTATTCTATCATCCCAGAGTGCTAACCTTAGTTTGGTATGCCATGCTCTCTTATTCTTTTCAAGAATCCTTTTCAATATCTTCAAAATACTTTTGTTACTAGATTCATCTTGTCGATTTGACTATGGGTGGTATGGGGATGAATATGACATTACAATCCCTTACTTCTCATAGAAATCTGTTATCTCTTCTGATCTAAAACACATGGTATTATCCATCACTAACTTTGAAGGTACACCAAATCTAGTCAGAATATTCTCCATTAAAAATTTGGTGACTACCTTACTTGTTGCCTTTGTTGTAGGAATGGCTTCGATAAACTTTGTAAAATAATAAGTGGCTACCAGTATCCAATTGTGTCCTCCACTGGATTTTTCTGCAAAATCACTAATAAAATCAATTCCCCACATAGAAAAAGGGCCTTTACCACTTACTGGGTTTAACAATAGGGATCCTACAAATTTGAGCTTATTTGAGAACCTCTGACAAGGCTCACATTTTATGACATATGAATATGTATCTTTAAATAAACAAGGCCAATATTATCCAACCCTTAAAATATTATGGACAGTGGTCTTGGCAGAAAAATGACCTCCACACTCCCCTACATGCATCTCACTTAAAAATTTCTCAGATTGGCTTTGATCTAAACATAGCAACAATACACAATTTCTATCTTTACAATACAAATCTCCTTTGACTAAGGTGTATTTTTGGGCCTGCAATCAGAGACTTCTCTTTTTATTGTTAGTCATGACATCAGGACACTTGGCATTCTTTAAAAAGTACACAATATCAACATAAAATGGTAGTCTTTCTATACTTGTAATTGTTTGATCATGTGTCTCTACATCATTCACTTGTACTAAATCCAAGTTATCCTCTGTCATGATTTTTTCCAAACCTTGACCTCTTATCAACTTTGTAATGTGGATTTCAATATTAAATTCTTGAATTTTGTTTATCCACTTACACCTCTTACCTGTCACTTCTGACTGAGTAAGAATATCTTTTACTGCTGAGTGAGGGACATATGCTTGCACCTTAGCACATACCAAATATGGTCTAAAAGAATTTATTTCTTTCACTAAACCATATGCCTTCTTCTCCACCATCTCATAGTTTAGCTCTGCAGCCTAGAGAGATTTACTATAAAAGGCTATTGGATGCTCAAATCCTTCTTCATCTTTTTGTAGTAAAACACCAGCAATTGTGTGATACGATACAAATGAAAATAGAGAAAAGGTCTTACTATAATCAGGTGATTTTAGAATAGGAGCCTCTTGCATTGCCTTCTTTATTCTCTCAAATGCTATTTGAGCTTCTTCATTCCAATTAAATTTTGCATCTTTTTTCAGCAACTTTATGATAGGTTTGACAATTTCTGCAAATTTTTCTATAAATCTTCTGATAATATTAATCTTTCCTAAGAAAGATTGTAATTATTTAATGTTTTTTAGAGCAGTGACCTTATGGATAGCCTCTATTCTCTCAGGGTCTATCCAGACTCCATCTTTAGAAACTATGTGTCCTAGCAACTTTCTCTCCTGTACTGCAAAGTGACATTTCTTAGGATTTAATGAAACACCATATTCTAAAGCTTTGTTGAAAATTTTACCTAGGTTCTCAAAATGATCCTAAGCTTTCTTAGAGTATACAGTTAGATCATCTTGATAAATGACCATGAACAAGTTAATAAATTTCTTAAAAGAAACATTCATAGCCCTTTGAAAAGTTGCTCTTGCATTTATCAGTCCAAATGACATTCTTATATAGACATAAGTTCCCCAAGGAATGGTAAATGTAGTCTTTTACTACTCTGATTCCTTCACTAAAACTTGGTTGTAGCTTGAGAAACCATCGATCATTGATAGTAGCTCACAACCAGTCACTTTATGTAACATTGCCTCCATGTTGGGTAAAGAATAGTTATCTTTTAGTGAGGCAATATTCAAATTTCTGAAATCCACACATAACCTGATGTCACCATTCATTTTTCTTATTGGTACCAAATTTGAAACCCATGTTGAGTTTCTAATAGGCTGGATAATCCTAGCATCCTTTAATTTCATCAACTCATGCTGCATCTTAGGATCTAGCAAAGGATTAATAGGCCTCTGTTTTTTCCTAAATGGTTTCACCTCTGATTTTGGTGGGATCTCATGTTGGAAAAGGTCTTCCCTATAAGATTTTAAATCCTCATATGACCATGCAAAAACATGCTTATATTTTCTCAATAATTTAATCAAGTTTGTCCTTATATGGCAATCTAAACCTTTTCCAATGTAAACAACTTGAGGACTGGTTTTTGATCCTAAGTTAATTTCCTCCACGTCCTCAATCTTAGCATTGCTTATCTTTATTGAGTGATCATTTTGACTTCTAAACAATGCTTCAAGCTCAACCAGACCCTTAGGAATCTGATTAGAACTCAATTGGACAACCTCATTTCCTAAGACATAATATTTACCATTATTGTTCTCAAGTAAGGTATTGCAATCTATGCACTGATTCTCATAATGGTCTAGACACTGAATGAGTCTCAAAATATCTTGGTCATCCTAAAATAATTTCCATTTGTATACATTATCTGGAACAACTGGTCTTGTCTTAACTTCAAGTATTGTTACCTCGTGTAAATTCTGATCATCAATTTTCAAAGCAACATTTGCTAAGAAATCCGCCATTATATTTTTAAACCTTTCTATCCAACTTATATCAAAGGCATCAAACATTTCAATCTGATCCCAAATAGCATATTTATACATATTTAATCTATCATTTTTCACTGCATATTTGGATCTTATTTGGGCTACCACTAATTCATAATCACCATAAACTTTTAAACATTTTATTCCATGTTTAATGGAAATTTCTAGCCCTAAAGATAAAGCCTCATAATCTACTGTATTATTTGTACACTGAAAGGCTAGCAAAAAAGAATATTTGAAAGTTGTACCTGATGGAGATGCAATTAATACACTAGCTCATGTTCCTTCTTTTGAGAAAGCTCCATCAAAATACATTTTCCATAAACCATCACCTTGTACAATCAATTCTTTAACCAAAGGATCAATATGTTTACACTGATGATGATGATCGCTCCTCTGTACTATGAATTTATCCATATCCATATCAATACAGTATTTAATGTTAGTGTCTTCATACCATTCAATCATGTGAGGATTTCTACCTTCTCTTGACACTTTAACATTATTTCCAGCAATGTTAAAAGTAGGATATGATAAATCACATTGTATGGTACCTCCCATTGAAGCACTCCATTTTATGGATAGTAACATCCCATAATGTGGTGGTATGTCAACAACAAGAACATTCATAGTTAAAACCACATCAGGACACACTGCTAATTTGTAAGGCATGGCTTTAATAGTACCAATCATAGGGAATTCTATAGAATCCATTTCTTTACATCTCCCATGAGGAGTATCAACTTGTAATCCCATGGATTTCATAATTTCTACTGGCATAACAGTGTTTGAAGCTCCTGAATCTATCATACAATTTTTTAGCTTCTTACCATTAATCACCAATGTTAGAAAAAATGGATCAACAAATTTGGGAGAAGTAGTTGTATTTAGAAAGATCAACAACAGGTTCTTTTCCCTTGTTATTTGGTTTCTTTTCAATATGCTCTGTACTTCAAATTTTTACTGAGGGCACACTATTCAACATTGATAAAACCTTCTCTTTATGCTCTTTGATTCTCATCATCTCAAGGAATGTGGCATTTACTTTCATTTGAGATAAGCAATGTCCCATATCTACTAGAGTGTATTTTACATCAGTGGTTTTTGGTTTCTCAACAATAATATTATTCTCTTCTGGCTGAAAATGTACAGCGGGTTCCTCCCTCTTAGTTTTCTTATTTTCTATTTTAGGGGAAGAAGACACTGCCTCTGGTTCTTTAGCCATTTCTACATGTACATCCTTTTTCTCATTAGCTTTGTTTACTACCTTGACCTTAGGTTTGTTTTCATTTTCCCCAGGTCCATCCTTTTTAGGTACATATTTGGCATCTATTTTGTTTTCTTTTATAAAGATGCCTAATCGTTGACTCCCAGAATTACCCACCACTTTGTTTCTTAGATGATAGTTGTTCCTAGCTTTGTTCACTAAGTCAGTAGTGATTCTGGATTTTTCCTCATCAGAGGCTTTTCTTACTACTGGAGTTTCCTAACTATTTTGGGCATAACACCTTATATGGTCATCCCCCTCTTCTTCCTCACTATCTAAAAAAACTTGCTGCTGATAGACTTCAATATTTCCTTGCGAGCCATATATGTCATGTTTCTCAATTTCTTCATCAGAATCCATATCATGAAAATAATATGCATTATTCATATTATAATCACATGCATCATCTTCATCCTTATCTTGCTCCTAATTTGATTTTAAATCTAGAGAGACAACACAAAAGTTAGGATTGTGTGGTGCCTCACAGGCCTCACACTAGAAATCATCATTGCACATGTGAACAATATTCTTGTGTAAAGGATCAGGGGTCCTATTCTTAGTTTTCTCTTTTCTAGGTGGAGCAATAGGTTTACCATCCTTGAATTGGGTACCATAGGGGTAATTTTGCATCCTATTCTGTGGGTTGTAAGTATTATTATAGGATGGCTTATTATTTTGAGGATCCCTATAGTCTCTGTACTCAGGTTCCTTTTGATTGCTTCTATTAAGGCATGGATCCTCTCTTTTACCCAACTTCCTTGATATCCTTATGTTCATTTCTATGTTCATAGCTATTTTATAGGCTTCTGTCAAAGTCCTAGGATTTTTATCCCTCAATGCATAACCCATTTTTTAATCAAATGAATTAAGATAAGTAGCCAGACATACCTTTTGATCCAGCTTCATCTTTTGGAATAACTTATGCATAGCTCACTGAAATCTTGTATTGAATTATGTCACTTCTTCATTTGAGCTCTTCCCTATGTTATTAAACTCATTAAGAAGAAAATCTTCATTAGTCTTGTCACCATATTGATCCTTGAAAAGATCAATCAATCCATCCATATTTCCTACAGAACCATGATATAAGCTCCCAAACCATTCCCTAGCATCCTCTACTAGAGATTGTACAAATAATTTCATAAGCACATCTTCATGATTGATATTTAAATCATCTATAACATCAAAGAATTTTCTCATATGTTCTTCACAGGTGACAACATTATTACCTGAAAACTTTGGGAGATTTTATCCCATATCTTCTGGTATTACATTAGGATAACCTAGGATTCCAAAGAAAGAAAATTGCTTATGCCTTTCTATAGGAAGAGGCCTACTTTGAAAATTTCCATTTTCTTTGGGAGCAAAGAATTTTCTATGGTCTTTAAAAGAAGAGGCCCTATTTTTAGATGTTGTAGGAGGCTCTGTATCAGCAAAAGAAATTTTGGTTGACTGCAAAAAGTCAACTTTTATTTTCATTTCAATGGTGGCAGCTTCTGCTTCAGTGTTTTCCAACATCTTAGTCATAGTTTCTTTTTCTCTTCTAATTTTCTCAAGGTCAATGTCTAATTTGGACATTTGTTCTATCAGGTTTCTCTGAATTTTAGGCTTCTCAACTTCTGTTTCTGTAACTTTACTTTTTCCTATATCCTTGAAGTCTTGAGAACCTATCTTTTGGTGATGGGTACTGGGAATCTCTTGGTCTCGGTGAGACCTCTCTATATTCCTTGCAACTTGATGTCTTAAGGTTCTTTTCCTATTCTTACCAACATCTTTCTACTCATGTTTTTTCTTTCTATTTTCTTTTTCCCTTTTCATTTGTTGAATAAGGGCAAGATATTTCATGAAGAGTCTTTCTTCCTCTACAAGCTCATCAGAAGGAACTTCCCCAAAATATGAACTAATTGTATTTGTTCCTTCTCTCTCACTAGAAGTGTTGGTGACTATATAGGTGTCTAATCCAAGAATTGGGGCTTGGGCTTCTAAATACTCTGAGGCACTCTCTTCTTGACTATACTGGTTATTAATTTTTCTTCTAGTGCTATTATCTTCACTTCTTGGAGGAGAATCATTGATACTTGCTTGATTTTTCTTCTGCCTCCAAGACATCCTAGTTTTTGAAGTGGTGGGAATCCCACCATCCAATGCAGCTTTTGGATTATTTCTCATTCTAGACCTAGTATTCATATTGAAAATATATCACTTGAAACTGATCACAGAGATTTCACTTTTAGAGTCACCACCCAAACTTGGGAATAACGAATACTACTAGAATGACTTAGACAACTTTTAGCTGTAAACTTGATTTATCTTTTGAAACTTAGAGATTCTGAATACTTCAAATCAAGGCTCTATAATATCTATTCAACTGAAAATGGTTTTAAATATTTGAATTGATGCACCAGAGACTCTAGAAAAACTTTGAATGTGATTTGATTATATCGATTCCCCAGCAAATTCGTCAATTTGTTAGCTCTTTTTCTTGCAACACAACCCTAAAATGACAATATACTTATATACTTGAATTCAAACTCCTTTTTATGAAAGAGAAAGGCTAATTGATGAGGTATTTGATAATACTAGGGATACCTATTATTACCTCCTTCTATTTTGAGCTCCACAGACTCAGGAAGGTATTACCTATAAAAGGTTATTAACTCTTTAGTCAATAGATTTAGTGGACTAGTTTATTCACTGGTTTGTTGCTTTTGACCTCACTATAACAACTTATAAAATACCTTGGAGATTGCAATGATTAATTTAAAATAGATTTCTATAAGCCAGGCTATGGTCTTGATAACATGAACCAATGAGATAAGGATTTTCATCCTTCTTCCTTTTGATTTTAGGAGGGGTAACCTAATGATCCTCTATTCAAGGAATTGACAAACTGAACTGTATCCTATGAATACAATTACTTGAGTAGAACTATATTTTTTGCAGTGTATATTATTAAGTAGTTTGAAAATATTGGATTGTAAATCAATTACTTAGAAAACATAAAACCAGTGCCTAATCCCTGGGCTATGAGTCAATATCTTGTATAAATCCACAGTAAGGTAATCAATAAAACATTTACAACAAAGATAGAATACCTTATATACTATCCTCTTCCTACAACTTTATCATCAAATCCTCAAACTAATGCTATGTTCCCTGGGGTTACTTGAAACAATTTAATCCTTCCTTGAAGGAACTTACAAGTAACTACACAATCACCTTATGATCAGTGTGCTTAAATGCCTTATAGATAAACACACAAGAACTATAAAAAAAATGTGAAGAGACAATTCAGATGCAGAAAAGAGATTGAAAAATATTTCTTTTGATGTCTTAAAGCTTCAAATACATATAGATAGACCAATAGTACAAAGGTTCAGACATAATTTTCAGTCTGCCTTGTAATTCTATTAAAACTTCCAACTCTCCTTTTTTTGAAAACGGTTACAAATACATACTTTATAGTCTCAAATCATCTTGGAATCCTTAAGACAAGGATGCAACAAGCTTCGGATGATTTGGAGACCTAACCCTAAAAACATAGTAAAGAAAAAATATAAGAAGTCCCCAAGCGGTGGATGGAAAAATTTGTAGAATGAAATCAGATTTGCAGTTTGTCCTTTTGTGAGCTCTGGAACCTTTGTCTTTAGTTGTTCAAGATAACATCTGATATTATATTGAGATCTAGTGACCACCATTTCAGGCTAACCTACACTAGTCTTTAAGGTTGCTAACCTCCCTATGCTCGGAGAGCAGGTGCCAAGTGTCTCTCTATTCTTCATCAATGATGTCAATGTCCTCTGCAGCAACTTTCCTCTTTTTCAAATTTTTCATTGTGTCCCATGCTGCTACATTATCTTCAGTGGGACAATTAATGCTCTGAACACTTTTAAGTTGTTCTTTATGCCTGTTCTACCGAGTATCTGTTATACTCTTTGTATGCACCCTAAAATAGTCACCTAGACTATGGGCCCTCATTCTTCAATTTATTAAATGACCAGAATCAATTTATCAAATTCCCGAATCAATGCTTTGCAACATTTTCAATTCAAATCAATTTACTTGATCAAATCATAATTAATTCAATTATTTCAATATTTCGTAAGGTTTGATCATTTCATCAATTATCTTATTTAATTAAAAGAAAACAATTCATTTTTATTAAATAAAATAATCTTATTTAATTAAAATATTTTTTAATTAAATAATCTTATCTTATTTAATTAAAATCTCTCTTAATTAAATAATATTACTTGTTTAATTAAAATATCCCTTTTAATTAAGTTAAATAATATTATTTAATTAAAAGAAAATCCCTCTTTTAATTAAATAAAACTCCCACTTAAATCCCTCTTTGTTGAAAAAGGAAATAAATCAAATAAAAATAAATAAAGATCCTTTTTCTACACATCTTCCTAAGTGGTGGGATTTTTGCCTCTTAATCATAGCCTTTGATTTTGCCTTTTGAAGATATGAGCACATGGATCAACCAAGATTTAATCTCCACCATTGCTCATTTGTTTTTGCCTCTTAATCTCTACCATCCATTATTCTTTATAAGGAAAACCTTTCCTTCTCATTTTCATATAGAATTTTTAGTTATTGTTATGTTGTAGGTTTGGAGAGCAATTTTGGAGGAGATTTTGAGCACTTGAGCTTGGATATTACAACTTATCTCTTCTTGTCTTCTTCTTTCATGCCCCATGGCAATCCATTTAGATTAATTTTTCACTTGCATGTTAGATTAGATTCATTTTTCCTTTCATAGATTAATCTTGCATTTGTATTTCCTTTCATAGAATAATCATGCATTGTTATCATACAGATTAATTTCCTTCCTTGCATTGTTATCATATAGAATAGCTTCCATTTTCATTTGCATGCATACTTGATGATCATGCAGACTAGCACTCTTTCTTTTTCTCTTTGAATCTCTTATTTTATGGTGTACTTGCATGGGCACAAACTAGGTCAATCTGACGGCCTCCATTAGAAACCCTTGCACTCCATGAATAGAGAGTTATGAGTTGACATTCGAGACCTCATTCTTGAGCAATCTTGGATATAATGACTCATATAAGTGTGACACATTTTTAGCACACATTTTTGGTGCCCACCATGGGGCAGAAAATTCATTTTTGTCCTTATATTTATTTTTTCACAATTTATTTTCGTATTTCTATATTTTCTATATTTTTCATACTTCTATAGGGAAATTTTGCATGACATTTGGCAGTTCTGTGGTCAAATATTTGTTGGACTGTGTGTTTCTTTGCATGGCCCACTGTGTTTCTTTGCGCGATATGTGGTAGATCTTTGTGCGAGATTTTACACCATTAACTGTTATTTCTTATTATGTTTCTGGCTGGCATGTGCATTTCTTCGCGCGGATCACTAGGAATCTTTGTGCGGTCTATGATAAATCTTCACGCAACATTCTACAACAGAGACTGGTAAAATTATAGATTTTTATATCTTGTTTTTGCTAACCATTGACATTGCTATAATCTGGTATTTTCTATTCTTCTATTTGTTGTTTGTTGTTTGTTGTTTGTTTGGTTGACCTTCATCGTTGGATTGCTTTGGATTTGCGTGGATAAACAACAAAACTCTCGTGTTGCTTTGGATCTATGGTATTTTGTTGCATCTCTATAACATTTGGATTTTGGAAATAAAAAATGAACCTCTCATGTGTCTAGCTTGGGTGATTATTGCTTTCATAAATCACATTTCAATTTTTTTCTCTAAAGGAATGAACCTAGATTTGCTTTCTTGCATATATGTTTCACATAGTAATGAAGCCCTATGAACACTATTTATGGCGATCTTGAGAGAGTGGGCTTCATTTTCTTGTCTTACATGTGAATCTCTTCTTGACAATAGATCCCCTTGTAGGTAGGGAAGGATTTGTTATTATCTCACTTGGTTTGGTCTTCAAATTTTGACGGTACTTTCTCTTTTTAGATTGGTGGTCATTGTTGTTGATATATGAACCTTGGGTGAGGCGATTTCAAATTAGTGGGTCAATTAATCTTGCTTGCTATGTTTGGGTGAGGTGAAGAGGCTAGAGGATTATGCTCTTTTCCCTTTTGTTAGAATCAGAAACTTGGAACCCTTGAATCCAAACCAAGTCCCCATGTGGTTCATATTGTGAGTCTTCCTTGTTAGAGAGGGTTAGCCATAGTGGAAACTCCCTTTATTGGGTAAACCACGTGGACGGAACCTCAAGAAATAATAGCCATTTTCTCCATGGTAGGAAAAACTATTATATAAATGTCCTTGTGGAAGAAATCTCCATGGGTGTGGTCTCTTGTTGGGTTGTCAGATCTCCTCAGTAGCTCTTAATTGATTAAATTCTTGGAATGTGTCAAAACCTCGGTGCACCGAGATTGGATTTCACCCACTTGAGATTGCAAAAGTTGCAGAGTTGACCATTAATATGAACCATAGTGAAATCAAATTTTTCTTTTCTAGGACTATGTGTGTGATTGAAAAACATTTTGAGAACATACACAAGTAGAATATTTAGGGAGTATAATACTATGACACTATTCTTGTTCATGTGCAAGGTTTCTTTGTCCCTTGCTCATTGTTTGAAGACATTTGATTTCTTGAACTCCCTGATTGTTGTCTTGCATGCCTTATTCCTGATAAAATTTGTTAATGCATCTAGTTGGTCAATTAAAATGAACAAAAATTAAGTTTTATTTCCTTCCCTCGCACAAGAAAATTGTTTCTTTGCGTAGCTCACTTCATTTCTTCACGGGGTACTATAAGAATCGCCATGCGATATTCTGCCAGTTTTGTCTTCTCCTGGCCATCCTATCACACTAGTCTAGTTTCCCTCGCATCAGCCTACATATGGTCGTGTGAGCCTGTGGTAATATTCACGCGAGAAAACATTTTTTCGTGTGAAACTATCTCTTGTTGCCATACCAGTGAGCTATTTGTTGTCTTTGCCAACTTTCTTAATTGTTGCCCTATCATTTTTCAATTTTCCTTAGTCCATCTAGGTCAGATTGGTTTACTTACCCTGCTGTTAGAAGCTTGTTTTGGATTCTTACATTTTGACCTCTTGAATTAGTAATGTTTGATTTCACAAGTGACCTTGCTTGGAGTTGGTGAGCTAGAAACCATCCTTGTTGAGAAGATAAACCTTTAAATTCCATGATAACACACTTGGAGAGTTTTGGTAGTCTCTTGTCCATTTCACTTTCATACAAATTCAATTTCAATCAATATAACTTGGGAAAATCATCCTCCTGATCCATATGTGTTAGGGTATTCACCCAAATTATTGGGCACCTCTTTGGCAATGTTGATTTATACCTTTTGCAAATTTTATCTTATCACCTCTTTTTGGACAAATTAATGCCTTTACTATCCTAGTTTGGTACCAATGTCTCTTAGGGTCATCCTATCAACTAGTACCTTTTCTTTCATGCCATTTATGACAAGATATCAAGTAAATCAAGGAAAACAACCTCAAGTGGTCTTTAACCAATTACCCTTAGTTCAAACTCGCCAAAAACATAAGAGAAAAGAGCCCATATTTGATCAATCACCTAGGTACAACTCAGAAGTTTGGTTTGTTTCCAAGATTCGCCTTAGTGAGTTGGGTACACCCTTAGCATCTTCTTTCTCTTCTATGGATATGAGTTACACAATGACTCGGAGAGAGAGGGAAGACATGGATAAACATCTTGATGACATATTTGTGAAGCATATAGATGCTATTTCATTTGGTGGTTCCTCTCATGACAGTAGACCAGTCTCACCCCTTATCTCAATAAGATATCTAGATGCACACCAAAGGGCTAAGAGAGAGAGAGAGGTAAGAGGCAAGATTATCAAGATGAGTTATCACAACATGAGAACCAAGGAGATGAACTTTATGACACTCATGTCAATGCAACTTATACCAACAACTTGTTTAGAAATTCAAGACCAAGTTCACCACTCAAGACATCTTCAAGATACATGAGTGAAAGACTTAAGAGGATTGAGCATGAAAAGAAAGCCTTCCTAGATGAACAAGATGCAAAGGAAGAGAAATTTAGATTCCTGGAGTTGGAGAGACAAACTTTGGTGGAAATGGAAAAGAAAGTCTTCCAAGAGGAGCAAGATAGGATCTTGACTCAGAAACTCAATGATCAATTCAAAAAAATTCATTTTATTGGTGGAAACAACTCTCCTCCATCCACTCCTCCTAAGACTCCACGAAGTGGAAGACATTTGAGAATACCATCACAATCTCCTAGCCCTAGAGGAAGAAGGGCCTCTAGACATGATCACTATAGGAGACACACACCTCCTAGGAACTCAAGACAACCTTCACAATGTTCTCACCATGGTTCACAATATGGGGGTAGTAGCTCAATGTTTGACCTCAACTCCCAAGACTTCATGAAAAATGCAACAAGAACCACTTTTCCAATAGTATGTGGAGAAATATTTGGAGCAAAACAAAGACAAGTTCCTAGAGAGTTTAATCAACAAGGGTGCTAGAGTCCCTTACAGCTTTGATGTGGACAAAAGGATTAAGAAGCAAGGTCCATCTCAAGAAGAGGAGATCAAACAACTTAAGAACATGATGGAAAAGATGTTAGCACCCAAGAATTTTTTCTCACTGGACTTGATTTGTCCTAATCCTTTTGACATAAGTGTTAACATGAAGGACTTCCCTAGAAAGGTTGAAATCCCTCAATATGAAAAATATGATGGGAATGGAGATCTACATGATCACGTGTGCTAGTTTTATACCACAAGTTTTGATTTCCATCAAGATGAATCGTACCTTATGAGATTGTTCCCAAGGAGTCTTAAGGGTCAAGCGATGGAATGGTTCACCAACATAACTCCCCCCGTTAAGAATTTCAAAGAGCTTGTCCACAGATTTGTTCAACACTTTGCATACAATATTTCAATATCTATCACCATGTTGGACTTATCCAACTTAAAGAAAAATCAAGGGGAATCCTTTGTTACTTTCTTGCAAAGGTGGAGATGACAATGCTCTTGCTAATCTAGAACCATTCCTGAAAATGAAAAGATTGACATCCTTGTTAGCAACTTGATTCCTAAAATGTGGTATGAAGTTAGGAAGATGGTTTTTTATTCCTTTGACACCATGGTTGAAACTGCATGTAGGATTGAGGATTTTTTTAAAAGAACAAGGAATTTTGACCAAACATGGAAACAACAACAACACCAATGGTCAAAATAACAACAACCCTAACAAGGATAAAGGGAAGAACTCACATTGGAATAGGAACAAATAGGTGGTTAGTGATGGAGTTGTGGAATCCTCCCAACCTAAAGATCAAATTGTGCTCCACTTGCGTAGTTTTGTTCAAGCCATGAAGCTCAATATGTCTAATCAACAAGAGAACAAGCCAAGATGCCAAGATAGGCTTAAGAAAGAAAGGCGTCAATTTTCAAAACTTGGTGACTCATATGAGGATGTCTTGAAAAAAATTATCACCAACAACCTTGCACGTCCTCAAGATCCTATGAAGCATTATATACCTGATGTTAAGCCACATTTATGGGATGAGAAGGCCTTTTGCAAGTTTCATAATGGTATTGGACATGACATTGAAAATTGCTACAAACTCAAGCATATCATTCAAGATCTCATTGACAGTGGAAAACTTAAGATAGATGGATTGAACACCAACACCGATCATAAGGCATTCAAAGAACCATTTCCCAAGTATGAAAAGGGGGAAACCTCTAAAGCTAAGAATGGAAAATCTAAGATCAATTACACTTACATAGATGCAAAGAATACTATCAACATGCTTGACTTTGTAGAAGAAAATGTCAACATGATGAGGGGTAAAGATCCATATGGTTATGATCTAGAAGATGACTCTCCTCTTGTCTTTGATGAAGAACCCATTGTGGTGCTAAGGGGTCCCATCCCTAGAGTGTGATCGCAAACTCTGAATGTTGTTACCCGAAGTCAAGGTCTCATTGTCATTAGAGGACCCAATTCAAGCCAATTAAGTAAACCTAAGAAAGTGGCATCCAAGAATGTCACCTCAAAACCAGATGTGAATCCTAAGTCAAGTGATAGTCTTGTTGATCATTTGTAGAGAACTGTTGGAAATATTCAGGACTAACAGAGTTACTGAGAGGGGAGGGGTGAATCAGTAACACTTAAAACTTTAAAACATTTCTGCACTTTTATATTCTTTAGCCATTCATTTATCTAATCTACTGCAAACATGAAAATGTAATCATTCATAACACATAACACAAAGATTGGTAACCCAGAAACCTTCCAAATAGAAAGTAAAACTGGGGTGGGGATGGTACCCACAATACTTTGGTACTGCAGTATAAAGTTCGCCGGTTAAGGCTTACAATGATCACTTCTGATGATCTTCCCTGTTAAAAGCAATTAGGACTGCTAGGTCCACCTTGTTAGAGGATTTACAAACATACAATGAAGTATGCACTCGGTTAAGAGATTTA
>MU225714.1:869888-892983 GCA_018584345.1 Thuja plicata | reverse complement strand
TGTAGGTGACACATGGTTCAACTCCAATTCATACAATTGGGAGTACCCGAGAAAGTGAGTAGACTCTAAATATCAATATTTTGGCCATGAATATAACAAGGATGAAGCATGATGAGGAATGGAGATAGCAAAGAAGAAATTAGTTGCGCATGTAGTGAACATGGAAAAGGGTGTAGTAGAGCTTACTCATCTTTCCTGGGTAGTCCCAATTGTTTCAAGAGGAGAAGAAGTAATGAGAGGAATTGTCGAAACATCAACAATTTTTGTGAGATTAGTTTGTTAACCTGCAGCTGACACAAGGCAATTTATGAATCTCAAACTATACACTTGAATCTTGATAGCAATATCACAATTTGACATGACCCCAACTATAGATGCCTTTACATGCATTTCAATGTGTGGTAAGGACTAAAATTCCCAATCACAACTATGCATATGGTTTCCATCAAGTGCAGTTAGGACGTTGCATTTACATGTTGTTCAGATTCATTATATCATCAAATACAAAGCATTCTCATTTTGTACTTTGATTGACAATAGTCATTTTGCAATTTGATTTGAGATGTTGTCTACAATCATTAGTATGTTTGTTTTTATTGCAATTATAATTTGTATGAATGAACAAAATAATCAACTAAACAAAATGATATGTTGGAATGACAGTGCAATATTTATCGATATAGAGTCAATGGCTTCGGTCAATGTGCCTATGTGTCAATGTGGTGTTGGACCTTGTGTGTTGAAGATGTCACACACAACAAGTAATCCTGGGCATCAATTTTTGGGTTTCCCAAATAGGAAAAAGGTTTGGATATGGAATTATATTGTATGTTTAAAAGTAATGTGACAAGTAATCATTTTAGGAAGAACTGATGTAGATTTGGTATTGCGGGGAAATAGTGGATGTCAATACTTTAGGTGGGTTGATGAAACAAGATTTACATCTACCCTATCTACATCTATACTTGATGTAGGAAATGAGTGCAACTTGTGCAAGGCTCGAGAGGCAGCTAGTACTGTCGAGATTGCTTCAATGGCGAAAGCAGAAATTATGTTTCTGTGATGCCTTCTTTGTGTAGTTTGTGCAGTACTTTGTTGGGACCATATGAATAAATGTGATTAACAGAAGACTATTGTAGATAGTGAAACTTTTTTAGAATTTCATGTAGATACGTTGGACATATTTTGATAAATTCATGAAATTTTTGTTGTTTATGACTTCATTATGATTTTCTATATAGGATTAAACAAAATAAAAAATTAACCTTATTAAAAAAAATTGAAAAAAGTTATAACATTTTTAACTTAGATAGCTATTTAATGACTTATATAATATTGGTTAATAATGTAAGTGTGGCTACTGATATTTTTTAGGAATTTCTAAATGTCAGTGTGGCTCTTTACTCACAGTCATAGAATTATGTAATATGTATCTCCTCTCATGAAATTATCAATCTTGTAGCTTTGGGATCATGGATATTACGACCTTAATATATTACAAGAATTGGTTCTCCATCGTAGTTACAAGCCATTGGGTTTAAAAGTTCTACCATCCTTTAAAAGATTGGTTTTAAATTTAATCCTAAAGTACGATGTCTCTGCGAGTTACGTAGGCAAGGCCATCAATGATGATCCCAAAGGCATTAGGTCTGGCCCTTAGGTCTTGTACTTTTGAGTTCTTTCTTGATCTTGCCACCCCTTACCAATATTTTACATAGTTTGCATCTCTTTATGAAACTAGTTTTCAATGCCTTATGAAATATAGTTATAGGTAGTTATCTCTTCAATAAAGATGGAGGAGTCAAAGGTAATGATCAATGAGGTTGTTGATATTAGATCATACATTAATAGACTTACTGTTATGAATTTGAGCTCGGGCATCATGCAATGTTTTTTCTTTCATTGTATGCTTGCTGTTGTTGTGCACCATATATTGTTTTATACACTGCTTATTTCATTGAGACCGTGAGCTTGACATTTGTAATGTATTTTCTGTTATTGGATCAATGTATTTTGCCTACTTATTCATTATGTTGGCATACTTATTCATTATTTTCATAATAGTTACTGACTAGTTGTTGAGTTTGTGATCTCTTTCTCCCTTGGGAATTCTTTTCAAGTAGAAACAGTAGGATATATACCATCTATCTTTCTTGAAGACTCTTTATCAAAAGGGGATCAATGTCCTTTATCTTCAATCGAATAAGGGGTGTAGAAGATTGCTTTGCATCCATTGGGTATAGAAATTGAGTGGTATACCCAAATGATGTAAAGCATCTTCTGCACCCTCAATTTCAGTGGAGAGAGAAATGCCATTGATACCCTTTAGATAAAGAAGCTTCAGAACATAAATATGACATCCTACCATTACTACTAGAAAAGAATTTCTGCAGGATCGTAGATGCTCTGTCCTACCACAGACACATGTGCGTTCCTTATCATAGCCTTAACACAATCTCAATCTCCTGAGATTGTAGTAGACCCAATTGATCTAGATTGAAAAAAGTACCATATCTCTCTCTTCAAGGGTGGGTTATTCATTACTACCATGTCATGTTGTATTCAGTTGTATGTAGCTCTAATTATTTATTGTTTATTATGCAATTTTTAGCATATGTATCATGTGACTCATGTGACTTATGTAAATCTTTAGAGAAAAATGTCATTGATACCCTTTGGATAAAGAGGATTGATATCACTTCTACCATCCTTTAAAAGACTAGTTTTAAAGTTAAACCTGAACTACGATGTCTCTGCAAGTTACATATGCAAGGCCATCTATGATGAGCCCCCGAGGCATTTGGTCTAGCCCTTAGGTCTTTTACTTTTGAGTTCTTCCTTAATCTTTCCACCCCTTACCAATATTTTACATATTTTGCATCTCTGTACGAAACTAGTTTTAAATACCTTATGATTGATTTAGCTAAGTTATGGATGTATCTTATCTTACGATCTTGTATGTAATACACTATGAATTTTATATCATGCATCTAGTTGTGTAGCCATATATACAGGTGCATGAAATAGAGAGGCAATGAGAATATGATACACATGCAAGAAAGAGAAATTTAAGTATGCAGTTGCAAGTCATGTTGGTTATTTGAACATCGTAATAAGCTTTATTGTTCTAAGTAGATTTATTATCATTTTAGATTCTAGTTAAATGATATAACAAATAGGTTGACACTATGTATTAATGTAGTATGTCATTGTTTAGAAAGAAAAACAATATTGCAAATTAGATATGTTTAGAGTAGTGTAAATAGTTTGTTTAATGTCCAATCTAGTGTTATAAATTTTGGGTATTACATACAACTCTCCCATTTATTTTTCAAAAGTTATAATACTTCATACGGTAGAAGTTTTTCAGCACTAATGTGTTATGGCATTTAATGAATATGTACATATCATAAGTATAGTTTTTACAATTTTGTTTCTCTGCTTTAAACAATTCATTATATTCAAATTATTTCTTATGATAGTTATTGGAACATTTCAAGGATTTGGTAAATAAATGGGTTTTCAAACCCCATTACAGTTATTGTAGATGATGTAGCACAATCAGGTAAAGAGAATCTGTGTTTTGTTCTTTTAAATTTATTTTTTGATTTATAGTTTTTTTAATTAATGAAATAATTGTAATTCACTAATAGAAAGGGGTATAACACATTCAAGCAAAAGGCTTTGGAGGCTGCTAAGTCTTTTGTACTAGAAAATGCCTTTTGCTTGGTAATTTGAAGCCATGAATGGAAACTTACAATCTTAAATAATTAGTATACCATTGATGGATTCATAATTATTAAGTGAAAGGGAGTTCTCTGATCTGAAACCCCCTTTGGTGAACATCCTTCAAGTATGACTTCGAGCATTGGATGCCCAAAGACAGGAAGAGAGAAATACAAATGAACATTGGTTGTATTTGAAGCCAACTAATTTGACTAAATTAAGTTTATATTTTTGGAATTTGTTTATTGATATTGGGTTGTAACCCTATATTATTTCGGTCATTATGGCCCTCCTCCTCTGCTCTTTAAATTTATTCCTTATCTATGGTTTTTTGATCATGTAGTGCCAACTTAGAACTGGATGAGTAGTGGTTGCATTGCATCGTCTGGGTATACCACTGAATTATGTTGTGTCTCCAAACAATTGTGACCATGATGCCTACATTTATGTTTCTTAGTTGTTGTGTCCTAGGATCCCTTATGACCCTTTACGATCCCTAAGAATACATCTTAGAGATCTTAAAGTGTCGTAAAGGGTCATAAGAGACTCCTAGGAGGGGCCAAATGAGCTTCCACCTTCACGTGGTTGGCCTTGTTAAGTAGAGAATGTTAAAATATTCTTGAAACAAAGAGAAGCTTGACAACCAACATTCAAGTTTGGAGATTTACATGCTAGGGTGAAATATATATATTTTTTAAAAACATATTGTCAGTTTTTTTACCTTTGTTACATTTACAATTGACGAGAAACTTATACAAATGATGAATAAATCGATGGATTGTCGTCACTCCTTCGACAACCTTGCGTCAGCATACCATCATACAAGTGACTCATTATGAAAAGCATCTTAGGGTGAAAGGCGCATGCACACATATCCCCACACCCATTTTTTCCAACCTTTATGTCATCAGTATTACGAAGACTCGGCTAGTCTTGGAAAATTTTGACAAAAAAACTTCCACAACGACTTTGGTCGATTGAGCTACCTTGGACACTCGAAAAATTGACCTATGCTCGTCAAAAATTGAGCAAAATTTTATTAGTGGTAGGTAGTCTTATTTACCTCCTTTGAGTCATCATCCTTAGACAACTTATGTCCAGTAGACATAGGTGTCCCAAGTGTCTGGAACCTTCCATTCCAAATGTCTTCAATATCTCTTTGATGTATTTAGACTGAGTAATGTAGATACCATCCTTCATCTAATGAAATTGTAAATCAACAAAGAATTTGATTTATTCAAACATAGACATCTCAAATTCCTTACTCATAGCTTCGGATAATTCTTTGCATAAATCATCATGTCCATTGAATATTATATCATAAACAAATATCTCTATTAATAGTATCTTGTTATGAGGTCCTTCTTTGATGTACAAGATACTATTGTCATTAGTTCTCTGAAATCCAATACTTACTAGGTAACCATGCAATATTTCATACCAGGCTCTAGGAGCTTGCTTCAGTCCATACAAGGCTTTGTGCAATTTTCAAACCATATTCCTTTTGTTAGGATCAAAAAAACCTTCAGGTTTCTCAATATAGACTTTCTCTTCTAGAATTCTATTCAAGAATGTAGATTTTACATCCATTTGGTATACCTTGAATCCTTTATGTGCTACATATGCTAGAAGAGTTCTAACTCCTTAAAGTCTTGCAACAAGAGAAATTTTTTCTCCATAATCAATACCCTCTTCTTGAGCATATCCTTTACACACTAATCATGCCTTGTTTCTAGAAACTTCACCTTATTCATTCATCTTGTTTCTGAAAACCCATTTAGTGCCAATCACATTCTTGTCTTTTGGTCTAGGTACAAGAGTCCAGGTTTTGTTCTTTTCTATCTACTCAATCTCTTCATTCATGGCTTCTATCCAACTTTCATTGTTCAATGCATCTTTAATTGATCTAGGTTCAATTTCACTAAGAAAACATGTACCTTTAAGTTTTTTCCTTGTCATTATACCTTCTATATGATATCCAATTATTTTCTCAGGTGCATGATGCCTTCTGACATATTTGGCAAGTATATGTTCCTTCCTCTTTGATTATGGGCTTGCTCCGCTTGGTTCACCATGCCCAAACATTTTGTTCTACTCTTCCAACTGATACTCAGGTTCTACTGTCTAAGACTCGGGTGCCTCTGTCTGTGACTTTGTTCCCTTTGTCCGTGACTTGGTTTCTTCAGTCTGAGACTCAGTTTCAATAGTTAGCAGCTCGGGTTGCACATGTTGCAACAAGGTTTGTGCTGATGAATTCAGTGGTTGACATGGTTGTTCAATCACCATTTCCTATGTCTTAGGTATAGTATCAGGTTCATAATACACAAAGTTCTTGTAGTCCTTAGGCGCTTTACTGCTCTGTTCTTCACTTCTCTCTGTAAACTCATCAATCTTCACATGTACGCTTTCTATGAATTTATGAGTATCAAGATTCAAACATTTATATGCTTTGCTTTTGCAGGATTAGCCTAGGAATATACCTTCATCACCTTTTACATCAAATTTTCCATTTCTTGCTTCCTTTAAGATGTAACATTTATTTCCAAATACTTTGAAATAATGAACATTGGATTTATAGCCATACCATGATTTAAAAGGTGTCTTCTCAGTACCTTTATTTAGTTGTACTCTGTTCAAGGTGTGAATTGTAGTGCTGATGGCTTCCTTCCAGTATTTGGTTGCAACATTCTTTTCAATCATCAAGGTTCTTGCACAATCCATAGTAGATATGTTTCTTCTTTTTGCTATCCCATTTTTATGTGGTGTACCAAGGGAAGATACTTGTCTCTTGATTCCTCCTTCACTGCAGAATTCATTGAATTCATTAGAAATGAATTCACCTCCTCTATCAGATCTTAGGCATTTAAGTTTTTTTCCTGTTTCCTTCTCAACTCTGGCAAGGTACCACTTAAACTTTTGAAAAGTTTCATATTTTTCTTTGAGAAACATAATAGTCATTATTCTAGAATGGTCATCAACAAATAGAATGAAATACTGCTCTCCTATGTAACTTATTGTTCCAATTGGTCCACATAGATCAATATGCACTAACTCCAAGACTTCTTCAGCATTATAATTCTTGCTCTTCAAACTAGTGTAAGATATTTGTGTGTGTGTGTGTGTGTGTGTGTGATGTGGAAATGAGTGGCCTCCTAATCCAAGATGAGGAGATCCCAATTGATTAATCGAAAGGAGACGATCAATGCAAAAAGGAATCAACTCGCTATAGATAAGGAAGGAAGGTATAATTTCTTAATTATAAAGAAAATCAATAGATCTGAAAAAGCATTAATTGAAATCAAACATTTACCTTAGAATGGAGCAGATCTAGAAAAGCCTATTTTCTGATGTCTGTGTTGAGTTTCAAGAATTTATGTAACCAGATCTGGAATAGAAACACAGATACAGACAAAACCCAGAAATATTTTTCTTTTCAGAGTCAGGTCGACCTTCACCTCTTTGCGGAGGCACAATTGTACCCCAAAATGTCAACCTCAACTTGCACTGCTCTGATGGAAAATCCATTTGCAGATCCTGAAAGTTGGCCGAAAAAGGGTATCCAAATCTAATCTAAAATTCAGTGTCTTGTACCTGTACCTACAAGAAAAGTGGTTTTGTTTGTTGGGGGAGGGGTTTGCCTTAGTCAAACCCTGATTTTGGAATTAACATTGAAATCAATAATTGAAATAAAGAATGCTAGCAAGTAGTATAAGTAGATCTAACAATGAAGCTATGATATTAAATAGATATGCAATTGTATTTCGAATGTAAATAAGCACTAGTAAAAAAATAACAATATATGACCAAATAAACTACCAAAAATTATAGATAAATGACCAAATTTGGTCACGTGATTAGTGGTAGTTTATTGCCTAAACTATTTTAGTCATTTATTTGGTCGTTTATTTAGTCATTTATTTGGTCATTTATTTGGTCGTTTATTTGTTCATTGATTTGGTCATTGATTTAGTCATTTATTTGGTCATTTATATTAAGGATATTTATTTTGTTTCCTTTATTAATGCTCAAGTCTACTATTTAGGAATCTTTCCTTTCCATCCGCAGTTTACTTAAGCAGTTCCATATTTGGAAACTTACTAATTTGTATATACCTCTTGTATTATTTATGAGAGATCTTGCTCATTGTGAATATCAAGCAATTCATTAAAATCCATCTACTCTTGCTTCTAGCATTTTATGGTATCAGAGCCCTTTGGAAAAATTTGAAAATTTTTCAAATAGAAAAAAAATTGCATTGAATTTTTTTTCTAAGTCTTTTTGAAAAATTTAGACTTTTCAGATTTTTTTTGGAGATAATTTTCGTAGGTTGAAAACATCATTTTAGGGTTGTTGCTGCTACGTGGCTCGTTCCTACAACTCAAAACGACTGCTTGCTGGTCATTTTTTAACTCATTCTCAGCAAAAATCCCTGTAAAAACATGATTTATTCAATCACAATTTACAACTTTTTGGTGTCTATTTTTTACAAAAACAATGACATTTTTTCCTTCTACATTAAAACACGACCTGATCTGTGGTTCCATTCTCTGCGAATCTACCATTTTTTAATAGAACCACCATTTTCTACCATTTTTGGAGCTTTTTCAAACTAGATAGGGTTTTCTTCAAAAACCCTAGTTTTTGGGCTCAGAAATTTTTTTTGATTCCAGATTCTTGGTGGGTTTTTCAAGCCTTCAACTGGGTCGACTTCTATTTTTTCTGGGCACATCATTTTCCATGCCTCAATTTTTGAGCTAGCGGATTTGCATTTTGACTTTAGATTCTTTCTGGGTTTTTTGTCTGCATTTCAGGGTACTTGTCAAATTTTTTTGGGTCAGCCAGATATTTGCTTTGGAATCCATGCTTGTTGACCTTCATTCTTGAAGTGTGTACGTACCAATGACATCTTTGACCAATCTAATGTTAGAAGGAAATCAACGATTTAATGGCAGTAATTATAATACCTGGAAGCAACGTATGTTGACCATATTTGAGTATCACCGCCTTGATGCACTAGTTTTGGGCACAGAAATTCGTTCCACCATAGAAGGCACTGATCAGGACAAGTTTGATGATCGAAACAGAGAAGTTGTCATGCTTCTAAAGTTGTCTGTTACAAATGACCAATTGCCTTGGATTTCCTCTGGGAAGACAACTTCTGATATTTGGAAGCACCTAAAAGAGCTACATGAAACCTCTGACAAAAGCAAGGCATTTTTCTTAAAGAATCAGTTGTTCTCCATCATGATGGATGAAATTTCATCTTTACAGGACCATCTCATAAATATTAAGGACATTCGAGACCAGCTTGAGGCTATTGGTCAAAAAATGGAGGAAGAAGACATGGTAGTCATCACTCTCAAGAGTCTACCACAATCTTATGAGCACTTTGTTGAGACTCTCAACATTACATCTATGAATGTTGATTTGAGATTTCCTAATTTATGCAACAGACTTCTACACCAGGATCACAGGAAACAACAGTTTGGAAGTCGTGCTCCCTCGTCCTCTTTAGAACAAGCATTTCCAGCTAAATTTCAGCCATCTCCGTCATCATAATAGGGCGGTTCACACCAACCCTCAGGTAGTTTTCAGCCAGAAACTATGCAGTGTCACTATTGCCGCAAGTATGACCATATGAAGAAAGATTTCCAGTAGAGAATTGCTTCTAAACAAAGGAAGCAGGGACGGTCCCATCAGCAGGTAAAAGTTGCTAAACAGTCTGAGAAAAAGGAGTCTTTTTTTAGTCTTTTATGGCTCAAAGCCCTTCAGATCTAGCTAGGTCTTCTACTTGGTACATCGACTCTGGGGCTTCACGTCATTTTTCTCATCAGCATGACTGGTTTACAAATTTCTCTCCCTTCAGTGATTCAGGTGTGTTTGGCAGAGGAGAGGAGTATAAAATTATTGGCTGAGGAAATGTCCAGATATAGTATGGTGAGAGGAAGCTCATCTTTCTCAATGTGTGCTATGTTCCTAGTATGGCACTCAATTTGTTATCTGTGAGTCAGATCGTGAGGGATTCTCCCCAATTGGATGTGGTGTTCAGTGCTCACCAATGTTCCATTATTGATCACGAGACTCATCTTACTGTTGCTACTGGTCTAGAGGATCATGGCCTTTATAAACTTACTAACACCGGTGATTCTCCTGAGATAGCTATGGCAGCTTGTACTTCATCCCTCAGAACTTTATGGCATCAGCGATATAGACATCTCAACATCTCGTATCTCTCTCAACTATCCTAGGAGGGACTTTTTTCTGGTCTGCCTGATATTCAGACACAACATCTTGGAATATGTGGCGCCTGTCAAGCTGGCAAACAACATCAGACTCCCTTCAATGATGGGGACCCTTGGCGTGCATCTAAGGTACTTCATTTACTTCATGCTAATATTTGTGGTCCTATGAATACATCTTCAGTTACTGGTTGCAAATACTTTCTGCTTATTGTTGATGATTTTAGTAGAAAAATGTGGGTATACTTTCTTAGACACAAATCATATGCATTTAGTACCTTTCAGCAATTTAAATCTTTGGTTGAAAAAGAGTCCAGTTGTAGTATCATCTCTCTTAGAATAGATAACGGTGGAGAATTTTTCTCCACTCCATTCTCTGACTTTTGTCCTACCTACGGGATCAAACGCCAGTTCACTACACCTTAAACTCCTTAGCAAAATAGTGTTGTCGAGCGTTGCAATCGTACAATTGTTGAGATGGCTCGTTCTATGTTACAACACCGAAGCATTCCTAATAAATATTGGGTAGAAGTAGTGTCTAATGATGTCTACCTCCTTAATCATTCTCCTACTCAGGCTATTAAGGGAAATACCCCATAAGAGGTTTGGTCTAGTCGTAAGCCCAGGATCAGTCACTTGAAGATTTTTGGCTCTTTTGCATATGTCTAGATTCCTGATGCTAAGCCTTCAAAATTGGATTCCAAGAGTCAAAAGCTAATGATGACAAGGTACAGTGACAATCATAAGGCTTATAGACTGATAGATGTCAACACTGATCGTCTGACCTTCAGTCGTGATGTTATTTTTTATGAAGCTAGAGGACCTTTTTTATCATCTTCTAAGCAGTGCTCTGAGGATCAACCTCATAGTTTTCCTCTTCCTCTCGCTCCACCTAATGGGAGGGATGGTGTCAAGCCTTTTCTTGATGCCTGCTCTGAGGCTTCTGTAGCTTCTCCTATTGAGGATCTGAAACATAACCCTCTTCCTACTCCTGATGCATCTGTCATTGCCCCTGAGCCACTTCTAGCTCCTCCAGCTGTTGGCTCCCCTACTCTCTAACCTAAATGGTGGGATAAAAATATTGGTGATCTCCAGGATAATGAGATCATTGAGGGTAGAGCTTCCAGAAATAAGAGCAAACAACAACTTACTGTTAATTTTTCTCTTATGGCCAACCTTCATAGTGTTTATGAGCCACAGAATTATTCTGAGGCTAGAGGTATGCTGAGTGGGAACAAGCTATGGACACTGAGTTTTAACGTCTTCAAAAAATTCACACTTGGGGCCTTTCTAATCTCCCTTTAGGGAAGAAACCCATCAGCTGCAAATGGGTGTACAAGTTGAAATACAAAGCTGATGGAACTTTAGATAAATATAAGGCTCATTTTGTTGCTTGTGGATTCTCACAAAGGGAAGGAATTAACTATGAGGAGACTTTTTCCCACATGGCCAAAATGAGTACCATATGGCTTGTCCTTGCCTTAGCAGCTCAGTTTGAGTGGCAAGTCCATCAGATGGACATTAAGAGTGCTTTTTTGAATGGTGACTTACAGGAAGAGGTCTACATGACGCAACCCTCAAGATTTAAGGTTGTTGGGCAGGAACACATGGTCTGTAAGCTAGTCAAAGCCCTCTATGGTCTGAAACAATCTCCTCAGGATTGGTACATGAAAATTGATAAGTATTTAACTGATCATGGTTTTCAGAGGATTCCCTCGGATTCCAATTTGTATATCAAACATTCTGGTGATGATATATTGTTTGTAGTTGTTTATGTGGATGATTTGATCATTACTAGAAATTTCACACACTTGATCACTGAGATCAAACAAGATTTGTGCCACACCTTTGATATGACAGATTTGGGACTCTTGCACTATTGTCTTGGCATTGAGGTTTGGTAGACTGAGTAAAGTATCTTTCTTTCCCAATCCAAGTATTCCAAAAGTCTTGTGGAACAGTTCAGAATGCAGGATTGCAAACCTACCTCCACTCCTATGGAACCAAGGCTCAAATTGTCAGCTCAGTCTGATTCACCTATTGTGGATGAATCTTTGTTTAGACAACTAGTGGGCAACCTCATTTATCTTACTGTCACTCAACCTGACATGAGCTTTTCCATGAGCTACATATCCCGCTTCATGAAAGCTCCCAAGGCTGATCATTCGATAACAGCAAAGTGTATCCTACGTTATGTAAGTGGGACTCTTGATTATGGAATTTTGTACACTCAGAGTTCTGATCCTACACTCTGTGGATACACTGATTCTGACTGGGTTGGTTCGGTTGATGACCGTAAGTCTACCATTGGATAAGTATTTAATTTGGGATCTAGTGTTGTCACATGGAATAGTAAGAAGTAGCAGGTGGTGGATCTCTCTTCGACAGAAGTAGAGTATTGAGGAGAAGTCAAGGCAGCTTGTGAGGTAGTTTGGCTTCGTCGGATGCTTTCCAATATGCATGTTCCTCAGATAGGTCTGACTACCTTATTTTTTGATAATCAGGGTGTGCTCAAACTGGAAAAAAATTCGATCTTCCATGAACAAACCAAGCATGTGGAAACTCATTGTCATTACATTCATCAGCTGGTTGAAGACAAAGCCATTCAGTTAATGTATATTCCTACCTTGGAGCAGCTAGCAAATATCTTCACAAAGTCCCTCGGTTCTGATAAATTTGTAAAATTCAGAAAGTCTATTGGTGTTGTTGATAGATTGAGCAATCAAGGAGGGTAGTAAGGATATTTATTTTGTTTCCTTTATTAATGCTCAAGTCTACTATTTAGGAATCTTTCCTTTCTATCCGCAGTTTACTTTAGTAGCTCCATATTTGGAAACTTTCTAATTTGTATATACCTCTTGTATTATTTATGAGCGATCTTGTTCATTGTGAATATCAAGCAATCCATTAAAATCTATCTGCTCTTGCTTCTAGCATTATATTTTATTTGGTCATTGATTTAGTCATTTATTTGGTCATTTATTTGGTCATTGATTTGGTCATTGATTTGGTCATTGAATTAGTCATTTATTTAGTCATTTATTTAGTCATATATTTAGTCATATTAGGGCACGATGGAATCAAACCACCATCCTCCTACTTGTAAAGTAGGTGCTCTTCCATTGAGCTAGTAACCTTTAAAGAATAATCAAAGTATGTATACTAGTACTTTCCATTAAACATGATTTCAAGTTTTTCCATCTATAGTTCAAGGGTTATGATAGTAAATGGTTATGACAATCATTCAAAACAAAGTATGTCAAAGACTGCTATGAGGAAATTTTGTGATTGTCAAGTAAAGAGGAAGAATCGCAGGTTCCATCACTATAAGAAGCACATTCTATAATCTAAAACAGACCAAACTTATAACATGCAATAAAAGTTAGAGCCTTTCAAAATACCATCATGCAGATTTTGTATATGCTTTGAAAAGGAGAAGAGAAATAAGGCCTATCTAATGAGGATTTTCTCAATTTGGAGCATTTCTAGTCAACTGCAACATTTATATACACTACCCTAGCCATAAAGCACTATACTGGGCATCTACAACTTAACCCCACAAGTTAAGGTGACAAATGCACATAATATTGGGCTCTATTAGCAGTCTATAAAAGTGTAAGCTATCATCTAAATATTCACACGCAATCGAATTCAGAAATAGAAACTTACAACTCACTCTATTTTATTCCTTTATATCTAACATCCTAATGCTGGATCATGGAGTGTGATCCAAAAAGTTGATGAAAAGCCTCACGCAATTGAATCCAGAAACATCAACTTACAACTCTATGGATTGACAAAATCTGATATCATTAGTCTATAAAATGTTAAGGAGCAATCTCCATCTATTAAGTTTGCAAATGTGGGGACAAAGAATGGTCATATTGCTAATGTTAATGCTAATGATAATGCATAGCTTTTATTTTTATGACTGTTATTTAAAAATTTTAAGTGTGTATAATAATTTATAGTGGGTTGCTATCTTTTGCATCTTATGGCAGTCTCTTTGTTCTACAAGTCTTCAAGAAATCACTGCTATCATGAACATCATTTTTTGGTAACCTCACCTTTATACATGAATCCTTTGCTCCATTGCTTGAAAAAAAACCTTTCTCTTACTATCAATATATGTCAATGCTTTTCTATCATAACAACCTCAAACAGACAATACAAATAACAAGCAATTAATTCTTACAAGCTGCATAAATGAGAACTAACAGACAATACATGTTCAAAGATGGTGCACTTTTACAACTATTTTTAACATACATAGTAGTTGTAGTTGTCCATATGATGCTACAGATGTACATTCAATTTCATGTATCAATTAATACACAAATGATGAATTCCAGGAATAACATGCAAGTATAAGAAAATGATGGAGTTCCAGATCAACAACAGATATAGCAAAGGCATGGATAATGGACCGGTGAAAGCTCCAAAGGTGAGTATAGGGGCAAAAGGTTGTCCCTCCTCACCTTGTGGAGTGAAAGCTCCAAAGGTGAGTAGTTAATTGGATTTTTATTCCGTGCAGAGTTTGTTGGATTTTTTAATGCCTTATAGAAGGTGGCAGTGCTTGGTATTGGTTTCTCATTTTTGAAGAACAAAGTTGATGTCAAATTGCTTTGTAGCTGGTCATCATAATAATAATAATAATAATAATAATTTTTTATTGTATAATCAGTAAACATTTCAAATCCAAAACTATTTTCTAGCCAACTCTCTCTTCTGTATGTGAAAGAATTGGGAAATATGAGAATCTAACTAATTTTTGTTTTAAATGTAATTTGCAACAAATACAGGTGCTAGGAGATATAGTAGAAAGCATTGCAGGAGCAATACTAGTGGATAGAATATTTGATGTGGAACATGCATGGAAAATAATGAAACCGTTGTTATCTCCTATAGTAACACCAGAAACACTGCATTTGCATCCTATAAGAGAGGTTTATGAACTTTGTCATCTAGAGGGATACCACATTGTCTAGAAAAAAAAGTGCACAGGAGGGTGAACTATATATTGCAACTCTTGAATTCGTTCTTGAGGATGATACTGTAGTTGGAAAAGGATATAATATAAGTAAAAAGTCTGCAAGGGAAGAAGCAACTCTACAGATATTAATGCAACTTAAGGTTGGTGCACATTTTCTAAGCCTAACTTTGTTTCTTTTGTCATTCTATATGAAAACAATACACATAACTTTGTAGCCCCAAAAGCTTTCCAATGGGGAAAGAGTCTAGAATGAAAAAGACCAAAGCTATGGACAATAATTTAACTTAACCATATAGAGTACTGTAGTAACAAAACAACAAGATGTTAGTGGCAAGTTATTCTAGAGATATCAACATCTGCTTTATACCATTATTTCTTCTATCAATCCAGAAATGGAGGATTCTTCAACATTCTGTAGCAGAGAACACCTACAAGAAGCTTATATGGACAAGAGGGACCACCAAAAAGGAGGAATTTCTAGACTACTAGAATCCTAAACTTATATCATTATCAGTAATCAGAAAAGAATTAATGGGTATGTTCCAATATGAAATTGATTATTAGATAGATAACCCATGACTCATACTTCATGCTTGTATTCATCTATTCTTATGTTGGCAGTTGTAAATCAAAAACTAGGAACAACAATCATAATTGTTCCTAAAGATCATTTGCAGCAGTAATGTTTATTCTATCAAAAGTCTGAATCTGAAAAATTCAAAATAATTAGCACACCTAAAGTAAAAAACATTTGATCCCATATTGGATTAGGTGAGAATAGGATTGCTAGATTAAGTTGTTTTCATCTTCCCCCTCCTCCATAATCTCACTGGGATTCATAAAATTTAATTTTAATGGAGCAACAAAAATAATCCTATCCCTATATGTTGATATTATGGCCTTTACGGAAATAGATCAACCATCTTGAACTAATTAATGACAATAATAATAATAATAAATATATATATATAGGATATATATATTTATTATTGTAAAACTATATAAATAATAATAATAAATAAAAGTAATATTTATTATTTATTGTTTGATTGATTTGCATAAATAATTTTATATTTAATTTGTACTTGGGTGGGCCCAAGTCGGCCACCTTGAGGTGGTAGAATTTATCCAATAACGCTCATATATATTGGAGTTTTTGATGAAGGACAAACATATAAAAAACATAACATGTGTGGTTCCTTCCTTCAAGAATCGAATGTCATGAGTAATGAACAAATTGTCTTCATCATGTGTGAACTTTCCTTAGTTGATTGTGCGAACGTCACCAACTTATTCAGAGGAAGCATAATCATCATCACTATCACTGTCAATCTATTTTCCTTTTGAGTTTCTATCCATCTTACCAAGGTTTAATTTAACTTTGAATGCAGACTCCAAATTTCTAGGATTAGGAGAATAATTGTCAAAATTGTCCTACTCAAAAGTTGTAAGCCTTCCAACCAATGCATCTAGAGTTATATCTTTAGTGCACCTCATCTCTTGAATATATGAAACTCTAATTGCATAGATAGGAAGTAAAGTTATCAATACCTTATTAACCACTGTTTTTCTTTAATTGTTCCACCAACATCTTTGATGGCACTAACACTTTTCTTGATTCTTTCACTATATTTTGTAATGTTTTCTCCTTCTTTCATTTTCATCTGATCAAACTGACCTCTGAGAATTTATGCTTTGGCTCTCTTTACATTGTAATCTCCTCCATGGATATCATGCAGTTTCTTCCACATATCATAGGCAGTAGGGCAGTCCTTGACTTCATCAAATTTTGAATAGATGAGTGAAGAAGCTATATCAATCATCATTATGTTATGATTCTTCATGTCCACCATCTGATCCACAAACATATGTCTCGGTGGTTCCACATACTTGTGATCCAAGAATTGCAAACTAGTATCTCCAATAGTAGATAGATTTAGCCTCATCAAATCTTGTCATGCAGTGAAGTTGTTTTTGTCAAGCTTGGGGATGTCCCTTCTGTAAGACATCTCTAATCTTTATCATAGACCTTGAAACCTTCCCTGAAAGCACCAAATTATTTGATACCAATTGTTGGAAATGAGTTGAGTAACTGAGAGGGGAGGGGTGAATCAGTTACCACAAAAACAAATCCAAGTCCCTTAGATTTCTTAATCAAACTTATCATTGTTACTCGATTAACAAAGTTATTCTGGTGTTACTAGGTTAACAAAGTAATCTTAAGATATCAACTGTGTTTATCCTTTAGTGATTAAGTGTAGAAACATAAACCATAAATTAAATAATGTGTACATAGATGACACCAAGATTTAACGTGGAAACCCAATTTGGGAAAACCACCAATTGCAACTAGTTATTTTTTTTCACTCTTCTGAAGTGAGCCATGTTAGGATCCAACCCTGTTAAAGGTTACAAAACACACTGTTAGGTATGACCTTGTTAGAGGATTTAATCACCTTGTAAGGAGTAGCCTTGTTAGAGGTCTTCAAACAGTTTAATGTAGAAATGTCACCTTGTGAGAGGATTTATGAAAGACTATTAAGTCTATTATGTAAAGAGATTTGGATCACTACTACAATTGTTAGACGGTAATAATGGATTGACTTGTTTGAAAAAGCAATCGTCTTTGCTTATTCAAATCTCTTCTATGGATTTAAAATGGATCCTCACTGATCAAATATTCTATTGCACCTTGGTCTAGATATTTTGTCCTTAATCAGAATTCCATCTTATTTTGCCTTCACTCTTCATATCAAAACTCATACTCACATTCAGTCCAAACTTGACCTTGTATATATATGATAAGCCTTGTCAAGTCAGCCTGAATAACCTTCCAAATAAACAATAAAACTTAAGTCTGTCGGCTGCATATAACCAATTAAACATAAAGTGTAAACTGTTGTCAGTCAGCTGACATTGAATGCATAACTTGGTTAACACTATAATCCTTCAATACCCGACCATTACTGTAATGCCCGAGTGAACTCGGTTAGAACTGAAAATCACTTTGGTCTTCTTCAATGCCCGAGAGAGCTTGGCATACACTGACTGTGCTCGGTTTAGGTATAGAAATTTGTGTAACATCACTATATTTGTGTATACATCAATGACAATACACAATTGAATAATTGCCTTCAACATATATATATATATATAATAACAATTCATTTAAAATAAAGTAATCAATCACAATATTAATATTATATACATAATTACTATAGGATATATTACCTTAATAGAATCACATGCCTGAATAAATCTAACATCAAAAAGAGACCATAATAATCAATAATACATCAAGTTAACCACAAGATCAAATAAAGTCAACCGCGGTCAACAAAGCAATTCAAGCTAAACTCTTAACCATGGATAATTTCCTAAAAATCACATACCAGAAGTCAAACAAGAACATCTCATGAAGGATAAATTAATAAAATGAATAATCAAATCATATGACGATATGAATACAAAGAACCGCAATGGAACTATCCACAACCATGCTCAAATGAGAGAGGTGAAACAAGTTTATCCATCCTGACAATCTAACCAACTATGCAGGAGCCTCATTGTTCCTTGATCGGAACAATGATAAGGGAGGAATCAAACAGGGGCCTTGGAACTATCTATGGTAAACAAAAACCATCAAGGATTGTGAGGGAATACTCAACTCTAGAGCCAGGTGAAGTTGATCTGGTACTTGCAATCCTGCGTCATAGAACAAGTGTAGATGTGCATATATAGGACAATGCAGTCAATGATAGGGATAGAGACATCATGTGGGTCTCATTGGGTGAGTGACTACAAATCTATCCCTAGTCATACAAGCAAGTCACATACATGAACAATCACATATGCATACAACATGGATAATATAAGCACAATGAAAGGGTTAGAGTATAATCATAAGTGAAATTAATATTGATCATAATCATCATATGATCATGGGTTAGTCCAATAATCATAAGCATCAATCATTAAGGAGATCTTAAAATCATATTCTTGATCAAGTAACGTGGTCATGAATAACATTCGTATATCAATCTTAACGTGAATATCAAAGTATCAAAATCAACCCTAAGGTCGTTAGTTATTATAACTAGTTTACCCAAACGTAATCATAGTCATAGAATAGATAACACAAATAGTAATCACATAGATTTATCATATAACCACATGACATCAACCACAGGTATGAAGTTCCTAAAATATCATCAATAAGTATAGATGAATACATACAAAGGAAGTAACTATAATTAATATACCTAATAGCATCAATATGTTTACCATCATCAAATACTGGATTATGAAGTTATTATAATTAAAATAATGAAATGTATTAGACAAGTATCTCAATATCAGCACCTACACAGAATCATACTTACATAATCAACAAGAGAAGCAAAGACGATCCTACATCATTCCCTAAACTCTAACAAATAACATCAAATACATGTTAGTGTTAGAGGGGTATTACAATATTTTCCCAACTCTTATCTTATTTTTCCTTCCTTTCAGATTCATCTTCAAATTTGCATACTTGAGTCATCAAATAGTTACTCTGACCATTATTACTTATGTAGTAAAAAATTTCATTTTCTCTTACACCTGTAGCAACCAGTCTCCCAATTCCTTTTTTAATTGCACATCCAGATTTACTTCATGTAACTTCATAACCTTTATTGCACATATGACTAACACTTAGAAAGTTATGCCTCAGTCCTTTAACATAATAGACATCATCAGTTTTATACTTACAATCACTCTTGATTCTCCTTATACCACATATAGAGACAATTTCTTCTCTAGAAAATATCACAAATCCTCCATCATACCTATCAAGATTCATAAACTCCTCCTTGTCCCATGTCATAATGTTTGAACATATAGAATCAATAATCCACGCAGTAGGTTCCACTTTAGGATGCAATGCAGTCATCTTCACTTCTAGTCTTCCTATTCTTTCTTTGTTGCCTTTCTTTATATCCAAAAGTAATGATTCTTCATTCGAGTCATTATCATGTTCATCCTCGGAAGAATGTTCCTCCATAGTGCATAAGATTTTCTTCCCTTTTTCTCTTTTACTTGTCTTCTTTCTCTTATCCTAAATTTCTTGTCTATTTTTATTTTCATCATCATATCCTTTGAAGTCTTCTTGATAAGGATACCTACAAGAAAAATGACATATTCTACTACAATTAAAGAACTTAAGAGGAAACTTACATTTGTATTTTCCAGTTCCTCTCCCCGTTCTTCTTACAAATTTTTCTTTAATCTCATCCATGTCTTCTTTAAGTTTATTTTTAGTCTTAACCAATTGTTTGAATGCACCTTCTTTCCTCTTTTTCTTGATTTCATCCATTTCAACAATCTCAAATATAGATAATGAACCAAGAAGTTGATCCAAGGTGTAGGAATTCAAATCAAGACTTTGTTCAATTGCATATTTCTTCATCTTGTAAGGTTTAGGTAGAGCCATCAATACTTTTCTGACCATTTCCTTTTCTTCTATTTCTCCACCAACACCCTTAATGGCTATAATATTGCTATCAGGATTGAATTGTGCAGTTTTTGAGTCAAACTCATTGACATGGTTTAATGATTTTGAATAAACAACTACACAGTTGAATCTTGATATCAATATCACAATTTGAATTTTTGTGTAAAATATCTCCTACTTTCCCTTAATTACATTCATAATCTCATTTATCCTATTGTATCATCTTTAAATAGAAGCACTTCCATGTTAAGAGCATTTAGCCCTCCTTAGGGGACATTTTTGACCTCTACCATATCGTCATCTTGTTTCTGCATCATCTCATGCTTCTGTGCTGGTTCAGGACCCTGATTGGCCTCTCCGGGCACCTCCTACCCCACCTGGCATATTTTCTAGGGGTTCTGACCCCCTGGGTTAGGGTCAACCTCGACCTTGACCTAGGTCCCCCTTTCAAATATAGAATCTTGTCAGCTGTCGGGGCTCATAAAAAATTCAGTTTTCCCACTTTCGGGTCGGCTGTTTCAGGTTCCGAAGCGTTGATTCCTAAATTATATTTAATATAGGTCCTCTCCTAGGGGTAAAGGCCTTAATGGGAATTTAATTGGTGCAGAGCACCCTAGGGTTTCTCACTCCAAGCCCTAGTAATTATCAGAGTGATCATGGAGCAGGTCACGGTTAGCAGTCAGTTCTATTTTGGTTAGCAATTTTCCTAAACCCTAACAGTTTCCTCTTGTTTAGCGCAAGAGCGGGATTGCAAGTCAAAAGAATTACAAAGTTACGGTTACATGATGCTTATCACACAGTCTCCAGGTAATAGGCGGTTAATTGGAAACCATTCTGACAATGCGATGACAGTGTATCGCAAGGTCGCCAGGTGATCGGCGGTTAGTGTGAAACGGGTGCGACGGTGCAATGACAGTGTATCGTGAACTCGGCAGGTGATCAGTGGTTAGTGAAAAACGGTTACGAGAGCATGACAACCATGTATCGCAAGGTCACAGGGTAACTGGCAGCTAGTTAATGAGTGTTGCGAGAGCACGACAACCATGTATCGCAAGGTCGCAGGGCAACCGGCAGCTAGTTTGTAAGCGTTGCGAGAGCGCGACAACAATGTATCGCAAGGTCGTAGGCTAAGGAATGCATCATTATTAAGACTCGCGACAGTGCGATTAACATTCGGAGCAAGGCAAGCGCATGATCAAGAATCTAGCCAAGAAAGAGTTGCGATACCGCGACTATAAGGAAGACTGACTTGTCAACTTGGAAGACGGAAGTTAAAAAGTCGTATATGACAAAATAAGAAGAGAACGCCACAGAGGAAAATGTTGTCCACGTTGACAACCATGCTAAGGATGATATCGATGATAGTTGCAGGAGGAAGACGAAGAGCCGAGGTAGTTAGAACCCTCAGGCGGACAGGTAACCTAAAAATGGTTACAATCAAGAAGAGGCCGAATATATAATCAAGGAAGGAAACTTGTAGAAGTGTGTGGAAGAACTGGAATTGTGAAGGCTAGCAAAATAAGTTTTCCGTGTGGGTGAACTGTAATTTTCTGATTTTCAATAAAGAATAGTTTCATGTGTGTTCTGTGTGTTCTTCTGTTGTGTACAGACTGCTGTAGAGTAGGATTTTGAATTCAGTTAAGTAACATGGATGCTTTTTGACTCTTATAATCTGTCCTATGGAGTGTGACCGTCAAAAAGCATCCCTCATGTATTTTTATTCTGTTGTTGTGTCTGTGTCTGAGAAGTGGCTAGCCAGAATTGTAGACAAGTCCTAGGCTAGCTAAATGGTCCGGCTAGAGAACTTGTAGGAGAGAGAGATAGAGGGAAAAAAGGTGCATGACTGACTTTATTTAGTCATGGAGAGCAAGATAAGGTAAAGAGTGAAACATTTCGGTGGGTAGGAAACCTAAGAGAGAGGGAGTATAGAAATCCTTCTAGTTAGGGTCTGTGAGTAACCCTAAGAGACTCAAGTGTGATTTTAGAGGATCCTGAAGTGAATAGGGTCCAAAGTGAGATTCCTAAGAGAGAGTAGGAGTCTAGAGGAGAAAGGTGACTTCCCCATCAGATTGGTATCAGAGCCCAGTTAAAGATTTGGGATTGAAATTTGTAGATGTTTCAAAGTACTGAGGAATCAGTAGGAGAATCAGTCATGGTGACAAATGTAGAGTTGGCTAAAGAGGTGAATGAGCAGAAGGAGAAAAATAGAATCCTTGAGGAAACTCTAGAGTTAATGAGAAAACAACTAGAGGATATTGCTGATAAAGTAACTCGAGAAGCAGAGAGTTCCAGTAAAGGAAAAGTTGTTGCAGAGGAGGATGTTATATCAGAACCAGACCCTCCTATGCAAGAAGAACCATTCTTGAAGGCTATCAAGGAACTAAGTGGAAAGGCATTGGAAGGAGTACCAGTACTTGCTGGTAAAATGGATTCTGAACTGGTAATGGAGTGGATTGAAGGAATGGAGAATCATTTTGATTGTGAAGGAGTGACTGAAGCACAGAAAGTGAAATTTGCTAAGTCTAGATTGAGAGGAGCAGCCTTAACTTGGTGGAAATTAATCCAAGAAGAAAGAGAAAGAGAAGGTAAAAAGCCTATTGCAAATTGGCAGGCTATGGTGTCAAAAATTAAGGAGAATTA
>MU225714.1:839090-858969 GCA_018584345.1 Thuja plicata | reverse complement strand
TATATATATATATATAACTATTACTATTGGTCCAAGATTTATTAAATGTATAACTACTATACTAGGTGTCAATCCATATCAATATCTTTGTAGATTTACCTGATGATGATTGATCCATGCATATCCACTTGGGTATACTCATATGCTTGCAAACTATGAATCCATTAAAGACTTTGCTTGCCAAATTTTAAGCAAGAAGAGAAGAAGACATAAAAAATGCACTGCTTAAAGTGTGATCAAATGATCTCTGCATTATGAATGTATATCTAATTAATGACACTTGGAGATAAACTCAACTCACTTTTTATGTATGAGAGAAGAATATATATATATATATATATATATATATATATTAGTGTAGATCTTAATGGCACACAATACCATTTATTTAATGACCTGTAAATTGACCTTATAAATACCAAAATAATTAAAAAACTTATTTATTGACTTTCAACACTCTTCAACAGCCCTATTGCACACCAAAATCTGATTGCTAATAATTACTTAATGCTGCTTTGTACAACAACATCTTGACTTGGTCAAGGCTTGTGTCTACTTATCTTGAGTGTGTCATAATTTTTCTTACGACAACTGAAACTCTTGTGTAATCCCTTTTTCTGGTATTTAATCCATTAAAAAACAAGTAAGAACGTGTTTTGTCTCATTGTATGTACTTCTACTAGTGCTTTAGTCAGTAATATTGGAAACCGCTTGACTGGCTTCTGGTCTGTACTCGCCATCATTACTAACATGATTTCTTTGCTTTTTTCCACTCATACTCTACACCACTCATTCCAATCTTCCTAATTATACGCCAGAATCAAGATGCAAATAATTATGAAATTCAATGCATCTTTTTTATACTTTTCTCATCTTCACTTGCAGTCATAATGTAAGTCATGTACGTTCATTTAGTCCACGTCCATACAAAATAAAAAAATAAAATAAAATAAAATAAAATAAAATATATATAGAGAGAGAGAGATATCCCTGATTAAGAAGGCCTGCTTTCTAACTGCTAAGAACTATATCGTATGTTAGGCTGTGAAGTTGTTTCAATTTAAGCGTGAGACTGGTAAATGGTTGATTTTTAAGGAAGATTGGAAAAAAAAGAATTTGACTTTTGTATAGGTAGTAAAAGTATGGTTGAACGAGTGAGAATATTTATAATTAGTATACAAATATTGAAATCTAAATAAATTATATGAAAAAAAATAAAATTTTATAAAGATTCATGATCTTTTAAACTCATGATCATCATTAAATTTCTTTTTATTTTATTTTCATGTGTCTTGTCATCACCACTAGAAGTCTTGTTGAACTCCTTTTTTTTAACATTTTTTTTTTCGAGGATTACGGTGAGAGCGTCTTTTCAGTCACCTTACAATTGACAAGTTAAGATGCCTCAATATTTGGGTGATATTCGATCATTGCAAATTGAAACTAGAAGAATAATGTTTAGACATTCACTCCCTAAAAAGATGTTTGTTTCTTAATATGTAGACCAGTTTACCCGATTGTCATAAGTCACATTAAAATTTGTCATTTTATTTGCTGATCTCAAACAATTTAAGTTGTTAGTTATTAAATACCATAATTTATGTCATTTTGTAATGAATAGTAATCCTAATTTCAAAGAAAGGTTAGAAATGTTGTATTTAGTTTTGATGTCTATTTTTATTAATTGGAAAAAAGTTTTGGTATTTAATTTATATGAGTGTAATGGTAGAATTTATATATTTCATTATTATTTAGGGATGTGTTTGCGGCTTAATGTGATTCATTTTGGAAATGGGGACAAAACTCAGAAACTTTTGGAAACCCATCTCTGGCTATCCCATAAAATTAATGTTTGAGTTTTGATCATTTGTTTGACTTTCACTCTCATGTAAACTCTCAATTTATATTATTTAACACATTTAATAAAGTTTTCCTATATATTTTAAATTTTCACTATTTTTTATATAGTTGTCCCCATTGCCATCCCCTACTCCGGAAAAAAAAAGTCTCTTCTCCCATACCCATTCCACCAAATTCACTCAGGGTACAATCTCAACCAAATCCCTTTTGATGTTAGAGCCCTGCACTCAGTGAGACTTGATCCTTAGTGGGCTCATTAAGAACCTTTCAACTTCATCAAGAGACCAAAGGCCCATTGACATTTATTTAATTTTACATTTATTTTGGTGGAAGTGTTTTAATATATAGATATATTGACAAATGGTAAAAAAAATTGTACAAATTTGTATCTCTTACTTTATGCTATCTACTTACCATCTATATATCTTTCTATACAGTTTATTGTCTTTTGAACATGTTTATACACCCTTATGTATTTGTACTATCGACTCATTTCTTGCTACCATTCTGTCATTTATTGTCATTCATACATTTTTCCTTGTGATCTAGCCCCCTTTTCCCTTGGGACTAGTTCTTGATTGTGGGATTTGTTTTGCCTTAATTAAAAAATTTAAAACCTAAATTTGATTCACTTCTCTCCTTTCCCTTTCCTATCCTGAGATTGACTAAAAACAAGCTCATGTGATATGTTGTTATGTCATTGTATTTAAAAGTATTCAATAAATTTATCCTAATCATATTAAAAATATATTATTAAATCATAGAGCTAGAAATCATCTGATTTACACGCTTCAATTGGTACTCTAATTTGAAACATAATTTTGCATAATCATGAGCTAGAAGCATTTGCATGATTAGAGATTGTTGTTTTTGATGTTGTTTGATTCTAACGGGTTGATTAAGCCAAATCACCCTAATGGTTTTATTATACAATAAAATAAAATGAAGATGATTATTAATGTTTAGTTCTCATAAACACCAAAAAAATAGAAGACGCCAAAAAGGGTCAAGCAAAGTGAAGAAAAAATAGTCTGTAGATTTACCCACACCTATAGATATATGTCAAACTAGACAAAGAGGTAGAAATATGAAACTATGGCTTCTAAGAAGCCAATTGACATGAATATGAAACTTCTCTAGTATTTTGGATCAATGAGGTTAAGGACAATCTTAGAGGTCTCCAACAAGGTAGCTAGCATGTGTAAATCCAATCTCAATTTCTCTTTTGTATTCGACATATATAAATCATGTAGTGTTCTAAATTGTATCCCTATACAATTTATTCCTTAGTTAGGCCCCATTTCAGTGTCCAAGGCTTTTGTGCTTGTTATTCTTGATTTAGAGCGTATTTCTAGTATCCCCATACAAAATAGGACCCTTGGTCCAAAATTGGGCCCACATTCGGTTATCAAGGGCGATTGGGTGGGTCAAGGGTGACTTGGGTCGCCCCTAACCCCTGAGAATTGGCTCCAAATTTAAGTCGGCTAACTGTTATTTGGTTTTAATGGGATTCCCAAATCAACCTTCTTTGAGTTTTGCACCCCGAAATGGCTGGGACAAGTATATAAATAAGGTTGCCTCCCTCATTTTGGTAAGCATTGAAGATCTCATTCAAGCTATCAACTCAAGGAACATCTCTTAAGTGATTCAATAAAATTAAGCACGCATCAAGTTCAATTCAAGCATTCAAGCATTAATCATGGCATGGAAGACATAGACTAATTTGTGGATCTAAGCATTTCTGAAGGAATTCATGATCTTCCTATCCTAGATTCAACATTAATTCAATATCAAAGACAACTTCAATCATCTTCGTGAATGTTTTGACATCAAGAACATTCGTGAAGGTTAAATTTTATCAAGCCTTTACACTAAATATCAACACTCTTCCATTTCAAGAATTTTCATTTTGATTTCAAGGTTGATTCCTCAACCAGGGTTTGAATAAGGAAAATTCTACAACCCTTTTTCCTCTTTTTCTATGCAAGAACAAGTGGCGCATGTGCAGGAAGAGATAAAAATAGATAGGAGAAGGGATACAACTTACAATTGATTTCATCATAAAGTGTCAGGTCAAGGGCAAGCAATTCTCCCTTGACCTCTTGTTTCGGCCCAAATTTGTTTTTGCATGTTAGTTACTATATTTATTTCTCATATATGGTCTCGACATTGGTTTGTTAGTCTATAGTCATCCTATGCATACAAAAAATTAGCTTATCCTTCCATCTAGCCCCAGATCTTGCATTTCTAAAAATGCATTTGTATAGTCATCGTCCATTACAATGAAGGATCACTAAGTCGAAGTAGATATCCATTCCTTTTGAATCCTAGTGGACCATCTTCCTTACAATGTAAGAAGAGATAGAACTAAGATTCCAAGTTTAGTCCATGCATCCTAATGCTCACCTATTTCTTTCATTACAAATTCAATCTCAATTCACTTTTATATGAGGCTTTAGTAATGTTGTAGAGTTTATTTAGTAGATCAATATAAGATATCTTATATTCCATTGATGCACATCATATTCATAGATATTTGAAGGATTTGGGGAATTTAAGAAGCTCCCAATTTCATATTTGTTGTTCTTTATATCAATTTTATGTGTTAGTTTTTATCTAAGGGATCTTATAAACCTTTTTTTCTTTATACAATTTATGCTAGGGTAGGAAACCTTTTTAAATTGATATGTGGAGCATTTTCAAAGTCTATGAATTATTAAGTATAAATGTATCTTTGGGATAGGAGGGAATTTGAGAGTCTAAGCTACATGATAGAGCTAACTAAATTGTGATGAATGGGACCAATCCTATGTTTTAGGCTTAAAACCCAAAGAATGTGGATTTAATATCGAAAGTGTGGTATTGATATAATGTATAGATTGTTTCTAGGTCTATTTTTCGCTTATTTTTGTTCTATTATAACGTGATTGATTGGAAGTATTTAACAATTCCTTGAGGAAATTATTCAATTATGAGGTTTCATGCTCTCCTCATTCAACCTCTTATATTACTAGTTTTACTGTAATATGTACATGTTGGCATGCAACATTCAAGTGATATATATGAGAATTCTTAAGAAAATAATATACATTTTAGTGCTCCAAATCTAGATATTTCTAGGGATGCTCCTCATAGTGTGGATGATGTTTGTTAATTCTCATGATCAATAAATTTTCAAATGGATGTGTTTAAATATTAAGATGTAAGAGATTGTTGCATAAACATGTACTAGTTCAACTCCCAATGAATTCTAGGAAAGGGTAGGAGTTGGTGATTTGTATATTGAATTTGAAATTTAAAATTTAAAAATTTAAAAATTTGGGTTAGATCTACACCATCTAGATTTCTCTTGCACATCGTAGGATTGACGCACATGATGAATTGATGCAAGTTTCTAAGGATCATAAATTTGACATATAGAGGTATGAGATAGTAAAGAGTAATTGTTTTTGATAGAAAAAGAAGCAAGAGGGTGCTGGCCAGTGGAACAGGGGACTAGTAGCACATTAATAGCATATTAATGGCACTAGTCGAAGCTTACAACAATTTAGTAGGTTATCACAGACATTAAAAGTTCTGCCTCTATCAAAAACAAAAGTATCAGTTCTACTCAAAAAGATAAAACCAGAGTAATTACTATCATCAGCATCTTCAAAAATATTGTCACTAAGCCACGCAGGGCTTGACCAAATCAAAATACTAAACTTAACATTAACCCCAATAACAGAGCAGGGGAACCGAGGGACAAGCCCAGCCAAAAAAACCCGAACCATAGACAGCAACGTTAATTCTTCTCTCCCAGCTGTTTGGACAGCAGGGTTCTCGCCCAATCCTCCTGGAGGAACAGGAACAGGTTTTTGTTATCTTCATTCGCTTCCATTTTGCCGTCAGCCAGCTTCTCCTGCACGTTACAGAGGGTTTACATATAACTATATAATTACATTAAATTACACGAATTAGGAAAGAGCATAAAATATAGGAAAAAAATTTATGAGGATGTAGAGGAATTAGAAAATGAACCAATCTTAGCACAAAAGAATGTTACATATCACTATATAATTAAATTTTAAAAAGAACCTCAAAATTAAATAGAAACTAATATAAATATATATATTTTGCCAATACAATAAATTAAAAATAATTATTGATTCATATAAACATAATTTTTTAAAATAATATAAAAGGGAATTCAAAAACACTAGAACAAAACCATTGTATTATAAGATATATAATATTTAATAAAATTTTAATTGAATAAACATTAAGTCACAATCCATGATTTTATTCACCTGCCTAGTTTGAATTCTCTGTACTATATTTATTTATACATAACATAATAATGTATCAAAAACATTATTCCATTAAAAATCCATGTATGTAAACAATGCCCATCAACGTTAGCATTTGATGTAATCTGTGACAACAAAAAATAATTCCAAAAATGTATTGTAAAACTAACAACTGTAAAGCAGCAAAAGCGAAGATATATTAATTTGAGCAAGTGTATAGTAATGGAAGTCAGGTGTCCGGCCTTTACAGGCGCCAATAAAGACTACACCATTCATGCCAATAAAACAATTATTCATGGCAACCTGCTCCAACTCTATTTATTGTCATTTGACAAGGCAACATAATATCAAATGACCTGGTTAATCAAAAAACAAAAAGAAAACACATAATTCAAAATAGAATTCCTTTGAGGAAGCAAATGCTAAAATATGAGCATTAGAATTAACATGAGATCAAGTACAAAAGGCTTTTTTACCAAGTTTTAACTTTTCTTCTGTTCATGTTTTAGGGTTTCCATTTTTTTCATATTTTAAAAGTGAATCCAATTAAATGATTTCACAAAATATATATCACAACATTCAACATAAGCTAGGCACAAAAACAATAAATAAATAATATCAGTCTTTTCAAATTTGTGGATAATCTAAATTGGCATTTTGTGTTACTCTAAATGATTTATGAGCGTTTTCGTCTAATATAGCTGCTCTTTCTAAGAATTCAATAGTTTACTGGCATTTTCCCTCTAATTTTTAGGTTCCTCCTAAATTTCCTGGTCATCCTACCAAATTAGTAGAACCTTTTGATTTATGCAAATTTTAAACGGATTCCTATAATCTTTCTGCTTGATAACTCTACCGACTGTGTTTGTCTATCAAAATCTAAAATGTTTTCCACTAATCCTACTGATAAATCAATTGCAGATAGTCACTCTTATTGATGATCCTGTAGAGCATGGAAATTCTTAGAAATCTTCCTATTCTTCTTGAGCTTTTGGGTGCGTAGAGTGCCAGTTTGTTATTCTTATTTTAGCTTGTGAAACCTTATTTTTCCTAATTGTAGCACATAAAATAGAAAGATCTATAAATTGGCATAGTATTGTTGAAGTATTTTAGAAGATTTAACCAGTCTCAGAACCATATTATCTTGTATAACTACCAATTCTCTTACTTGTCAATTCCAACATTCCACCTGTTGATCAAAATACAATTATAGAAAATATTGGAATATAATGACCTAAAACATTTGTCAAATGGATAAACTTAATAAACCCTCTCCACAAAATTAATCCATAAAATAATGGCAAATGGTTAACTAAATATCCAGGCCTAAAAGTGGCAAAAGAGATAGTGAAAAAAAGGTCAAAGAAAACCAAAAACCAATATTTACCTTCTCTTATTTTGGTACTTGTATCTTGTCTGCGGGAACTAACAAAAAAAATGAGCCAAGCTATTAGAGTTGCAAACAAACCCAAAATATTCATTCCTAAGAAATCTAAAAGGTGGTGTGGAAAAACTAAAGATCGAGAAAGAAATAGAAACAAAGAAAAAGGCTTTGAAGTGGTCAGATCTGAAGCATTTATGTACAAATTTATATTCCAAAGGGGCAAAATTAACTAATGGATATAAGGTGAACAAGTATTAATTGTAGCGAGGCATTACATTATCTACAAGTTCAAACATGGAATGCTAATATTTTTTATTGGCACGCTCATTTCTGGTTATTGTAGCAACTAATTGTTTGAGGTTCTCAACTATAGTTGTTTTCTTGACCTCAAAATTAGAAAGTCAATCTGAAAAAGGGAATGCGAGTGCTGAAAAACTTCAATTTTATACTATATATTCACTTGAATAATTTAATATTAAAGCTTCAAAATATTTAACATTCACAATACTTATTAACATAAGAATCATTGATAGTTAATAATAACAATCAAGGGAATCATTAGTTCTAACATGTGAAGATAAGCATATCAAATATCTAGATCACCTGTAACTTTTGTGATAGAAGACTATTTGATTACATAATAAATCCAAATAATAAACATACAATTAAAATTCAAAGAGAGTTGGTGGAAAATTGAGCCATGCTGATTTAAGGATAAAAAAATGTCTTCAAGTTACCATTAGGGTTATTGTTAGATTAGGTTTACGTTGAACTTTGACTCAAAATTAGATTTATAGTAACGTTAAGATCAACAATGAATAACATTATGGAAAATTATATAATAAATTATTATACTATTAGTACTATATTATTGAGATTAATAGCAATATAATAATTTAATAATAAATATATATTATAAAAAGCTTATTATAAAAATAATAAAATACTATATTAATGATGTAATCAAGCTTACTAAATATCATCTCTAATTTAATAAAAGGATTCAAAATATCACCTGTAAATTATAGATACGTTTTCTAACATGATATATATATTTTAAATTGCTTAAATATTATAAAGACAAACATAAATAAAGTTAAATACATTATTATAATAATTATAAACAATTTTTTTTAATGATTAAATTAAATTTAAATGACATTAATTTTTATTCTAAACTCCACCGCACACTACCTAAAGTGTCGATAATTTAAGCTCAATTATAAACTCTTGGTGTGATTAATGATTTTTATTAGGCCTTCCATTCTCATATCACTTGAAACCCATTGGTATCCCATCCACTAGCCTTTGACGTCAATGGTTTATCAACCATTGAAAGATCCACAAACATAAGCTTTGTCAGAATTAAAGGTACATTAGCAATACCCTTGAGGTGACATTATCTTTTATATAAATAAGAAAAAGGCCCATTATGGGTGTCAAAACCTCTATGTCATGCATCTAAAAACTTCATCACAAGGGTTCTTGAATTAACTATGGACAACTATAACCATCAATTAGCTTCATTGGTTACAAACGTTCAAATAATCAAAGATTTTGTATTTCCAATTTTCTCAATAGACACCTAACAAACCCAACACCAAAAAAACCAATTTAATATTTGGTACATTATTATCTTAAAGTTGTTGTGTGACTAACATACTATTTATGGATGATGGGGTTTTATTATTTTTACGAAGTGTTGTCTTTTTGGAAAAAAGGACACTTTAGAACTATTCTATTATGAAAAAAAAATCACAACATTTTAAATTTTATAACAATCTCATTAATCAATATACAACCTTTCTGTCATATTAATTTTTGAAATTTAAAAGACTTCAAATAAATTTTTAATAAGCTAGAAACTTATGAAAGAGTATAAATTTCAATATTTGTGTAGTCCTTCCCTAGTTAATATAATAAAAAGTATTTGTGTAATCTATCTAAATTGTACATCACACTAATAAAAAGTTAAAAACGTAAAAATAATAAAAAACTTAAAAATACAATCCAAAATATTAATAAAAAATTCTTAACATAATCTTAATTAAAAACAGTAACAATTAACCTTATAAAATATTAAAATATGATATCGTCAACTTGATCTTTCTTTAAAATGTATTTTCCATGCACTTGCATCATCAATCACTTTAATTCCTTTTGTATTTTAAAATTGTCAATTTTAACTACTAAAATAAAATGAAACTTCCAACTAGATAAGAGTCCAATTGACTCGTCCATTGCACGGCAAGACAATTGACCCTCGTCAACCCCATTATAACATAGTGGAAGTTCACGGACCGGACTTCGACCACAACAGATTCATGCCAACTTCCTTGGATTGCATCTAGACCGTCCAGTACATCGTCCACTTGCGGTTTTTTAGGGAACATGTATCAGAATTTCCATCCATTATAAATCGTTCAAAGAAGGTGGGCCTATAATAAGATCAAATTCATCAACGAAAATAATGCTGCCACTTGGAAACAAAATGATAAATGGTACAATATTTATCTCGGCAGTTGTGTTTGGATTCTGGTGGCCTGTTCGATCGTTCGGAGTTTAGTCGAAGTAGACTGGACTGAGACTGGATTTCATAAACATGAGCTCTACTATATATATATATTGCACTATATAGAACATCACAGAAAGCTCTTTCTTTCTGCGTCCATGAGATGGGAACATTCTAGGATGAATTAGCAATGTGCATCTCCATCAAAAGCAATCATCCTTACCTGGTCGGCCTACAAAGGATGATCTCCGCTCCAATATTTTTTATAAAAAATTGAAGACTAAGATTTACTCGTCTGAGCTTTAAATTTCTTTGAAAATCCATTCTCAACGCTGGAAGTCGTTAAAGTTTGTACGAAACATTTATTACAAGAAATGAAAGAATAAGTTTTATCACTCTGTGCTTTAAATTACTTCTGAAAGTCTAGTTTTCCATGCTAGAAGAACACAGAAAGATTTTGTATTTTAAAATAATATTTCCCTAAAATCTCGTTTGTAAAGGAATAGTTGCAGTGGTAGAAGTGGTACTACTTTTGGGGTTCTTATACTGTTTCCTTGAGAGGATAAGCAAGGTCATACAGAGCTGAAGAAGTCAAAAAGATTACGGGAAGCCATGAGCAGAGGATCAACGATCCACATATCCACGTACAGACAACTAGAGCAAGCCACAAAGGGCTTTTCACAAAAAATAGAGGTTGGGAAACGAAGCATTCAGATAGTGTACGAGTGTAGGCTTGGCAGCGAGTGGGCAGTGGCAGTGAAGAAGATCCGGCACATGGAAAGATAGAGAGACCAACAGGGAAGGTGCCAAGTGTTGGATCAGAGTCAGCATTTGCAGTGGCTCTGGCCAAGGTTCGAACCTGCACATTCTCCGGCAGAAATTTTCCTTTTCTCGGTACTGGTAATGTGCGTGAGACACATTTCAGGTCATATGTTTCTCCCCATAAAAAGTCTATCGGCTAATAATTAAGTATTTTATGTGTTTGGAAGCAATTTGATTGATAGGATCAATTATGGCCAGCAAATGTTATTTTATATACTTCTTTTCTACCCTGTCAATGAGGGCTGATAAACATAAACGTTCGAGGCATTATTATTGTACTTGCCGTAGGCAATATACTATTGGATTCGGTTGTGCACCAATAATGAATTAGTTTTACACCAATGAATCAATCATAAATTACTATTTTTTTCTTGTTCAATTATTTGTAAAGTTTAAATATTTATTTATGAATTAAATATATTCTATAAATTACTTTTTTCAATTATGATTGGTTCAATTGATTTGGTCTTATAGGACCCCTTTTTTCGGAGGCTTCCCAATTTTATTTTTTCGATATAGTTTTTAACATAGTTTTGTAATATATAATTTATATATCATTTAATTTATTTTAGAATTAGTCTTTTAATTTACAATATAGTATATTTATGAAATATTATATTTTATATTTTATAATCTAAACATGTTATTTTCATTAAAAAATTCAATTATTTATAATATATAATTATTATTTATTCTAAAAAATTTACTATATAATATTTTTAATATATATATGCTATAAATAATTATTACAATTTTTAAGATATAATATATATTATTCTATAATATATAATATAAAAGTACTACATCATATATATTATATTATATAATTTTAATATTTCATTATTTCTTTATATATTATTATTTAAATTCTACCTTACATTTATAATTTATAATTATATTTAAAATTTTTACAATTACAACTATACAAATGAAATTATAATATATGCAAACATAATTTATTAAATATTAATTTTCAAATTTTATAAAAAAATTCTTATTTAATTGTTAATCTATAATAATTTTACTTTTATTAAATAACTATTAATTAAAATATATATAATATATATAATAAAATTAAAATTAATTTACATATATAATTATAATTATTTACGGCAAGTGCAGGCCACTACGTGGCACTTGTTATTATAATAATTTAATGATCTTGAAAAGAACTATGTACCATTGGAAAATTAAACCACGTGTTCAATGACAACAATAAGGAGAAAAGAGTGTAAAAAGTATTTAAAAAAAAAAAACAAGCCTTGTACATGTCATTTTTTAATCAATTTGTAAGTTACAATATCAATTTTTTTTTTTAAAGAGATAATGCAAGATCTGTCAACTTTGATTATTACTTCTTTTCTTGATTCTCAAGCTAATCTCAATTTGGATTATGGCTATTGCAAGTCAATTTGAATTCAAAATATTTAATTTAAGCACTTAGAATTTTTTTAGAAAGACAAATAATATGACTAAGGGGTTGAGTTTAATTTTTTCAAACATTGACTTCTCAATGTGGAGATCCAAGTTCACATATCAATGAGATATCTAATGTAGAATCTAAGTTGACTCTTCGTCTTCCATAATTAGTTTCTAATGTGGAGATAATTTCTAAATAAATGGATTTTAAAGTCTATTGATCTTATATAAGTGGTTTCTAGTATGGTTTCTTGAAAGAAGTTAATATTAATTTCATACTTTTTCTCACAAGAGCTTGTATTGGTCCCATGCTCTATAGGTAGTTTCTAGTATGGTTTCTTGAAAGGAGATTATATTAGTTTCATGGTTATGGTCAGAAGAGCTTGTATTGGTATTGTGTTGATGCTCTTATGAGTAGAATGTTTGTAAACAATTAGAAATTTTTTTAAAAAAAATAGGCTACTCCTCAATTGTTGACATCCTTTTATCCATTTTTTGCATATTGTGAAAATATAAACAAGGTGTTTATTCAAAGCATAATGTGGAAGAAGCTAGGATAGTTTGAAAAACTAGCATAATATGTCCCTTAACCGTGTTCATAAACACCGCCTTGACATTCAAAACAAGTTTTGGAGTAGAATGAGATACACCTAAGGCAAGAGATCTAGACAAATATAATTGCAGAACAAAGATAGGATTGTAGTTTCCCATAATTGGTATATAGCAATGCTATCTAATTTATTTATAAATTTAAGTGACACATTAATTTGGAAGGATCTAGATATTAGTGGTAGATTTGAACTATAGAAGCACAATTATTGTTAAATCACAAGTTCCAAAGTATACTTCAAGAAATGACCTCTTGGATATTCTATAAAACTCCCAACAAATCCACTATAAATAAGCATGTCATCTTAGATATTTTTTTCATATTGAAAAGCATATTTTTATAATGGATGACCATTATTTTTCTTTTGGATTTTTTGTTAAATTCAATGCTTGGCAATTTATTAATACACTTCTATGGTAGATTAATGTTTGATGTTTACATCAATATGAAAAATTTAAACAAATATATTACAATAGAACAAATAAAGAAAATACAAAAATGGCCCCTAATAAATTTGAGGGATTAAGATCTGAAGATTATATATAATAGCATGATATATGACTATCTAAAAGAATTTGAATTTCCAATTGAAAGTAATTTGGTTTCAAGATTAAGAAAAAAATATCAAATATGGAGGAATTGAGCATTTATAAAGAAAATTTAAAAATATTTAAATTTAAGAAATGAAAATACCAAAATAATCAAATGATGACATATAACAACTTAAAAGTTTCTTGAGATTATAGTCATTAACTTATCACCCATTTGAGCTAACTATCCTAATCTTTTTTTATTCTACTACATTTTACTTATCATGTATAGATCTCAACTTGTTTTATACAAGTTTAAATTAGATAAAATTGGTTATGTCATTATCTAGATTAACATAAACTATTTTGAAGAAAAAAATCCTTATTTTTTTATTTACTTTTCATTATTCTTATTGAATTTGATCTCTTTGAACGAATTTATTGTATTATATGGTTTTAACTATTTTTATTGATTTTTAGATAAGATAATCTTTGATTTATTATTTATGTCAACTATAAAGCCTTTTTTATGATTCATCTTTCTATATTTCCTTTTCTCTTGTATGCTAAGGTATCAACCTGTTTCACCTTGTTTCTTTGTTTCCACCAAGGAACACATCCCTAGCTTTAATCCCTCTAGAAATTCAAATCAAATTGATCAAAACATTATTGAGGATATTACCAATTTGGTAGATATATCATTGGCTATGATTATGTTTTGGCCTCCGTAACATGTCATAATTATTTCAAAGTTGAGGACCCTTGTTTTTTAGTTTTTATTCTTATTTTTGGTTTAGGAGGGTAAGTTTTAAATTGTATAACTTTTTTGGTCATATAAATTTTTATGTTGATTGTGCGTATATGAATTTTAAGAACGATTGGATGTGTGTTAGAGTGTTCTTTCTAAAGTACATTAGTTTCCTTGAACTTGTTTGTGGGTATTATATTTAGGTTTACTAAAAAATTTCTATCTAGGATTCAAAATTTTCCTTTACTTCAGTTTCAAACCTTTTGTTTGGTCTTGAAATTTCAAAAAATATAATTCTACCTCAAAAACTAAAAACTTTATAAGTTTTACTTGATGTATTTACACCTATTCTTGACTTCAACATATATTTCCACTTCCTTCTTAGACCTAGAATCTTCAACTTCTTATTGGTCTTTGGTTGACTTGGAAACTATATTTTTCCTATAGCTCCTATATCTAGCAATCATAAGGGCAATAACCTTCCCATTTTCCACTATCGTGTTGTTAGAACATATTTTCAAGGAGGTGAATTTTTTTTGGGCAGCTTCATGTATTTATTTTTAAAATTCTTAATTTCCTTCTAGAATGTCACTAACTCCTCAAATAAGCAAGATAAGCTTTCCAATGTTTCTTCACCTATAAAAGTATTATCTACTAGTTCTTCTAACACCTACTTCCTAAATTCCTTAGTAGTTGCATCAACAAAAAGTGTTCTCCCATATTCATTGAGAACATTAACTTCTAAAAACAAGAAATTAATTTTGAGACTCATCATCATAAATAGTTCTCTATATTTATTTTTCCATCTCTTATAAATAAATCTTACTCTTGAAATTTTTTATTGAAAACCCTCCTTCCATTTTAAGATTTGTCCTTCATTTTTTCTTGTCACATTCTTAGACATCAACATGATCCAATCAACCTTTCTAAAATATTTCAAATTTTGCACTATAGTTTCTAATAGGATCTCCTCTTTTCGCATGTGTGAGTGCTCAAATAATAATAATATTTTTTATCTTAGAATTTAGAATACATCTCTATGAATTCATCGATGCAGGATGATTCTTCTCCAATTAGGCTTTGAACCCAAGCTTCAAATACATTTTTAATAGCTTTGTATACACTAATCTAATCCATGATATTAGCTTTAATTCCTTTAACATGAGTTTTTCTCTAGATTGTTATTGAAACTCTAATGGGTTGAGTGTCCATATCAAAAATAGAATTTATATAAGAACACAAGACCTCCACTTGATACTCTAGAAAGTTATTATCTTTTTTTTACTTACCCTAACCTCCTATAAATAATACCAACTTGTATAGCGGAAAATAGGGAACACCTAAGAGGATCTAAGTTCTCCTGAAATTCATGGTGCACAAGACAATACCAAGCCTCCTCAAGTCAAATTGGATCAACACCACAAGAAAGGATAAAGTGATGCCAATACCGAACTTGGGTCTTAGGGGCTTGTATTCCTTTTTGTGTATATGTGTGTGTTTGGAAGAGGATCGATGAATAAAAGCTACTGAAATATGGAAATGCTAAAGAGGAAAATAAAGATGAGATATGTGTACCATGGAAAGAGAAGGAGATATCATTTTTGTTGTTGTTTTTCCGACTATCGGAATCCCATAAATACATGTACTTCTAGATCTAAGCTTTTTAACCTATCTAAGAGCTGTCATGAAAGTTTGAGTTTGTTTCTAAGGGTGCAGAATGCCTAAAACTTTTTGTATCTTATGAATGTGTTCTAGATTTTATGGGGACTTGTGTCGGGACTTGTGAAGCTTGGATCTAAAATTACAGCTTCCTGGCCTATTCCTACACATAAAAAAAGGGAAAAAAGGTTGAATAGAGGGTTTTGCCTTAATCAAACCCATGTCTAAGAATAAACCTAGAAATATAAAAAGATAAAGTATGCAAACATATAACAGTGATCAGATCTGATAAATAAAGTAGTTCATACCTTCACAATGCGGATGTCTCTTTCAATGTGATAAAATATGATTATGCTATAGTTTTTGACTCAACATTAAAAAAAAAGGAAATCATGAAAAGAATAAACCTTTTGTGATAGATATTTCCACTTGCCAATATTGAAATAGGATGAAGAAAGAGAAGAAGATACAAAGAGATGAGATGGCTCCTCCTTGAAAACTCTTTTTCTTGACCTCAAATGGAGAAAGAATCTAGATCCATAGATAAAACCATATTTAATGCTTGAAAGGAAGAATGGATGCTAGGTCTTTGGTATATCTTGAAATGCATGCAATTGCTTTGAATTGATTGATGATCTTGATTTGGTTGCACAAGACTCTTGAAAGGATTTCTTGAACTGCTTGCTAGATCTCTATTGCTTGCATATATATTTGAATTCTTGAATATAGATCCCAAAATAAGGATAATTAAGGGGGTTTATATACTTCTCATTGCATCTCAGGGGTTTAACCTTAACCAGGCTGACCACAAATCTGAATCTTGCATCTATTCTCTGGATAAAGCCCCCTCCATAATTTTGGGTCACTTCTTGGGGGTGCACAATTCCTAGAACGTCATGCACCTAGCTGTAGAATGTTTGAGACATTCTACAACCTCTAATTAGGGCTTGATTTTATTTTGTGGGCTCCAGGTAATGTTTAGATGTGGGGATTTGAATTGTAGATGGTTTCAAGGCTCAAAAAGGTCAAAGGAGCCACTAATAATGACATAACGCCTAGGTGATGAAATAAATTAAGTGATTGGAGGAAAAAGATAGAGGATCACACCTAGAAATATGGGATAACCTCAATTTTAATCAAGCGAGAGGGAAAAGAGAGAAGAAAAAGGACCCAGATTTGAATTTAAATCTCCTTATAAGGTCCTATTACTAAAATGAGTGCAAAATGGTCCTTAAAAAGAACACTAATTAATTTATTAATTTTTAGGATGGCACATTTAGCCCCCACTTTAGCAGGAGTATGAGACAATCTCATGAGAGAGAGAGAGAGAGAGAGAGAGAGATCACTAAGTTTAAGGACATGAGCCCCCAAACAAAGGATCTCATCTCACATATCCATGCACAAGGGAACAAAGAAAAAACAAAAAGAAAATAATCAAACAACCAAGATGACCACAAAAAGGGGTTAGTAAACTCCAAATTAACTAGTTAAAGGGACCTTGATCAAGAGAATATCCTGAACACAAAAATCAGCTTTGGAAAGCTATTGCAAAAGCATAAGTGGTCACATAGAAAGGACAAGAGCACCACCAAAGATGAACAAACTCCATGATCTAATCCACTGGCATAGCTATGAAACTATGGAGAAGGAAGAGAGAGAACATGAGTCCAAAAAAAATAGCGAGCTATGTAATGCTACGTGATCCATGAGAGGAGAGAAAAGAGGAAGAATAATTGGTGGTCTAGCGAGCTTCAAAATGCTAGCTAATTCTACCTTCAAAGATTTGCGCATATGACAACTTGGTTTTGCACACAGGGCAACTTCTATTGCGCTCAAGACAACTTGTTTTTGCGCACAAGGTGGCTTCGAATCAGTCTTGTGGATCCATGAAAAATGGTTAGTTAAACTGCCAAGTGTGCACTCAGTCACAGAACCAAGTGTGTGTGGTCAATCAAAGGAGAAAGTGTGTGTGGTCAGTCAAAGGACCAAGTGCTACTACATAATGTACAAGGAGGATGCATGTATTCCCCCCTCCAAGTATGATGTTGACATAGGACTATGAAGCCATCATAAAGAAGAATAGAACAAGGATACCTACTTTCATCAACAAGAGGATATCCTTAAACAACGATGTATATTCGTTTCCAAATGCAAAGAGTGAAAAACCCTTGTTATTAAAGGAAAATGATAATCATTAAAACATGTCTTCTTGAGTGGGAAGAGAACCTTGAAAGGAAGAGATCTTTGGCACAATATTGTTAGAGTAATAAGATATTTCACTCATTAATTAAATAATTTTGATTTAATTATTAATGTCACTTATTATTTCTAGTTTACTTAAGCTAAACATTAGGCATGTAATAATTAATTCTTTTGGGTATGTGCAAGATCATGAGGGGCCAAACTATCCCCTTAAGTGGCAATGAAAAATCAGAAAATCAAGGTTAGTAAACTTGACGTGAAAATTTGAAATAGCTATCAACCTAATATCAAAAAGTTGTAAGAATAGAATATGTAGGAAATTGAATGTAGTTTCTAAACTACTAGGCCTTTTCTGAAAAAAAAAGTTAATATGATTGGTGAAAAGTATAGATTTCAATGCAGCAGTACAAACATTTCAGGAAAAAAATAAGAAGTAGGTGTATGTCTGACCACCTTAATCATAATCAAATGATAATATTTTTGTATGATATTTAGACTCATGTCCGGATGTGACGCATATTTTTGTGTAATTTTATTCCAAAAAAATAATTAATTATGAATTATCTGCTACAACATTTTCAGAATAAAAAAACTCCTGTGTCTGACCACCTTAACTCATTGAAAATTTTACCAAATTCAAAAAAATAAAAATTTTCCTTATAGTAGGCGAAGCATAGAATGTGACGCATTTTTCAGATTTTAAAAATGTTATACCTTCTGAAAGTTATAGCCATTTTTCAATCAGTATATAAATCAGCACTTTAGAGGTAACTCAATTGGAAAATAAGTAATAATTACTTACCGAATTCAAAATTTGACAACAATTATATCGATAGAAAGCTGATAATCTCCTTAAGATACCCTTTTTTTTTATGAAATTTGGGTGAAAAAAAAGTCATTAGCTACCTGGTCGAAGTCTGGAACTCAGAGAAACAGGGGAAAAACACATTTTTGAGACATTTGAAGAGTTGACCAGGTAGGTATGGTGCACAAAGCAATACCGAGCCTAATCGGGTACCCAATATTTTTAGATTCCCGAAAAACCTGGCAGAATTTTGACGGATGTGACATATTTTTGTGTAATTTTATTCGAAAAAAATAATTAATTATGAATTATCTGCTTCAATGTTTTTAGAATAAAAAAACTCCCGTTTCTGACCACCTTAACTCATTGAAAATTTTACCAAATTCAAAAAAACTAAAAATTTCCTTATAGTAGGCGAAGCATAGAATGTGACGCATTTTCAGATTTCAAAAATGTTATACCTTCTTAAAGTTATAGCCATTTTTCAATCAGTATATAAATCAGCACTTTAGAGGTAACTCAATCAGAAAATAACTAATAATTACTTACCGAATTCAAAATTTGACATAAATTATATCGATAGAAAGTTGATAATCTCCTTAAGATACCCTTTTCGTTTCATCAAATTTGGGTAAAAAAAAGTCGTCAGCTACCTGGTCGAAGTCTGGAACTCAGAGAAATAGGGGTAAAACACGTTTTTGAGACATTTGAAGAGTTGACCAGGTAGGTATGGTGCACAAAGCAATACCGAGCCTAATCGGGTACCTGATATTTTCAGGTACCCGAAAAACCTGACAAAATTTTGAATTTTGAATTTTCCCTCCCCTTTCTCCCTCTTAATTTATTTTCAACCCCTTTCTCCCTCCCATTTCTCCATACTTCATATGATATTAGATTATATATTATATATATTAGATTATATATTATATATATTAAATATTATATAATATCTATTATATATTAAATTATATATTAGATTATATATTATATATATTAAATATTATATAATATCTATTATATATTAAATATTATATAATAT
>MU225714.1:814510-838990 GCA_018584345.1 Thuja plicata | reverse complement strand
TGACAGATGAGCAATGAACATTATCTTCCCAATACAAAGGATAAATTTTAAGGAAGGGTAAACCTTTTGCATTAAGAATGGTGTTTAATGTAGGGTTTAAGGACATGTGATCTGCTATCTGTGCTTGCTCCACACCCATCTATCGTTAGTACACAAGTCTAAACTTACTGCATCACAATCTTTAATTGTCGCAGTGACATGCCTCCATGCACAAGAAAGCAACATCAGGCTCTACGACAATGGCTAAAAATGCAAGAATTTGCACCTTGTTCCTCGCATTCTTTCGCCATGCCATATGCCCACCCCATACACTATACAAAACCATTCTCATGTATTCACACCTTGTTATAGCAGGATGGATGGATGGATGCTTCGCAATAGAGAAATCATTGAAGATATATAATTAAAAATTGCAGGTCTTGAGAGAAGGGTTGTGTCTCTTCCATCGAAAACGGATTCGTTTATGCAAAGATTTTAGAAAAATTAAATTTTTAGCAAGCAATTTGAAATTATAACACCTATAATTAGTGAAATTTGAAATTGAAAACCAAATCAGAGGGTATTGTGGAGGAGGAAAAAATTATTATGCCCATGGATTCAAACTGGCAGTCATGGCTACCAACAATTGTTTTGCCTGCAATCCTCAAAACACACCACTCTGCGATGGCAAATTCGTATTGGGAAAAAATGAAAGAATGAACAACCTAATTCTGAAAGCTTTGGCAGAAACAAAAGGGTTCCAAGTGCCCTGCTCGATGGTGCTACTGTTTTCTTGTCAAGTCCTGAAAAAAATAATGTTTCATCCTAATTACAGGCATATTGAGTCCTGGGCAATTTTTCAGAGAATGTTTAATTTAATTAATTTTATTGAGATGTGTTGTACAATGAAAGCAAGGCTAAAAATATATCCTTTTATTATCTAAATAATTAGTAATAAAAAACATAATTAAATTTAGGGTTTTAACGTTTTCACAATGAAAATGTTGAACGTAGCCATGGGCAGCAATATATTATTACTGGTGTCAGATATGCAGAAATGAGGAAAATGGCTCACGGGTTTTGATTTATGCCATAGGTTTCGGGTACCCGATTAGGCTTGTGCTTTGGTGTCAGGTTTTCCCAGGTGTACTAACACCCAGGCCTACTAAAAAGTCAACAAGCACTTTCATGCGCTTTTGGACGAGTGAAAAGTGGATTTTTTTCACATCGCCACTTTTTGGCCCCTCATGATCTTGCACATACCCTTTTATTAATTAATATCATGCAACCTAGGTTTCTCCCCTTTCAGGGTTTTGATCACCTTTATAAGGTTTTGATCTTATTGTAATTTATTATTCCCTCTTTGAATGAATATTTCATCTTTCAAATCATTATTTTTGTGTCTCCATTCTTTTCTTTTGTGACATGTTTTTTCTATAGTGGATCTTCGTGATAGAATTCTATGAATTATCATATGGTATCATATTTTTGTTTTTGCAACCTATTCTTGAGTTTTTGAAGAATTTTTGGAGCGCTGAGGGTTTCAAGGTTTTAGAGGTTTTTGTGTGGATCTGGGGGGAGCTATTTTTTGGAGCACTTTGGGCACAAACCAACCTCACGATTGCGTCTAGAAGGCCCAAAAAACCCAATTTCCATATAAGGCATGTCCAATTTTGACATAATTGCATTCTAAGGAAAAATCATTTTTGCATTTAGGCCTATTTTTGGCATGCATACTGAGGCAAATAAGAGGTAATTTAAAAAAGAAATTTGCATGATTCTTTTTTGGTTTTTTTTTTTTAAATCAATCAAAAAATCTATTTAAAGCACTGAGTGCTTAAGGTTTTAAAAAAAATCTTTTTGAAAAAAGAAAAAGGTCGTCCCCACTGCTGTGGGCTCCACCGACTCCGGGTATAGCAAACTCCGGACGGCGGTCCCCATCACTGTGGGGACCATTGAAAGGGTTGTGAGCTCCTCTAGTTAATCCGCTCTCTACACCACCACGCCCTCTGCACCACCACGCCCACGCTGACGTGCCCACTAGTACTGGAGCAAACAAGGGCCTTTTTCAAACTTCCATGTATCGTCGGAAAGATCTTTTTCGAGCTCTATCCAAATCTGTAGGTTTCATCAATAATTTTTTCTATTTTTTGTCCTTTTTCCAGTCAAAGTGGGCTTGTTTCCTACACTCTAGGGCCTCCATAATGTGGCTATGAACTCCATTTTTTACTCATGAATAAGAGTTGGAAACCTCTTTATGAGATCTCTTCATATTTGAGGTTTATTTTCTAAGATATTTGATCAGGTATTTTTCCATTCAATCTGAAGCTTTTATTTCCTTGTATCTCCTTCTAGCTTTTCAGTTTGTACTGGGGTTTGGTATTTCTCTTTGTGGGGAGTGTTTTTTTCTTGTTTTATGTCATTTATCTCAGAAAAACTAGAACACTCAAAAATACAAAACACAAACCCTTCTACATCTTTTGTCTAGTTTTGAAAGATAACTAATAATTAAACAATTATAGGAGTGCAACATAGCAGATTTAGCATCAGTTGAGCTTCTCACTCCACATAATTTCTAGTTGTGGAAATTTTGTATGACTCGGCTTCTCAGGTCATGAGAGTTATGGTCTTGTTTGGACACCATTCAATCAGTTTTGACTCATCCTTATGAGATCATGTAGCACAGGAACAAGATGGATCAGACAGTTTTCTCTTTCATCTTGATGGTTGTGATACTCCTCTTGATATGTGGGAGAAGTGTCAGACTCTCTTTGGTATCGTCAATGAATTTAGAGCACTTCAGATTGAGGCAGAATTGACAGCTTTGGGTCTTGATTCATTTCCTTCTATTTATAATTTCTTGATGAAATTCAAATCTATCAGGTCTATCTTACAGGGTTATGGAAAGAATAAGACAAATACATAGTGCATTTACCTAATTCTTTCAAAGATTTGTGGTCCCTTTTAGATATTTTCTTCTACTTTCCATTCTACCATGGATGCTTTGGGTTCAATATTTACCAATCCTACATTTAATGTGATCTGTGATTGTTTAAATCATGAGAAGGAAAATCTCTCTCAGCTTGATTATCTCACAGGATCACAGAACCAAACATTGGTTGCCCAAACATCTAAGGAGAAACAGAAGATGAAATCAAATCCAAAGAAAGATTTAGAAGGCAGTGAGAGTTTCTCCAAGCCACCTCCTAAGTCTTATTAAAAACCACAATCCCATCCAAAGTAGGGGAAATTTTCAAAGTCTGGTGAGTCTTCATCCAAGACTATGAAGTACATAGGCAATCCTTACAATTTTTTTGGCAAGGAAGGACATGCAGTTTCTAGGTGTTGGAAATGGTTAGAGGCTTTAGAGGGAGAAATGCAGTAGCATCGTATCACCTCACCTCAGCCATCTCCCTCTTCCATAGGGAAAGGACATGCTATTTATGCATGAGATTTTTCTTTTGGACCCACTTGGATTATTGATTCAGGTGCTTCTCACCACATGTCACACTCTCATCAGCTAGTCATCACACTTGCACCCAGTCATACTTCACATATTGTCATTGGTGACTCAACATAGCTTGCAGCTACAGGTTTTGGTACTGTCTCATTCTCAGGAGGTTGTCTTTAGGATGTACTTCTTGTTCTTGAAATTTTGACAAACCTCCTTTCTGTTTATCAAGTTTTACATTATGTCTCTGGGAAGACAGTCGAGCTCTTCCCACATGATGTGGTTATTCAAGACTTCCATGATCCTGATATGATTGTGGCTACTGGCAGTTTTGATCCTCAGTCTCGCTGATAAAAATTTGATGGCTTCGAGAGTTTAGATAGTTATGCGTTCTCTTTTTTTGCACATACATATACAACAAGAAGACTTTGGCATGATTATTTTGGCCTTGTCAACTATAGATACTTACAACATATGAGTACAAAGGCACTTGCAAGTGGGATTCCTCTGATTTCCTATACTGATGGTGTATGTCAAGGTTGTTTTCTTGGAAAACATCATAGGGATCATTTTCCTACATATCGAGCCACTCATGCGAAGGCAGTACCCTTGGATTTAGTACACAATGATGTCATGTCATTTTTGACTCCTTTTTTAGGGGCTCACTCTGCGCTCACTTTCATTGATGAGTTCTCTAGGTGTACTTGCATGTATTTTCTCAAGTACAAATCTGATGTCTTTGGTACCTTTTGTGTCTTAAAAACATTTGTGGAGAATAAATCCGGTCCTTCTATCAGGAGGATACACACCAAAAATGGGGGGAGTATGTGAATCAAGCTTTCAAGGATTTTTGCACTGAGCATGGTTTACAACATCAGTTGATAGTTCCACACACCCCTCAATAGAATGGTGTTTTTGGGAGAAATAACAAAACATACAAGAGATGGAAAATTGTATGCTTCAATCTCGTGATATGCAACATTCTTTTTGGGCTAAGGAAATAAATTGTGCCAACTATATTTAGAATCAGATGCCTCATAAGGAATTATGACATATGACTCTTGAGGAGGCTTGGTCTCATATCAACCTTGATGTTTCCGCATTCCAATTTCTTGGTAGTGAGGCTTGGGCATTTATTCTAGATGCTTAAAAGGAAATCCATGGAGAGGAAGATTCGATCAATCATATTTTTTTCTATTGTGAGGATGCCAAAGCATATAGGTTGTTTGATCCTTAATCCTGAGAGGTCTTGTTTCGATGAGATGTCTAGTTTGACAAGCGCTATACTCTGATGGATTCTCCATCACCAACTTCTCCCCCACTATCTCCTCCTCCATCTTCATCACTTGAGGATACTTTTTCTCTTGATGATTATGATCCACCATCTCCACCACCACTAGTTGATCTAGTTATGCCCCAGTGGGCCCATTTTATAGTTGATGTAGTAGGTTATTTGACAGGTGATCCTAGAGATAGATGTCGTACTCAAGCTCAGACATCTAGTTCTATCCTTTTGATTCATTCCATTTTGGATGACCCTAAGATATTTTCAGAGGTGACATGTCACATAGAGTGGGATAGGGCTATGGAGGAGGAGTATTATTCTTTGATGAAGAATCATACTTGGGATTTGTGTTCTCTTCTGAAAGGGAGAAAGTTAGTTTGGTTTCAGTGGTTGTACCATACCAAGTATGTTGTGGATGGTTCTATTGAAAAGTATAAGGTGTTAGGTATTTTTCTTGCAAGAACATAAAATAGTGTGAATGCTTACTCTTTATATCTCCAACTTGATTCTATGCAAGAGAAAGCCTAATTTTTGAGGACTAATTCCTCCTTCAACTTTGAGATCCACAAGCTGAGGCGGGTGTGCCTTCAAATGATTACTGACTTGCAGTATCTATTATAGTGGATTAGGTCTCTTACTAATTTGCTAATTTCCTTTTACTGTATCAACATATAGAAAACTATGCAAATGAATATAATGAATCTGATACAAATCTTAATAATCCAAACCATTATATTAACAATAGAAAACATTAAGGTGATAAGGATTATCATCCTTCTTCCTTTTGTATTTCTCTAAACTTAGGAGGGTTAACCTATTGATTCTCTCTCGAAGGAATCAACAAATTGAATTGTATTATTTGATACAATTACTTACACTTATATGTATTTATGACTGAAATGTAAATGATTGATTGTTTTTTTTTTTGAATTTTGGATGATGATTAATTGTTTTGCCAAATCCTTACCAGTGCCTAATCCTTGGGAAAAGAGTCAATATCAAATGTAAATCCATAATAACTGATTAATGTAAATACATTCAATTTGAGTAGAATGCCTTACAGACTACCTTTCACTCTAATACCCCTGTTATTAGATCCTTATACTAATGTTTAGCTCTCTGGGATCACTTGTAAGACTTATTCCTTCCTTGAAAGAACTCACAAGCAACTGCACAATCATCTTGTAATTGGTATATCTAAACTGTCTTACAATTTAAACATACAAGAGCTAGAGAAAAATTATAAAGAGACAAACACAAGATATAAGATAGAAACTACAATGTATCTTATTAATATGATTATTGCTTTAAATAGATTCAATAGACAATATGCACAAAACTCAGAAAAAAATGAGTAGTCTGGCTTGCAATTATATTTCAATTCTCATCTTACCACCATCATCCTCCTTAAAAAATGATACAAATGCTCTATATATAGTCTAAACCATCTTGGAATCCTTCAAAATTAAGGATGCAACAAGCTTCAGATGGTTTAAGACCTAACCCTAAAAACTTAGAAGAAGACAAAAGACAAGAAAACACCAAGCAGTGGAAGGACAAAATGGGAATACATCCAAATGAAATCTTTGAAATCTTCTGTTAGCTGGCATCTTTTTCTGAATATGTTCTGGATAGCCTCCAATAGTTGTTGCGAGAGTTAGTGACTGCCATTACAGGCTAACATACACTAATCCTTTTAGATGACTAACCTCAATGTGCTCAAAGATCAGGTGCCAGGTGTCCTTCTACTCTTCATCCATAATACCAAGGTCAGCTGTGGCAGGATTTTTTTTATTGGCCTTTGAAAGAACATCCCATGCTGTGACATCTTCCTCTGCAAGACAATTAAAGCTTTGAATGCTTTCAAGTTGTGCCTTCTGCCTCTCCCATCTAGCATCTATTATGCTCTTGACATCTGTTATAAATTTATTAAAATCTATCTCAGCCTTGAAAGCCTCATCCAAGGTTTTATTAAACCTCTCCAAATCCAATTCCTATGTGTCAGAGATAAATGCCTCTTTACTAGGAAATAAGGAATCAAATTCATTACTTCATACTTCCACTACTTTAATCTGACTGTCCTTTGCTCTGTTTGAAGGAATAAATTTATTAAAATTAGACCCAAACATATTTATCCTGGTCTCTATCTGATTTTCCTTTCTTTTGAAAAAGGACAAGGTCACTCCAATCCGATCTATTTCATCTCCAACTTGCATGACAATCTGTGGTAAATCTTCCCTTAGTGGCTGTAAAGATGCTAACCTTTCAAATAACCCAGTCCTAACTAACCATGTCCCAAAGTAGGGTTTAAAATAGATATAAAATTAGTTACCTCTAATTGTAGGCCAGGTAACTTACTATATGGCCCATGCACTAAATCAACCTTTTCTTTTAGGATGTTAATCCTATGCTGCACGATATTTTGAAAGGCTTCTAAAGCCACACTATTCTTCTCTACATTTTGTTTCTTTGTTTCCTCTTGTGCATCCCCTGTATTCTATGTTTGCACAAGTGCATCTTTTGCTTGTTTAGGTTTAACATGAACCACCTTTGGAATTTATTGCAGCTTTTGGGTCAGATCTACAATTTGTTTTTCCATGGAACTGATCTTAATTAGACCCAATTCTATGTATTTTTCTATGAGGCTTGTTTCATCAAATAGCTTATGGTACCTGTTAGATATTTGAACTGACTTTGCTTCATTCAAGTGAGAAAAGTGGGTTAAGGCCTGAGAAATCTCTAGGTCTCATGTATTATGCACAGACCATATTATCTTATCTCCTTCCATCTTTTCTTGAACATTAATTAGTGATGAATTTTCATTCTTTGGAGCTAGAGCCCACATATTGAAGGTTTGAGACTGGGCATTATAGCACATCCTTTTATCATCTCCCTTACTTGTGTCTTTGTTGAGAAATTTATGTCTGGTTGCCTTCTAATTTGGTCTATAATGAAGGTTGAAGCCAGGTCCCATCCCTCTACTAAGAGGATGCCACTTGATTTGACTAGCTGCCTAGCCTCATCAAGAGTCATATTTTTAGACTCTAGGTCATATTCTTGGAGAGCTTGTAATGCTTCACTTGTTATAGCTTCTCCTCCATCTAATTTTAACTATGCTCCCACTTGTTGTTTCTTGGCCCATATCAGGAAGTCTTTGAATTCTTTTATTTTTATGAACTCATCATCTTTTAGGAACTCCTCTTGCTGCAACTCCCTTTCATCTTAGCACAATATAAGAGGCATTTCCACATTGTCATTAGTGTCTTCCCTTTTCTTCTTTCCCTCTCTTATAACCTTTCTTAATTGGTGGTCATAAGCACTAGTCCCTGTGAATAGGGTACTTACTTTATCCTTTTTCTTCTTCTATGTCTTGACAACAGAAGGCTCCCCTACTTCCACCCTTCTCTTTTTATGAGGAGGTTTAGCATCTACCTCAGCCTCATGTCCCTGTGTTAAATTAATTATATTTTCCTCAATCTGAGGTGGCTGATCCTAAGGTGGTGGGCAATGTATAGAGTACTGCTACTATATTTTGATGATGAATGCTTATTTGGAACTCTTTTCTTATCTTCAGTTTGTTCCTCTAATTGATTGCAAAGTTTGACATGTGATTCAATCATCTTCTCTAATCTTTGCAAATAGGGCATACCTGGGAAAATACCCCCAAATGGGATCCCCTTCTTTTTGATTTGTTGCTCCAAATCCATCAAATCCTGATACTTTGTTGACCTTGCTAAAATTACATCCTCTTCAAGGATGTTCCTAATTAGGTCCTCTTCTTCACAAGGTTGATGCTCCTTTGTAATTGGAATAGTGGGTGTCAACAGTTTCTTAGCACCTTTTATAAACCCCTATGTATCAGTATATCTATACAGGGAAACATTCATCCTGTAATGTCTCAACCATGCATTCACAGTATCATATGCCCTCTCCCCTATTGTGAAATCAGAGGCAATAAACTACCTTGGAGTAAAAGTTCCTTTCCTATGTGGAGCCAAAATCTCCCTATCTGTTAGCATGAGTTTCCATAGGAACTCCATGATAGAAAGTTTGGGTGGTACTTTGTAAGGAAAAATGTGTGGTGGCTAAGAACAACCATATACTCTAATCAATGTAAAATTATGATAGAAATAGAAATCACCCCAGTTGTGGTCTACATTCCATTTGTCCACAAACTTTCAAGGTCTTAATAGTTGTAACACCTTTACTGGAAGCCTAGTCATGTTGAGTCCTAAGTTACTTAATAAGGGGTGTACTACCCAATTTTCAAATGCAAAAATTCATTCTCTCTGGAAGTATAGTTCCATACCCTTAACCAAAGTTGTAGAGGGTTGGACTGACCATGATAAAATCTTCTGAGCTATAAATTGGTCTATTCCATGATATTGAAATTGTAGAACATAATCAAATGCATGAGCAATGAATATTGCAGGAATTTAGGGCTTCCTACCTTGCTCTGGATATCAACAAATCCCTGGTGCATTTGATCAATTACATATTGAATATATTCGTAGTCAGTACTAACATAAGGACTTTGCAAATCTAGAATTATCATCATCATGTTTGATGATGCTATTTCTCTTCCACTATCCACACCTAAGACTCTGCATAGGGCATATGAAATGTATTTCATGTAAAATGTTAGGTCTTTGTAAAAATATGGGGCATTATCACTAAAAATAGGGGCAATGTAATTCCTGGTTCCCTTTGGCACATGGGCCTGAATCAATTTAGCTACAATACTGACATCCTTAGTATATCTAGCAGTTAGGGATTTCAATTTATCTCTGTTGAACAGGGGTTATACATATCAAAAGATTTCATGAATAACACCCTATCAAGGGTTACTAGAATAGTGCCATCGTCTTTCTTGATGGTCTTTGAAATGGTGTCATACCTACTGGCTATTTCTAATATCAAATCAACATCAACAAACACATCTGGGACTACTAATTTCTCCAATCCACATGTCCAAGGGTTTGATATAGGCATAGGAACCTCACTATTCTTATGGAAATAGTTAAACAAATGATAACCAGAATAGTCTGGTGTCTTAGCATCCCTAATATATGCATAATTGTCACCCAGGTATTTTTCATTTACCCTTTTTCCCTGATTGGACCCTAGAAGAATTTGTATGAACTCCTCTGAGTAATTCCTCTTTCCTTTGAGATCATCATCATCTCCACTCTTCTCGATAGTAGAAGGAACACTCATTTCTATGCTCATGTTGTTTGGTTTAGATTTTAACTGATCAAATGTTCCTTCTTTACTCAGTATGTCTATATAGATTTGTTCTTCTTGGAAACTCTTTATCACTTATGCAAATATTGCTCTGAAAACTGCAGCTCTTGGTGAAAATGAAATGATCAATAGCAATGCCTACTTATTTAGAGAAATCAATGCACAAACCTTGCGTTGAAATCATGGATTTGCAATTTAGTCACATCTTTCATTACTTCTACGTGTTGTGATATCAATTTTCCATTCTAGCCGTGGCATTTGAAAATGACAGGTGACTAATTTTGAATGATTCTTTTCCATTAAAACCTTATTATATTTGAAATTAGATCAAGATTTGATTCGATTGGCTCATTTATCACAGCTCAGCAACTCTTTAAACATGTTTTCATAATCTCTACATCCTGATTGGCTGACAACTGTACAACATGGTGTGGGAGAAAACCTCACATCTCACCTTGGTCTTACTCTGGTTCCCTCCAACAACTGCGCGACTGTATGATCTCTTTGTCGCAGAGAGTTATCCCTAACTCCGGTTATTTTCTGAGACTTAACAACCACCCCACAATCTTCATCTTTGATCAATGCTCATCTCTTAATCGCTGATCAAAATCTCTTAACTCATGTTCCTTTTTGAGACTCCATGAACAAGGATTTTAATAACTCCTATTAAACCTTTAGTTCCTTTTAGAGACTACGCGAATGCGCAAAATCAAAGTCTCTTTAGGATTTCATTAACTCTGAGTTTCTTTAGAGATTATGCGCACATCGCTAGATCTTCTCTCAATCGAACAATCCGCGTGTAATCTCATTTTGTTTTTGTACTTTCTCTTTCTTATCTGAGACTTCACGACTGTCATTTGATCAACTTTTATTCTAACGGTTTGTGGATAATCTCCTTAGATTTTCTCTTAACTACAATTTACTCTAAGACATCGTGACTTAATCTATCTCCAAGTTGTGGAAAGGATTTATTTACCTCTGGTTTTCTTTGAGACTTCATGACTAACTCAGGGCTCTGAAATATTTAGCCATGTGTTCAAATTTGAATCACCATCGCTGAATCACTGAACTTTCTTTGACTATTTGACTTTCAAAAATGACTTCACACTATCCGTCAGATGTTTTCTGTTTTACGACTCAGATCTCCTCACCTCAAACTTCACTGAAGCTTTACTCAACTCTTATTCAACCATAGTTCTTATCGAGACTTCACGACTCACTGAATCTCATTGTCATTTTAAGAAATCACTAACTCATGATTTCTTTCATGATTGAACGCCAGCCATTAGATCCTTTTCTAATCTGATGGTAGTCGGGATATCTCTTAATCTTTTATCAATCTGAAACTTCATCTCACGACTTCACGCTGGCCATAGGATCAATCTTTCATCTGACAGTAGTCTCTTAATCTCCTAGTTTTCAACTTAAACCTTGCTTTCAAAAGAGATCATGCGACTGAAGACTTTTAACTCAAATCATGACCTTGGTTTATTTGCGAGACACCTCGACTGTGTGAAATTGAAATCGCTCATAGATTTCTTAACTCAAGAGTTTACTTCGAGACTTCATGACCACTGCAAGATTATCTTTCAGATCAATGAATATCACTTAACCTCATTCTTTTGACTTAACTCTTATTTCTCTTCGCGATTACACGACTGCATGAAAATTTCAACCCATCTTTAAGCATAGCTTCTAACTTTGGTCAGCTTTCGAGACAGTGCGACTAAGTGAACTCAAAGTCGCCAAAGGATTTTCTAACTCTGGGTTTTCAAAGAGACTATCTACCAATTACAGGATCATGATCTTGATCAACGGCCTGCATGAAATCTCATTAACACTGGAAGCATATTATTTTCTTATAGAGATAACACGACTAAAGGATTTCGCTAAGTCTCGAAGAGAAATGGAATATTCTTAAGTTATAAAGAGACATCGTGACTTACATATAAAATATGAAATAGACACATGACTTAACTGACTTGGATTTTTCTGAAAAAGTAACTGCAAAATAGAAAGGATTTCAAAGAACTAGGGCTTTTTCCTTGGATATGCATGAAAATTTAACCTAGGACTTAGGGTTTTACACTCTTTTCTAATTTTTAGGCTTGAAGATCACTATTTTGCATAGGGATTTTGATTGCATTGGACATAATTTTAACATTTTAGGCAAGAAACTGATTGAAAACTCAAAAGAATTTAAAGGAAAGCTTCAAAACTGGAAATACAACCAACATAAGGCTCATCTTGTTGTAAAGGGGTTTACTCAAGTGGAGGGTATTTATTATTCTGAGACCTTTTCTCTTGTTTCCAAGATGAATTTTATACACCTCGTACTTTCACTTGCAGCTTCACAGGGATGGACAATGTTTCAAATCGATGTGAAGAGTGCCTTCTTGCATAGGGACCTCCGGGAGGAGATCTATATGGAGCACTCCCATGGTTTTGTGCAAGAATCTTCCTTAGTTTGCAAGCTTCAAAGTTCATTATATGGTCTCAAATAAGTCCCTCGGTATTGGTATGAGAAGATGGACCCTTTCTTGTTGTCTACACACTATAAATGTTGTCATTCCGACTAGACAATGTATCTTCAGTGTCAGGGGGTTGAAATTGTCATAATTGTGCTTTATGTTGATGATCTTTTCATCACCGGTATCTCATCCTCCATGATTTAGGATATAAAACGGGCATTGATGGAGCATTTTGAGATGACCGATATCGGTCTTTTGCATTATTTTTTGGGCCTACAGATTATTTAGTCTTCCGATGGGATTTCACTCTTTTAGAAAAATTATGCTCGTGTATGATTAATAGATTTGACATTCTTGATTGCAAGTCTACACATACACCATTTCAGTCAAGTGTTGTGTTGTCTTCAACTTGTCCTACACCTTTAGTAGACTCCACTTTGTACAGATAATTTATTGGTAGTTTATTGTACTTGACACACACCCGTCCTAATCTTTCATTTATAGTTGGACTTGTATCTAGGTTCTCCCATGATCCTCATGAGAGTCAAAGATCCTAAGGAGTCCTAGGATACACTAATGGGTCCTAGAATGTCTTAAGGGGCTCTCAGAGTCATATTTGGTCCTAAGGTGTCCTAGGATGTCTTAAGGGGTCGTAGGGGTCATAAGTGGTCCTAAGGGGTAATCAATCTTAAGATGTCTTAAGGTGTCCTAAGTGTCAAGAATTAGGGGAAGAGATAGAGAGATGGGGAAAAAACATGAGAGAAGAGAGAGCTGATGGAGATGATGAGAGGGGTGAAGGTGCAGGATTTTGAGAGGGGGAAGGAGGAAAGAGAGTGGGAAGGAGGGTAATGAGAGAGAGAGAGAGAGAGAGAGAGAGAGAGAGAGAGAGAGAGAGAGAGAGAGAGAGAGAGAGAGAGAGATGTTGGAAGCATTTTTCATTGCAAAAAAAACCTTGAACTCTAGCACCCGCTATAAACACCATATTTAACCTGACCCATGAGAGGAGGTTTATTGATGATAATTATTCAATTGTGTATTGTCATTTATGTTTACACAAATATATTGATGTTACACAAATGTCTATACCCAAACTGAGCACAGTCAGTGTATGCCAAGTTCTCTATGGCATTAAAGAAGACCAAAGTGATTTTCAGTTCTAACCGAGTTCAATCGGGCATTACAATAACGGTCAGGCATTGAAGAATTTCAGTATTAATCGAGTTACGCTTTTAATGTGAGCCAACTAACAATAGTTTACATTTTATGGTTAATTGGTTATATGCAGCCAATAGACTTAAGTTATATTATTTATTTGGAAGGTTATTAAAGCCGACTTGACAAGGCTTATCATATATATACAAGGTCAAGTTTGGACTGAATGTATGAGAAGTGTGTGTTTGTGATATGAAGAGTGAGGGCGAAATCAAATAGGATTCTGATTAAGGATAGGACATACAAAGCTGCAACAAAATATTCAACCAGTGAGGATCAAGTTTTAAAGCCAGAGCAGAGATCTAAATAAGCAAAGACAGTTGCTTCGTCAAACAGGTCAATGCATTGTTACTCTCTAATAATTTTAGCAGTGATCTTAATCTATTTACAGAGTAGACTTAATAGTCTTTTGTAAATCCTCTCACAAGGTGACATTTCTACATTTAAGTGTTTGAAGACCTCTAACAAGGCCACTCCTTACAGGGTGATTAAATCCTCTAATAGGGTCACACCTAACAGTGTGTTATTTTAACCTTTAACAGGGTTGGCTCCTAATAGGGCTCACTTCAGAAGAGTGAAAATAGTAACTAGTTGCAATTGGTGATTTTCCCAAATTGGGTTTCCACATTAAATCTTGGTGTCATCTATGTACATGTTATTTTATTTATTCTTTATGTTTCTACACTTAATCACTAAAGGATATTCACAGTTAATATCTTAATATTTACTTTGTTAACCGAGTGACAACATAATATCTATCTTGACCGAGTAACAGTGATAAGTTTGATTAAGACATCTAAGGGACTTGGATTTGTTTTTGTGGTAGCTGACTCAACCCTCCCCTCTTAGTTACTTAACTCATTTCCAACAATTGGTATCAGATCATTTGGTGCTTTCAGGGAAGGTTTCAAGGCCTAAGCTAAAGATCAGAGATGTCTTACAGAAGGGAGATTCCCAAGATTAACAAAGACACTGGTTTGCAATTCCTAGATCACAAGTATGTGGAATAGCCGAGACCTATGTTTGTGGATCAGATGATGGACATGAATAATCACAACATAATGATGATTGATATAGCTTCCTCACTCAGCTATTCTGAATTTGATGAAGTCAAGGACTGCCCTACTGCCCATGATATGTAGAAGAAACTACATGATATACATGGAGGAGATGACAATTTAAAGAGATCCAAAGAAGAAAGTCTCAGAGGTCAATTTGATCAGATGAAAAATGATAGAAGGAGAAGACATTACAAAATACAGTGAAAGAATCAAGAAAAGTGTCAGTGCCATCAGAGCTTTCGGTGGAACAATTGAAGACAAAACAGTGGTTAGTAAGGTATTGAGAACTTTACTTCCTATCTATGCTATTAGATTTTTAGCTATTCAAGAGATGAGGTGCAGTAATGATATAACTCTAGATGCATTGGTTGGAGGGCCAACAAATTTTGAGTTGGACAATTTTGACAATTATTCTCCTAAACCTAGCAAATTTGAGTCTGCATTCAAAGATAAATTAAACCTTGGTAAGATGGATAGAAACTCAAAAGGAAAACAGAATGACAGTGATAGTGATGATGATTCTGATGATGAAGATCTGGAAATCATTGAAGCATTACTTTCAAAGAGAGATGCCAAAGGAAAGAACAAAGGAAGGATACCATTGGTTTGCTTTTCATGTAATGAGGTTGGTCACATTGTTGCTAAGTGCCCAAACAAAGAAGAAAAAGATGAGAGAAAGTTCAACAAGTACAAATGCAAGAAGGATTTCAAGAGTTACAAAAGCTACAAGGACAAAGGTAAGAAATCTTTTTATATTACTAAAGGATATGATACTGATGGAGATGAAGATGAAATGGTTTACATTGCTATTAAGGATGAATCAGACAATGAAGATAATGAAAATACTGCACTTTACTCTCATATTAACAAGAATGACACTTGGATAATTGATAGTGGTCGTTCTCACCACATGATTGGTGACAAAACCAAATTTGAACATCTTGAGCACTATGATGGTGGGAGTGTCATTTTTGGGAATGATGAACCTTGCTATGTGAAAGGTAAAGGTTGTATTTCTCTAATAGAAGGAATCAAATGTGATAATGCTTATTGGGTTGAAGGACTAAGTCGTAATCTACTAAGTGTGGCATAGTTGAATAACATTGGTTTCAAGGTAGAATTCATGAATGGTAAGGCCAAGCTCCTGGATGGTAAGGGAGACCTAGTTGGATCTGGTAGGCAAATAAAAGGTAATCTATTATATCTTGATCTCAATGATAGTTCATGTTTTATTGCACAAGTACAAGAAAGTTGATTATGGCATAAAAGGTTGTGTCATGTGAATTTTGACAACCTGGTCAACATAAGCAAGAACAAAAGAGTAAGAGGTATTCCTATTCTGAAGAAACCTGAATTAGCAATATGCAAACAATGTCAAATTGGGAAGATGGTCAAAACTAGTTTCAAAAGCAAGAATTACCATACAAAATAAGTCTTGGAGTTAGTGCATACTGATTTGTGTGGACCAATTGGAACAAAAAGTTACACAGGTGAGAAGTATTTCATTATATTTGTTGATGACCATTCCAGAATGATGACTGTTATGTTTCTCAAAGAAAAATTAGAAGCTTTTTAGAAGTTTGAGTGGTACCTTGCCAGAGTTGAGAAGGAGACAAGAAAGAAACTTAAATGCCTAAGATATGATAGAGGGGTTGAATTCATTTCTAATGAGCTCAATGAATTCTACAATGAAAGAGGAATCAAGAGACAAGTATCTTCCCCTGGTACACCACAACAAAATGGGATAGAAGAAAGAAGAAACAGATCTATTATGGATTCTACAAGAACCTTGATGATTGAAAATAATGTTGTAACCAAATATTGTAAGGAAGCCATCAGCACTGCAATTCACACCTTGAATAGAGTTCAACTGAAGAAAGGTACTGAGAAGACACCTTTGAATTATGGTATGGCTATAAACCTAATGTTCATTATTTCAAAGTATTTGGAAGTAAATGTTACATCTTGAAGGAAGAAAGAAATGGAAAATTTGATGTAAAAGGTGATGAAGGTATATTCCTAGCATACTCCTGTAAAAGAAAAGCATATAAATGTTTGAATCTTACTACTTGTAAAGTCATATAAAGTGTACATGCAAAGATTGATGAGTTTGCAGAGAGAAGTAAATAACTGAGCAGGCTAGAGCCTGAGGACTACAAGAACTTTTTGTATTATGAACCTGATACTATACCTAAGACACATGCAATGGTGATTAGACAGCAACCCTGTCAACCACTGAATTCATCAGCACAAACCTTGTTGCAAATTGTACAACCCGAGATGCTAATAGAACAAACTGAGTCTCAAACTGAAGAAATTGAGTCACAGACAGAGGGAACTGAGTTGTAGATAGAGGCACCCGAGTCTCAGATAGTGGCACCCGATTCTCAGACAGTGGAACCCAAGTATCAGACAGAAGAATGGAACACAATATTTGAACGTGGTGAACCAAGTGGAACAAGCCTAAAATCAAAGAGGAAGGAACCTATACTTGCAAAATATGTCACGAGGCATCATGCACTTGAGAAAATAATTGGAGATCAGATAGAAGGTGTAATGACAAGGAAAAAAATTGAAGGTACATGTTTTCATAGTGAAATTGAACCTAGATCTATTAAAGATACATTGAATGATGAAAGCTATATAGAATCCATGAATGAAGAGATTGAGCAGATAGAAAAGAAAAAAACCTGGACTCTTGTACCTAGACCAGAAGACAAGAATGTGATTGGTACTAAGTGGGTTTGCAGAAACAAGATGAGTGAAAAAGGTGAACTTTCCAGAAACAAAGCAAGATTATTATGTAAAGGATGTGATCAAGAAGAGGGTATTGATTATCGAGAAACTTTTTCTCTTGTTGCTAGAATCGAAGGAGTCACAACTCTTTTGGCATATGCTACACATAAAGGATACCAGGTATAAAAAATGGATATAAAATCTGCATTCCTGAATGGAATTCTTGAAGAAGAAGTCTATATTGAGCAACCTGAAGGTTTTGTTAATCCTAAAAAAAGGAATATGGTTTGAAAATTACATAAAGCCTTGTATGGACTGAAGCAAGCTCATAGAGCCTAGGATGAAAGATTGCATGGTTACTTGATAAGTATTGGATTTCATAGAACTAATGACAATAGTAGCTTGTATATCAAAGAACCACCTCAGAACAAGATACTATTAGCAGAGATATTTGTTGATGATGTATTGTTTACTGGATATGATGATTTATGAAAAGCAATCTCCGAAGCTATGAGTAAGGAATTTGAGATGTCTATGTTTGGTGAAATCAAATTCTTTGTTGATTTACAAGTTTATCAAATGAAGGATGGTATCTACATTACCCAGTCTAAATACACCAAAGAGATACTGAATAAATTTGGAATGGAAGACTACAGACCAGTTGGGACACCTATGTCTACAGGACATAATTTTTCTAAGGATGATGACTCAAAAGAAGTAAATCAGACTACATACAGATCCATGATTGGTAAACTTCAATATGTTGTTCACACTACACCTGATATTGCATTAGTAGTTGGTATTGTTGCAAGGTTTCCAGCTAATCCTAGCGAGAATCATTTGATGGCTATTAGAAGGATTCTAAGATATCTTAAGGGTACTAAAGAGTATGGATTATGGTATAAGAAAGGAGGAAACTTTGATTTGAAGACTTTTACTGATGTTGATTGGGAAAGAAGTATTGATGACAGAAAGAGCACAAGTGGTGGAGCATTATTCCTTGGTAAGAGGTTACTCTCCTAGACTAGTAAGAAACAAAATTGCATCTCTCATTCTACAACAGAGGCAGAGTATGTTGCTACAATAGAAAATTGTTCAAATATCATATGGTTCAAACAATTGTTGTCAGGTATGAAGGAGGAAATCAAAGAACCATTTATTATCTACTGTGACAACACTAGAGCAATTAACATTTCAAAGAACCCTGTGATGCATACTAAGACTAAGCATATAGCAATAAAGTATCATTTCTTGAGAGAATTAGTTCAAGACAAGGAAGTAAGGTTGGAATATGTGAATACTAAAGAACAAATTACAAACATATTCACAAAACTGTTACCTAAGGATGCATTCTTATATCTTAGAGGAAAGCTAAAGGTGATTCCCCTAACTGAGTCTCACTAATGGACAGATTAGTGATGCATCAACCGAGCTATAGAATAGATTTAACATGTTGATGGAGATTGTCAAAGCTTATTGCATATGAATCAGTACACACAGGTACATTACAACTTCATTGGATATGTATTAGATAGTGTCTTTGGAATTGGTTTTCAAAGAGGGGAGATTATTGATCTCATACCAAATAAATTATTAAAGAAAATATTATTGATGACAGAGGGAGAAATTTTATCAGAAACATAGATTGATGTAAGAGGGAGAAATCTGTATTTCAGTGATTGTGAAGACATAGGGAGTTTTTTGAATGAGAATTAGAATGAAGCTAAGGAAATTAATACAATTTTATTCTTGTGTCTATTGCTCTATAATTATTTGTGTTATGACATGTTGTGTTTCCATCAATGCAAAAGAGGGAGATTGTTGATGACAATTATTCAATTGTGTATTGTCATTGATGTTTACATAAATATAGTGATGCTACCCAAATGTCCATATCCAAACTAAGCACAATCAGTGTATGCCAAGTTCTCTTAGGCATTGAAGAAGACCAAAGTGATTTTTAGTTCTAATCGGGTTCACTCAGGCATTACAATTGTTAGCGTTTTTCCCTGACCTTGCAAAGGAAAAGGCTAATTAACAAGGATCAAACTAATCCTCCTACACTTTAATCTCAAAAGGCTCAGGCGGGTGTACCTTTTGGATTCACTCATTTAGTGAATCATGGGATGGATTCCTGCCCATCACACTTGATATGACAATCTTTCACAGTTCTCTAAATAGAAAAGTAAATTGAATTGATTTTATGGTTTGATGATGACAACTGCATAAGGAAGCAAAGAACAGTGCCTTGTCTATTGGGAAACAGAGTCATATAAATATACATTCACAGAAAACCCTCTAAATCCAAACATACAAGACCCAAATGAAGTGCCTTACAAATCATTCTTTTCACTCCAACACTTGGACATCAAATTCATGTGAACCCTTGTAACCTCTGAACTTGTCTATAAGATTTACTCTTTCCTTGAAAGAAACTAAAACATAAATTCACAGTTACCTTATAACCGGTGCACTAAAATACCTTACAAATTTATGCACAAAGATTCAGGATCAAACACAAAGACATCAGACAAATACTGGAAAGGGATTCCATTTACTTTTCATTAAAAACTTCTGATTCAATACATCTACATAACAAAGAACTCAAAACCAGACACACAAAATCAGCAAGCTTCCTTGCAGCACTAATTTCACCATCCCTGTACAATTGAGAAGAATATGAGATATAGAGGAATTGGAAAAACAAATTCAGTCACCGACACCTGTCCTTCTTCTCCCAGAAAATATCTGCAACTGCTTCTTTCTATAACTACCAAAATCTATTTTGATCTGGACTCAAAAGGCTTGTAAAATCATAATCTTCATCCTGAGACCTTTCCGGTGATATATGACACTTATATGTTTGCACAAAATCTGACCATCTATGGAAATCAATCTTTTGCTTGTGCATCATTTAAATTTATGAATTTATCAATATAGTCTAAACTATATCATTCTTCAATTTTAACTTTGATTTTACATTATGACAAATTATTTAATTCATTATTTCCTTTTTCCTGTGAAATTCACTAGATCTCGCCAAGTGTCACCTCCTGGTTGGCTCTGAAAATTTACCTCTTCATAGCCTTTGCGAGTGTGCGACTGAGCATGATCGCTCAGTCGCAACACTTTTTCACTTCAATGCAAAATTTGTGCGAGTGCGAGATGAGATGAGTCACCCACTCGCATGACTTTTTCATCACCTCAAAAAACTTGGGCGAGTGCGCGACTGAGCGACTAGCTCGGTCATACACTCGTAGGAATTTTTGGCTCAACTGCAATTCACCAACGACTGCATGACGAGCTCATCGCTCACTCGTGCAGCATTTGACTTCAACCATGAACCTTCTATGACTGCGCGATGAGTTTCCTCCCTACTTCGTGACTGTGCGATGAGCTGCCACATGTCACCCTCTCACGCACTCACGAGCATTTTCTTCGACATCCTTTCTCCTCTGTGAGTGTGTGACTAGTCACCATGTGTCCTCCATTGCCACATCACTCTTTCTACAAAATTTCCTTGCCAACCGACTTGGCACACTTCCCGAGGCAAGGCACCAACCGCTCACAGGTGGATAGCTTCCTCTTTGTTATCCAACTTACAATGCAAGTGTTCTTTGTTATAAACATTTCTGAAGTTGACTTACCCATCAATGTGGGATTAGACATTTGCATGTCTAAAGCCTTTACTATGCATTTTCCTTCAAAATATGTGGGGCCCGCCTTGCACTATATTCCTCCTACCAAGGGCCCGCCAAGATCCACTTGGCTTCTTCTTTACATCTTAACATAAGTATTTTCATATTTAAACACTAAGATTTGCGTCACCCATTGCATGTGGGATAAACATTTTATAAGTTTTTACAAGCCTGGAAGCCTCTCTGCTTACCTGCACGATTTCTTATTTGCATTCAACACCATCTTCCATGCTCCATTTCACAGCGAGCTCTTTCTCCATTCAAAACTAGCGCAACATTCCTTGTACATTTGTAAACTATTCAATACATTTACCTTTGTTGATTTTTAAAACGTCAGCTAATGCCTTTGTCTACGCAGGGTCTTGTGCTCTTATGCATATCCTGCCAAATGCATTTGTGTGATTTAAACATCCCATGTCCTCCTCTAAAGATCACTTGACATTTGGCAATGAAAATTTTATTGAAAACCAAGCATTATTTCTTGTGCATCCTTTTGGCATACACCATTGCCAAATACATTTGTTGTTTGCACTTGACTTCACATTCTTCAAAAGATTGTGCAACCTTTCAAACATGGTGTGAGCTCCTTGCTATGCAATGTGCAGCCCACTTGCAATATACACCTTGTTGTTTAATGTTGGATTACTCCATTATTTGTGTTCCTCCACTACGACCCACTAGAGATATAAAAACACATCCTCCATCAACTACCTCTTCTGCTTGGGCATTTAAAAAACCTTGTGAAGTGTGTGCTAAATTGACGTAGATAAGAAGCTCCCACTGCCTCCTCACAATCACAAGAAACATACACATGAGGAGAGCTTCTATGTTGAACACTCTCTGGAACCTTTTAAAACCAATGGAGACTTACAGAAGAATGGCAAAAATGCAGGCCGTTTCGTGGGAATAGGTGTCTGAAATATGACCCACAAATAGCTGCTTCAAAGTAAGATCTTGCAGCCACTAGATTGTTATCACCATCATAGTCTGCATTGGCATAGACTTGTTGGGTTGGAGACATCATTCGAAGTAGGGAATTGAAATCATTTGAGGGAAGATCATCAAAACAAACTTCAAATTCTAGCTCCTCTACTTCTCCAAGTGTGCATTGCACTGCTCTAACGATGGTGTCTTCCACAAGGAGAGTATTTCCACCTGTGGCACACCCAAAATATGCAATCCTAAATATGCCTTCTCCATTCAAATTCACTCTCATCTTTTCATAAGTTTCCCGTTCCAGAATTGGTACCAATACACATGGTATTGTGGAGGAAACCAAATGTACTAAACAACAAATACGTTTGATAGGTGTTTGAAACCAAATAAAGACTTAGAAAAAAGTTCAAATGCCAATGTTAAATGGCACGTGGGAATAGGAATGAATACTAAACAATCCCAAACTGGTGGGCCATGAAACTTAACAGGACACAAGATATTCAAATGAAAACAAGGCTTGCTACAACAAACTTACACTTAGGCAAAAATACAGATTTAGACAAGCGCCTCCAAATGGCCCTCTCCAAAACATGTCCAAACTAAAATTTAGGAGTTTTAACCCACTGTATATGCCAAATAAAAGGTGAGGAACATGTCTCCCAAGCGGTTTTTCACAAAAATCATCAGGCCTCTTTTTGCATGTGTTTCAAAGTAAGGATTCTCCGCAAGTTTTTAGGGGTTATTCATCTTGCCTTAGAGGAATTTTCAGTATAGTCACTCCAAATTTCTCTGAAATTTGAGAGTACTAACAACAGTAATGGTCAGGCATTGAAGGATTTCGGTATTAACCCAATTATGCTTTTAGTGTCAATTGACTAACAACAGTTTACATTTTATGGTTAATTGGTTATATGTAGCCGACAGACTTAAGTTTTATTATTTATTTGGAAGGATATTCAAGCCGACTTGACAAGGCTTATCATATATATACAAGGTCAAGTTTGGATTTAATGTATGAGAAGTGTGTGTTTGTGATATGAAGAGTGGAGGCGAAATTAGATAGGATTCAGATTAAGGATAGAACTTACAAAGTTGTAATAGAATATTCGATCAGTGAGGATCAAGTTTTAAAGCCAGAGAAGAGATCTGAATCAAAAAAGACAATTGCTTCGTTAAACAGGTTAATACATTGTTACTCTCTAACAATTGTAGCAGTGATCTAAATCTCTTTACAGAGTAGACTTAACAGTCTTTTGTAAATCCTCTCACAAGGTGACATTTCTACATTGAGGTGTTTGAAGACCTCTAACAAGGCCACTCCCTACAGGGTGATTAAATCCTCTAACAGGGTCACACCTAACAGTGTGTTATTTTAACCTTTAATAGGGTTGGATCCTAACAGAGCTCACTTCAGAAGAGTGAAAATCAGTAACTAGTTGCAATTGGTGGTTTTCCCAAATTGGGTTTTCACGTTAAATCTTGGTGTCATCTGTGTACATGTTATTTTATTTATTCTTTATACTTATACACTTAATCACTAAAGGATAATCATAGTTAATATCTTAAGATTTACTTTGTTAACTGAGTGACAGCAGAATATCTATGTTGACCGAGTAACAGTGATAAGTTTGATTAAGACATCTAAGGGACTTGGATTTGTTTTTGTGGTAATTGATTCACCCCTCCACTCTCAGTTACTCAGCTCATTTCCAACAAGGTCAAGCCATGTCATGATTCCCCAAGGAGGTGTTGACCACCAAGTCAACAATATCCCCCTTAGCACCGACTGAGCCTTCAACACCGAATGAAGGGAAACTTGAACCTGTGACCCAAGGCTCTAATACCAATTGTTGGAATCATTTATCATTGCACCAAGAGATCAAACTCTCAATGCCCGATATAAATGACAGATTTAACCTGACCCACAGGAGGTGGTTAATCCATGTCACAAGTCACCAAGGAGGTGTTGACCGCTAAGTCAAAATGAGAGAGATTAGGTAGGGGTTTTATCTTGGGAATGTCCACTACTCCTTTTTACTTTTAAATTCCTATTATGACTTCAAAATATACAGTGATGAGTTTTATCTTGGGAATGTCTACTACTACTTGAGTGCATTACTCATAAACAAATCAGGCCCACTGGTATTTTAAAGTGGATGAGATTTTTCAGTAGTTCCACCTTTTTCAAAGAAATTCCCCAATTCTAAAACTTCATCACCAACTAAATATGGTGACCTGGCTTTCCTAATTGGCATACAATACAATTTGAAGCAATACACACACACACACATACATACATACATACATACATATATATATATATATATATACATATATATATACATATATATATATATATGTATATACATATATATATGTATATATATATGTATATATATGTATATAC
>MU225714.1:796192-814310 GCA_018584345.1 Thuja plicata | reverse complement strand
TATACATATATATATATGTATATACATATATATATATATGTATATACATATATATATGTATATATATATATCTGTGTGTGTAGATATATACACATATACACACATATATATACATACACATATTCTATATATACATATCTATACACATTAAATTAACACATATATGTGTGTGGATTTATTTTTTTAATGTTTAAAAATCCGATCAAGTTTTTAAACATTTAAAAACTGGATCACAATATGCTTAGGTAATAGGATTGGATAACGACCCCAAGGCTTGATAGCTTTATTTTCCTCCATTTTGATGCAGAGGGCATCAATGATATCTGACAAATCTACATGTTGAAACTTTCTTTCTCTATAGACATTGAATAGAGGCTCATATTCTCTCAATATCCCAATAATCTCAACTTCATATTAGACTCCATAATCATCATCATTAAATAAACCTCTCTATTTAATATGTCCACTCGAGATAAAAATATCAACTTAAATCCAATAATAACATCAACTAAATAATATGCTCCATGATTACACATTGAACCAAGAAATTACCGTCATGGATCGAGCTAGCCATTCCATCATCGCGCGGGTCTGTTGCCACCATAACATGCGCGTATACATAAATTGTTCACCACCTTTTCTATAATTTGTTGGCAAGTTGACAATCTGAATGTATATGAATTATTTTGTGTTTTCATTATGGCAACAAAGTCATATGAAGTTTTGTCAAGTAAACTTGGAAGACAAAAATGGCTAAGTATAGAAGACAGAACATAACAGAGTTATGCAGTCGATCAGAGCACCCGTGCACGTGTGTAAGATCGAATAAGGATATGTGTGTTCATACTTAAGCTCTATGATATTTTTTTATGTTTACCCTATACATGCATGGTACAGAATGATAGTACAGAAAAGTTATAGAAAGATTAAGTGCACTAAAAGTTTAGAGAACAGAGTATGGAGCCGACCTCAGTTTTTGGATTAGCGTATAATATTTTATTTTGTGAAGGATGTGCACCTATTGTGATAAGTTAGTAACTATGTCTTAAACATTATTGTAAACACGCTTAAGCCAATTTGTTTGGAAGCATTTTGAATTTTGTTTTTGGGCCGACTAAGGTCTTGTTTTCAGTCGTGTCTATTCAGGCATGTATATATATTAGACATGCACTTTTGTATTATTGTGTGGTCGAAGAAATAGAAAAAAATAGATTGAGCAGATCAATATGAGAAAGTCAGTATGAAGTAGAAATCTACAAGATATTTAAGCATCAGCGCATAAACAGAACTGATCAGACAACAGTGTCATTACAACAGTTCATTTTTGATATAGTGGATATCAATTATCTGAAGGTTGTAGCCTTCATCTTATTGAGCAGTGAGCTCTGGAAGTGAGCCAACCACCTCTAACAGGGTTTTGTAAAGACTCCTAACAAGGTCATTGTACGTGCATTGTAAAGAATGCTCCTAAAAGGGCAAAGGAACTTTAACAGGTTCATTATACTAGTACAATCATTTGTGGGTACTAATTCCCACCGGGGTTTTCCTCTGATCAAGGTTTCCCTGTGAACATATCTGCTGTTATGAGTTATTGTGGTATGCTTCATAAGTTGTCTATTTGATTTATGTTCAAATTTCTGAAATAGAATAAATAGTTAAACACTGATTCACCCCCCCCCCTCTCAGTGTTTCCAACAATTGGTATCAGAGCTCTGGTCCTCTGAAAGAAAGTTTAACCACTTGAGGAGATCATGGATTCAACAGAAGCTAAACATATGAAAAAGAATCTTGAAGTAGTCCTTGAGGATCTTGACAGATCTCAAAAAGAAAATGAAGAACTAAAACTAAAGGTTGATGGCTCCCAAATGCTTATCAAGAAATTAAGAAAAGATTTGAAAGATTGCTCCACAAATGATTTGGGAAAAATGGTCAAGAAAATGAATGAAGAGAACATGTCTTAAAAAGATAAGATTGAAGATCTGAATGAACAACTTACAAATAGCCTAACAGCTATTGAAGAAAAGACCAAAGAGAGTAAACAATTAGATGATGAACTTATGCAAGCAAATATGAAAATCTTGGAGTTAGAAAACATCAAGAAAAAGATAGAATCTGAATTAACAGAAGAAAAAGAAAAGATTGATAAACTACACACAAGTTCTGACCTAATTCAATCACAACTTTATGCACAGAAGCTAAAAGGTGATACTACTGGTGTTGGATATAGTGTAGCTCAAATTGAGATCAATTCAATGCAAGAAAGAAAGAAAACACAAGAGACATCTACTGAAGCAAATAAAATTGAGAATCTTGCAGAGGCTAAAATAGATCCACCTAAAGATGAACTTAAGATAGTTAACAAAACTTGTTATGCTTGTAACAAGCATGGACACTTGGCAAGAGATTTTAAAGAGGTAAGACCTTTCAATGGCTATTATTACTCCTATAATAATTTTGGTCACAGGGCTATACATTGCAGAAAAAGTCAAAGAAATCAGTCACATTAGAACCAAAGAAATATGACTCAATACAATCAAAAAAATCAACTTCAAAGAAACTTGTAGAACATTACATGTCAGATATGTAATTTCAATTGACACTCAGCCAAGCAGTGCAGCATGATGAATAATAACATCAGACCTCCTATCATTTGTCACTCATGTGGAAAAGCTAGATACATCTCAAGGTTTTTCAGGTCAAGAGCATAGAGACAAGAGAATCCTAAAAAGTCACTATTTGAAGAATCAGGAGAAGTTAAGTTTGTACAAGCTAAAGCTGATTCAGATAAAATTTGGGTTGAAGTAAAGAAGGATAATGAAGAGAAAAAAGTAGTAAATGCATCCATAGTGGACGCACCTTCTACTTCTAGTTAGTTGACCCTCATGGTCCTAGGGGGAGCTATTCTAGCTCTGAACCCCTACGTGGCTGGTATACTCACCTCCGAGTATGCGCCTATGGATTCATGTATTTGGTGACAAATTGGGGAAGTATGATGGACGCATAGCTTGAACAGTGATAGAAGAAAATATTGAAATTTTGTATGCAAACCGCTTTACGACAATGAGCATTAAATGCAATAATCCTTTATATAAGATTGTAAAAGATTTTTAATCCTCACTTTGCATTCGAGATTGAGCACTGAGAGACCACAGAAGATCTTAGCATCAAAGCAGTAAAGGTTAATGATTTGGTTGGTTGGTCAATGGATTGAAGTTGAAACGGAACCCTAGCAGTCACGTCGTTTTAGAATTATATTGAAACCCTATTTAATCAATCAACAAGTAAGTATGGAAACCCTTGTAGTATTTGACATTGTTGAAAGGAAGAGATTCTTGTTTAAGAAGCATCCATTCAAGTCTATACTAGATGATGTAGAAGGGGCATTTTCCAAGACTCCGCTAGGAGTCATGCATGTAGAAGACATACACGCATACATCTATTGCAAGAAGGAAACCATTGGGGATAACAACATAGAAACTCTTATGGCATCAGTGATGAAACCAGATTATTCATTCAAGGATGAATACGTGCATCTCACTGATAACCCTATCTTTGAGTATTCAAATGCGCATGAGTTCTATGAACTAGAATGGGTCAAAATTCTATTAAGCATGATACATGATGAACTATATTGGATTGGTGAAGTTCGTGTCTGCATTACTGCTGACCTAATTCATGATATGACCAGAATTCCTAAGGTTGGACCAGTTCTTCCCATTGGTAAGGATGTTAAGAAGCAAGCTGAACAAGCATGCTTATCCATGAGTGATAGGTGTGGAATGACTGTTGAACCCATTAAGGAAAATGACATCAAATTGGTCACTATGATACTAGGTTATAAGTTCCGGCACGCAAGCAGACTGAATAGTGTATCTGTAGATAATGTCCTGGCAGCAATAAACATGGTAAAGGATATGGCTCTTTGATCATCTACCTATACTTTCACATTGTTGGTAAAGTTGCTAATCTTTACCTAAATAGGAGTAAACCTACCATGCCACAAATTTCACTAAAGGCTACATTAGAGATCAGTGCTAAAGACTCTATGGATATGGAGATAAAAACATTCAAGATCAAAATGCAGAAAAGGTTCAGATTATCAGAGAAGATAGTTGAGAAATACAAAGACACCATATGCTTCATGGTGGAAACTGACTATACTTACATGGAGGAAGTTGAGCCTAGAACAAAATGGATTCACCCACTTGGATATGAAGTTGAAGAACAAGTTTTGGAAGGATATGCACAAGTCCTCTTATCTGCGCCTAAGGACCCCAATGAACCTAGATGGGGTACTTACAGAGAAAAGACAAATCAAGTTGATTTTGTCTTATACAGGGTAGACAATAAAAGAAAGGCATCAAGGATTACATCCAACATCCTAAGAGTTCATGGTGCTACACAAGAAGACCTAGACAAGGCTAGGGAAGCTAAAATTGAAAGAGAGCTAAAACAAACAGAAGTCAAAACAGAGAAATCTAATGATATGCCAAAGAAGAAGAAAACAAAATCTGATGAAGGTACATATGCGCCATCAACCACTATTGATCTAGAATCCTCTCCACCTTCAGTACCAAGCAAGATGTCTACAAGGAAGGAGCAAGTTCCCACAAGTCATCCATCCTCAAGAACCACAAGGAGTAAGGTAAAGAACACTCAAGCCCCTCCTGAGGTAGGATTCAGACCTAGTCTGACAGTCCTAAAGAATAGGATTGTCAATGAAGGTAGACTAGAATCTTTTAAGAATGTCTATGACAAATACCAAGAGATAGATAAATCATAAATTCACTCAATGATTATCTCTCATATGATTAAATTCAAGAGATCAGTATTGGAACTCAAAACAGTCATACCAGACAAAGTATGGAACATACTTGACCTATTGAAGAGGAAAGCAATTGAAGAGGATATGAGGATAAGAGAAGAAACATTGGATAGTCTTCTCCCTGTTTGCCCACATGATGAGAAATCTATAATGTTGGATTTGGTAAAACCTCATCTCATAACCAAAACAAGAACTCTCCATATCATTAAAAAAGAGTATGAATTGGTTGGTGAAGAGACTCAAAAAGATTTTGACCGAGTATTTATGGATAAACATATATATCCATCAACGGTTCCTACAACAAAGATGACTCGAGTCCCTCCCAAACAGGATAAAGAACCAGTGATTCAAAGTGCGCCTATGACAGGTCCATAGGATTCAGCGCCCACTATTTCAACACCTTTTTATACAGCCAAAGATTAAGAAGAAACTATTGTGATTGATGATGTTAAGATATCCATGACCGCTTCTAACAATGATATAGACAAATTTGAAAAAGCATTTGTTAGCACTGAAGAGATAGAGAAGGTATGCACTGATAACACTTCCAGATGAAGTTCCCTCTAAAGATTCAACAGACTTGAATAATGAGGAAGACAATCAATCTAATGAACCACCTATTATGGAGATCCCAGTAAAAAGTGAATGTATGGATACTAGTTAGAATACTATATTCACCCTATCCATTCAACCATCAACTTCATTGTTGTCAAGTTTAACTTCTGACTCAGCAAGTTTAGATGCATGGGGAGAAGAAGAATTGATCAAGATCAGTGTCCTAGCCATGGAAAAAGCCAAAGAGAAACAAGTTATGAGAAACCCTCTCTTTTTGGAGTCAGTCAACATTCTAAATGACCTAGTGCCTGCAGACAAGAAAGTGGCTAAAATTCAGTCAGTTGATGATGTAGATAGCATCCTAACAAGCTTCAAGGCACACTTCACAAGTTTAGTAGACTTAGTTACTAGAACTGCAGAGGAAGGGTATAAAAGGAAAGATTGAATGAATTGGTAAAGAATTTTTCCTTAGATTTAAATTCATTGAAGATTGGTCAGACAATACTGAAAGAGTTGGAATCAAAAGGCAGAAAGGTAATAGAAAATTGCATGGACAGAGGAAAACTCGCCTCTAAGCACATCAAGAAGATAGAAGAGGAAGATATCTTGGTTGATAACATAAGACAATCAGTTGAAACATCATCCCAAGACATCAACATCTGCAACAATATCTATCAAGGTTAGATAGACAAGATAGAAAAAAGCTAAAATGGAGATCAGTAAGATAAGGATCAGGTAGACTCAATTGAGAAATGCACTTGCGCCCTCCTTAGCAGTTCTAAATGAGAACATCAAATAGATTGATGCAACCATTGCCACCTATGATCAAGGACCCTGCATGGATCTCACAAAGATGGAGAAGCTTACATATGCCTTATGCGCCCATCTTCAGATAGTTGATGCACTGAAGGCATTATGGTAGCAAGAGATCAAAAATCTGTAGATTTCTTATCCAAATTTGTACATGGAGTAAGTATCTAGAGACTTACAATTTTGACACCTTTGTCATTAATGTCAAAGGGGGACTAATGTATGTATATAAGGATAATGTTATATAGCCAAAGTTATGATAGAAATTTTTTGTTAACTCAAATTCTAAGCAACTTGGCCACATTCCTTTGTTGCCATTAATGACAAAGGGGGAGATTGTTGGCAAGTTGACAATCTGAATGTATATGACATATTTTGTGTTGTCATTATGGAAACAAAGTCATTTGAAGCTTTTTCAAGTAAACTTGGAAGACAAAAATGGCTAAGTATAGAAGACATAATAGAACAGAGTTGTGCAATCGATCAGAGCACCAGCGCACATGCGTAAGCTCAAATCAGGATATACGTGTTCATACTTAAGCTCTATGATATGTTTTTATGTTTACCCTATACACACATGGTACATAATGATAGTACAAAAAAGTTACAAAAATATTAAGAGCACTAACAGTTCAGAGAAAAGAGTATGGAGCCGACCTCAGTTTTTGGATTAGCGTATAATCTTTTGTTTTGTAAAGGCTATGCGCCTATTGTAATAAGTTAGTAACTATGTCTTAAACATGATTGTAAACATGCTTAAGCCAATTTGTTTGGAAGTGTTGTGAATTTTTTTTTTGGGCCGACTAAGGTCTTGTTTTCAGTCACGTCTATTCAGGCATGTATATGTTAGAGTAATTATTTATTTACACTTATTAATTAGATCACTTTGATTTAATTAATTAAGTTGTTTATTACTCTAGTTTACTTAAGCTATCTCTTAGGTGCATTATAATTAATATTTATATTAATTATTAATGTGCAACCTAGATTTTCTAGTTTTAGGGTTTTGTTCACCTTTATAGGTTGAACTTTGTAGTTTCTTTTTCATTAATTCAGATTATAATTCCGCTCTCACTTTTTGAGCAACTTCTGAGTTCTTCTCTTTCCCTCTTCCTGCTTCTCTTTTGTAACAGGTTCTTACATGCAGTGTTCTTCGGGTTCTATGGATTTGTCTCTCAAATCCTACATGGTATCAGAGCTTCCCTGCTACTACCTGGTCTAAGGGTTTTTGAAGCTGTGATTCGCAGACGAAAGCCACAGCTTCTTTGAGTTTTTTTCCTTCATTTTGGAGGAGGCACTATTTTCTGGAGCACTTTGAGCCAAAACGGACTACACCATTGCGCTCGAAAGGCCCAGGAGAGTCTAAAATCATATAAATTTTGTTGTTTTGGGTCACAGTGACCCCTAAGAAAAATTTTCTCACTCCTAGGCCGTACGACACGAAAATTGAGAATTTTTTTTTTTTTTAAAATGCAAAATAAAAAGCATTTTTAGGGCCTTTGGGATGCACAGCTGGAATGCAACCGAAACAGCCACCCCCGCGCCACCCTAGCCCAGCCCGACTCCGACCACCAGCGGAGCAGCCGCAGCAGTGTTGCTGCCCGGGAGCAGCCCGGCCGCCACCGCCATTGGTCCATGCCACTGACCTGCCACCGGGTACCGCAGACAGCATGCCAGGTGACATCACTACTGACATCACCAGCCGCAAATTTTTTCTGGCAGTTTTCACAATTTTCTAGTGAGATGGACCCACGACCATCAAATTTTTTCTCGGGCTCTGTGACAGTCATTTGACCGTCAAATTTTTTCTTGTCTCTGGTTTTTTCCAGAGAGCTATTTTCGGAGGAGCAATCAGTTTTTCGGCCATAACTTGTGCATACGGTCTCTATTTTCAGAAAATGAAATATCATCAGAAAGGTGTTTCTGAGTCGAACGCAATAGTGTTGGTCATGCTTTCTGATTCAACCATTTGAGTTTTTTTGTGGTGTTGAAGTAGAGGCTTCAATTTCCTCCCTCTCTGCATCTGGCCTCTAGGTTTTCTTCTCATTTTTTATGCTTTCCATAATTGATTCTTTGCTATATAGGGGTTAGATTTATACATTATGGGGGGTGCATTTTCTTTTTGTACTTTAATTCAAAAATGACCCTTCTACTTCTGTCTACTTCTTCTCTCAATGTCGGACCCCTCTGTGGCCCAACTGACACCACACAATTATCACACCTGGAAAGCACACATGACCAGGCTACTCATGTCACATGGCTTATGGTCATGTCTAGATGAACACCAACCTATCATGTAGCATCCTTTTGAGTTTCTTCATCACAAAAACAAAATGGATGAAGCCATGGGTTTGATTGCACTACACATTTCAGACAGCCTCCTGTTTCATCTGGATGGTTTGACCACTCCTCGTGCCTATTGGGGAAAGTTTGTAGATCTTTTTGGCACTGTGAATGCATTCAGGGCACTTCAGCTTGATTCAGAGTTGACATCCTTGTCTCCTGAGAGTTTTTCCACCATTGAGGACTTCTTGATGAAGTTCAATGCTCTCCGATCACTTTTACAGGGATGTGGGAAGACCAAATCAGATGATGAGTGTATCTTTCTGATACTCTCAAAGCTTCATGGAGAGTTCTAGATTTTCTCCTCCACATTCTATTCCACTATGGATGCCTTGGGTCCTAGGCACAATATGCCTTCCTTTGTGGCCTTCTGTGATCAGTTGACTTGAGAGCAATCAAAGATTCAACAGTTGAATGATGCCTCAGGTTCTATGAGCCATGCCTTGGTTGCTCATCCATCTCCATGGAAACCAGAGTAGAAACAGGTATCATCATCCAGAGAATCTTGGAAGGATTCTCCTTCTCAGCATTCCTCTAGCCCAGCTCCTTCACCTAAGGGGAAATCAAAGACAGACAAACCCAAGTGTACTTATTGCAATAAGTTCAATCATGATGAGTCTTAGTGCTTTCAGAAGAAGGTAGATGGATATGCCCAACAGATTGCTGATTTGATAGCTCTTCTTCATAAGAGAAACATTGATATTCCTTCTTCCTCTTCTCACTGGTCTTCTTCATCATCATCTCAGGCAGATGGGTCAGACAATGGAAAGGGTCATGCCTTATGTGCATCTGCTATAGCTCCCTCTTCTAGGTAGTTGTTGGATCTGGTGCTTCACATCATATGGCATCTTTTCAGAGTTCCTTCTCATCTTATGTGGCCTCTCCTACCACACACATCTTGATGGGGAATGACATTGTTATGTCTGTGTGTGGTCAGGGTTCTATTGACATCGTTGGTGGTGCATTCCATGATTTACTATGTGTTCCATCCTTGTCATCGAACCTTCTCTCCATTTATCAGATTACTCATAGCGGGACAAAGAAGACAGTTGAGTTCACTACAGATTTTGTACACATCAGAGATAGTGTGACTGGCCACATTATTGCTACAGGGACAGTTGATCATGCCACCCGCTTGTACTCCTTCTCCCATTTTGGTCCACCATCTCCAGTGTCAGAGAATATCTCTCCCTCTTCATGAGTGCCTAGTGAGAAGAAGTTGGGTCACCTGAACTTCTGTGTTGCTCCTGAGATCAGTGTTGTGGCTTCTCCACCTCCTCCTCCTATTGTGCCTACCTTTTTTCAACATGATTCTTCTTCAGTAGTCCATGTTATGGTCCCCCCTGCATCGATCCTTCCCCTCCAGTTGTTGAGGGCACATCTAAGGACATTCATCTCCTCCCAGCTGACAGATTCAGCCCATCTCTTGGCCCACCTTCATTGGAGATTCCATTTCAGGAGTCTCATTCATTCTCCTTTGAGCACCAGCTCAGCCTTCCAGTTTCACCTCTCATTCAGGGGTTTCCTTGTTACTCTGTACCTCTATTTCTTCCACATTGGAGTTCCATTGGTTCGATCATTCCTACAGGGGTTCCATCATTCTGGGGGGCTTTGGTGTCTCATCCCTCTCTCATGGGGGGTTTGATTGTACTTATGGTTTTGAGAGTCTCTTGAGCCATTCTTTTCTGCATTTTCTTCTATCTCTTCTTGGAGTAGGGTTTTTCCCATGTGGTTTTCTCTATTTCTCCGCTTTACAGAGATTTGTTGTGCTTGGGTACCTGATCAAGCCTTGTTGCCGGGACCCTTTTTTCCTTCTTTCATAGCTGTGCTAGGTTAGCTTACCTCTTGAGCTTTGCTTAAGGGGGGGTGTTAGAGTAATTATTTATTTACACTTTTTAATTAGATCACTTTGATTTAATTAATTAAGTTGTTTATTACTCTAGTTTACTTAAGCTATCTCTTAGGTTCATTATAATTAATATTCATATTAATTATTAATGTGCAACCTAGTTTTTCTAGTTTTAGGGTTTCGTTCATATTTATAGGTTGAACTTTGTAGTTTCTTTTTCATTAATTTAGATTATAATTTTGTTCTCACTTTCTGAGCAACTTCTGAGTTCTTCTCTTTCCCTCTTCCTGCTTCTCTTCTGTAACAGGTTCTTGCATGCAGGTGTTCTTTGGGTTCTGTGGATTTGTCTCTCAAATCCTACATTGTGTGTGTGTGTGTGTGTGTGTGTGTGTGTGTGTGTGTGTGTATATATATATATATATATATAAGACATGCACTTTTGTATTAATGTGTGGTTGAAGAAATAGCAAAAAAGAGATTGAAGTATGAAGTAGAAATCTATAAGATATTTAAGCATCAATGCATAAAAAGAACTGATCAGACAATAGTGTCATTACAATAGTTCATTTTTAATATAGTGTATATCAATTATTTGAAGGTTGTAGCCTTCATCTTATTGAGCAGTGAGCTCTAGTAGTGAGCCAACCACCTCTAATAGGGTTTTGTAAAGACTCCTAACAGGGTCATTGTACTCACATTGTAAATACTGGTCCTAACAGGGAAAAGGAACTTTAATAGGTTCATTATACTAGTACAATCATTTGTGGGTACTAATTCCCACTGGGGTTTTCCTCTGATCAAGGTTTCCCCGTAAGCATATATGGTGTTATGAGTTATTGTGTTATGATTCATAAGTTGTCTATTTGATTTATGTTCAAATTGCTGAAATAGAAAAAATAGTTAAACATTGATTCACCCCCCCCCCTCTCAGTGTTTCCAACATAATCAAAGGTCGAGCATAAAATAACATGAACTGTGGCTATCATTTTAGGGAGAACAACATTCAACATCCTTTGGTCTCTTTCCAAGTGACTGTTGAACCATGTAACTCTCAGCTTCCACGCGGCTACACTAATTCCACCAACTTCCCACTGCATTGGCGTGACTCAAAACCAACAAGAGAAGGTGTAATGACTTTTGAAAGCCGTTATGGATTTCAAATAATTCCACTATCAACGAAACCATTTCCATCATCGTCCCACTCAGACTGTTATGAAACCTGATATCTATGTAAACCAGACTTTTTCAAAATTGTTTTATAGAAACTCAAGACCCCAATACATATCACTGCTGGATCTTTTCATTAAAACCAAAATCAAGAGACATGTACCAACTCACATCTACATAAACTCTTCTCAAAACCAAAACCAACATAGACCAATTTGAACCAATAGTACTGGTGTACACAAACATCAATATAAATTGATATGAGACAACTTTAACATTTGAAATATTTATCAAATCAAACCCGATATATAAACATAATAGAGCTATTGAAATATCGACTACCAAATACTATGGAACCTGATTCATTATCTATTGCATTATTTCAACAAAAAACAGTCGAAACCATGAAGCAGATAGTAACCAATCGATAATGGAGTCTTTCGAACTGTTCTGCATAAAATATTAACATTAACGATAAAAGATGACTCAAGACAACTTATCATTAACAATATGTCCATTAATGTAATGTTTGCAATGACAAATGAATGGCTCTCTAGCTGCCGCCAGAGAGCCATTTAGATTTCCTCTTCCAATCTCCTATTCTCTATCGAATTCTTACCTTTTTTTTTATTCCATAATGATGGCTACTTAAAGACCATCTTGACGGTTACAAACCGTTCATCTTCTCATGACTATTTAGATTCCCATTCGGTTACAATGCACTTGGCATATTATTTTTGAATTTCTAATAATATTTAGTTTTTTATTTGAATACATTAGAATGGTTTTTAGGGTTAAGTATTTTTGTGGGTGCCACTGCACGACATTTCCCTCCTTTTTCACGTCTTTTGTTCTTCTAGACTAGGTTCTCAAATTCCTCGTCATCAGGTTTACACATCATCAATTGGGTATTTGTAAAATTAGCAACATAATTTTGCATGTCTTCTAAGCTTTCTAACCATATAAAATTTTCTATTTTTGGACAAGATTAACATATTAAAGTTTAATTTTCTTTGCCAGTGTCTCCATAGTTCTTAGAGACCTACGTACCATTTTATTAATAAATATTGATCTACTTGACTAAATTTAAAACAAATTACATATTATTATTGTGCACTTGATTCTATACACTTAAAAAAAAAATATTTTTGATTATTTTGATGCAAGTTATGTCTAGTGCATGAACAAACGCTTGATTTATAGGATATGTCCACTTCAAAAAATCATTTAAAAAAATAATAAACAAAAAATAAAATAAAAATACATAACTTCTAGCTATCACTCTTATTTATCTTTCTACCAAAGGGTTTTTCAAAATACTAAATCTAACTATATCTTTTTTGATGCGCACGCCAGACACTATGTTATGTTTTCCAGAAAAAAAACAGGAGCATTTTTGTGCTTAATGGATTTGACCCTATTAATTTTATCCATTTAAAAAAAAAATAGTAGTTTAGAAATTATATCTAGACTACTACAATTCTTGTTCTTTGCACATCTTCTAATTTTGAATGCATGACTCTCAAACTTCTCTTCCAAGTTCAAGTTTACCTAATTTCAAAAAAAAAGTGGCCACTTATACCCCCCTTATTGCACACCATCTTGGTGCACTTACACACTAGCTCTTAGGTGAGCTAATAAAATTAAATTAAGGTGGTGCAGGGGCACTCATCAAAAGCAATAAAAATGAAGAATAACAACTTTTGTGGAACATTTAGTTTTATGTAGTGTTGTGTTTGTAAGAATAATTCCTAATCCATGTTGTGGCATGACCCTGTTTGGCATCCTTAAGCCAATTTGGTTACATATCCACCTTAGGAAATTTTTGGTTAATTGTTGGATTTGTATAGTTAGTTTCATGTTTCTGTCGACATGAAAGCTTTGGATGGTTGTTGACACCTTCAAAATTTTAAATTTTGTCTTTAGCATCTTTTCTTGCTATTTTGGGAAGTTGTTGTTGAGCAAATTTTCTTGTCTTCATGCAAAGGGTGGAATTTGAAGAGTTTTTTCTAAGAAACTGATGGATTCTTGGGATTTTTCTGTCCCTTGAATAGGAAAGGTTGAGAAAGTGAAAACAAGATGGTAGAGAAGCTCTAGGTGTATGAAGAAGTGAAGACAGTATTTGGAATATCATAGTTTTTTCTGTATTTTCTGATAACAATGAATTACCCTATGCATTTATGGATTATTCAGATGTGAAACCTATGTAACTAGTTAGGAAATATTTTTTCCTTTAATTTACATCCACTTGAAGCATCTAAAGTGTTATATTTGGTGATAAAATCAAGTTTTTGTGTAGACTGGTCCGTTGAAGCAGTTTTAGCTAGGTTTAGTTTTGAAATGGATGTAGTTTGAATTCCCACCATTAGTTTTCATTTCCCCTTTGTGGACAAGATATTCCAATTTAATTTAATATTTTCTTTTCCATTTTTGTTTTCATGTAGGGAGGAGTGAGAAAACTGATGCCCTAGGTGGACATCCTCATGTGGGCACCTAGAAATTGTATGCTTTAAGCTTATAACTTTTGATGGGTATTGAGATAGAACGTATAGCTTTGTATTTAGATGTTTTTGGGGTCTCTCAAATCCTCAAAGTGATATTTTTCATAAATTTTAAAGGTAAGAGGTAGTTCCTTTGTTAAATGGTCCTAATTAACCCTTTGTACTGTTGGAAATGAGTTGAGTAACTAAGAGGGGAGGGGTGAATCAGTTGCCACAAAAACAAATCCAAGTCCCTTAGATGTCTTACTCAAACTTATCACTCTGTTGGGTTAACAAAAGATATTCTACTGTTACTCAGTTAACAAAGCAATCTTAAGATATTAAATGTGATTATCCTTTAGTGATTAAGTGCATAAACATAAAGCATAAAGAAAATAACATGTACACAGATGAAACCAAGATTTACCATGGAAACCTAATCTGGGAAAACCACCAATTGCAACTAGTTACTATTTTTCACTCTTCTAAAGTGAGGCCTATTAGGAGCCAACCCTTTTAAAGGTTACAAAACACACTATAAGGTGTGACCCCGTTATAGGATTTAATCACCCTGTTAGGAGTGGCCTTGTTAGAGGTCTTCAAACACTTCAATTTAGAAATGCCACCTTGTGAGAGGATTTATGAAAAGACTTTTAAGTCTACTCTATAAAGAGATTTGGATCACTTCTACAATTGTTAGAGAGTAACAATGAGTTTGACTTGATTGAAGAAGCAACTGTCTTTGCTGATTTAGATTTATGTTTTAGCTTTAATTAGATCCTCACAAATTAAATATTCTTTTGTAGCTCGGTCTAGATATTCTATCCTTAATTATAATTCCCCCTTACTTCACCTTCATTCTTCATATCAAAACTCTTCCACTCATTCATTCCAACCTTGACCTTGCATATATATAATAGGTCTTGTCAATTCAAATTGAATACCCTTCCAAATAAATAATAAAACTTATGTCTGTCGGCTGCAATTAACCAATTAAACATAAAGTGTAAAATGTTGTTAGTTGGATGACACTAAATGCATAACGCAGTTGACACTGTAATCCTTCGATGCTCGACCTTTACTCAGTTGAAGCTGAAGTTACTGTAATGCCTGAGTGAACTTGATTAGTACTGAAAATCACTTGGTTGATACAGGAGTCTTCTTTAATGCCTGAGAGAGCTCGACATACACTGACTGTGCTTGGTTAGGTTTAGGCATATGTTTCACACTACATTTGTGTAACATCAATCATAATATACAATTGAATAATTATCTTCAACAATCTCCCTCTTTGGCATTGATGGCAACACAACATGTCATTATACAAAGAAGTCTAGAGCAAGAGAAACAAGAATAAAATTTTATAATGTCCTTAGCTTCATTCTGATTCTCATCCAAAAAAATCCCTCTGTCTTCACAATCAATTTCTATTTCTGATAAAATTTCTCCCTCTGAAATCAATAATCTCTTCCTCAATAATTTCTTTGGCATGACATCAATAATCTCTCCCTCTTTGACATCCAATGACAAAGACTCTATCCAATGAAGTTGTAATGTACTTGATGTACTGATTCATATGCAATAAGCTCTAACAATCTGCATCAACTTGTATATGTTCACTATAGCTCAGTTGATGCATCACTAAACTGTGCTTTAGTGAGCCTCAGTTAGGGGAATAACCCCTAGCTTTCCTCTAAGATATAAGAATGTATCCTTAGGTAAAGGTTTTGTGAATATGTCTGCAATTTTTTCTTTAATATTCAAATATTCCAACTTTCCTTGTCCTGAACCAATTCTCTCAAGAAATGATACTTTATTGCAATATTCTTAGTCTTAGTATGCATAACAGCGTTCTTTGAAGTTTTAATAGCACTAGTATTGTCATAGTAGATGATAAGTGGTTCTTTGATTTCCTCCTTCATACCTGACAACAATTGTTTGATCCATATGATATTTGAACAATTCACTACTGCAAAAACATACTCTAACTCTGCTGTAGACTGAGAGATGCAATTCTATTTCTTTTTGGTCCAAGAGACTAACCCCTTTCCAAGAAAGAACTCTCCACCATTGGTGCTCTTTCTGTCATCAACACTTCCTATCCAATCAACATCAATAAAATTCTTCAAATCAAAGTTTCTTCCTTTCTTATACCATAATCCATAGTCTTCAGTGCCCTTAAGGGATCTCAAAATCCTTTTGATAGCCATCAAATGATTCTCTCTAGGATTAGCTAAAAACCTTGCAAAAATACCAACTGCTAATGCAATATCAGGCCATGTGTGAACAACATATTGAAGTTTACCAATCATGGATCTATAGGTAGTCTGATTTACCTCCTTTGAATCATCATCCTTAGAAAACTTATGTCTAGTAGACATAGGTGTCCCAATTGGTCTGGAATGTTGCATTCCAAATTTCTTCAGTATCTCTTTGATGTATTTTGACTGAGTAATGTAGATACCATCTTTCATCTAATGAACTTGTAAACAAAAAAGAATTTGATTTCTCCAAACATAGACATCTCAAATTCCTTACTCATAGCTTCAAAGAATTCTTTGAACAAATCATCATGTCTAGTGAATAGTATATCATTAATAAATATCGCTGCTAATAGTATCTTGTTCTGAGGTCCTTCTTTGATGTACAAGCTACTATTATCATTAGTTCTCTAAAATCCAATACTTACCAGGTAACCATGTAGTCTTTCATACCAAGCTCTATGAGGTTGCTTCAGTCCATACAAAGATTTGTGCAATTTGAAAACCAGATTCCTTTTTTTAGGATCAACAAAACCTTTAGGTTTCTCAATATAGGCTTCATCTTCCAGAGTTACATTCAAGAATCTAGATTTTACATCCATTTGGTATACCTTGAATCCTGTATGTGTTGCATATGCTAGAAGAGTTCTGACTCCTTCAAGTCTTGCAAAAGGAGCATAAGTTTCTGTTAGAATAGTCCCAAGGGATAATTGAGGGGGGGGTGAATCAGTTATCAATAACTTTAATTATTTCTTCTTTAAATTCATAATGCAACAAAGTAAATGCTTAATCAGATAACACAGTACACAACAAACAATTTGATTACGGGGAAACCAAATGGTAAAAACCCCGGTGGGAATTAGCACCCACAATTAACTATACTTGTTTATAGTAATCTCTATTAGAAGATATTTCAACCCTATTAGGATTTGTACTTTACAATGCAATAAGTATAGTGACCTAGTTAAGGGTCAGACCCTGTTAGGAGTCTTTTACAAATAACCCTGTTAGGGGTGGTGGACTCACTGTCCAAAAACTCACTGCTTGATGGTGAAGGCTACAACCTTCTGTATAACAGATATGAACTATATCTAATGATGAACTGTAGAGTAGACCTATTGTCTTGATTAGTTCCAGTGTATTACAATCTTTCACTTCTTCTTCACATAGACTCTTGATGAATGAACCAACTCTGATAATCTGCTTTGTACATCTTTCTTCTCTTTTCGTATCATTCACACTTAGCGTATCATAATTGACATGATATAAGTATCTTTCTCAAAGTATGAGATCATGGGACCTGTAAGATAACTCTTCATAACATCCTTGTCGGCTCTACTAAGCACGCAAGAACAATTACAACCGCACAAGTATAAACTGAATAGACGTGATGCTTCACTAAGTCGGCCTCACTAAATTAACTCTAACTTTGCAATCTTCTTGAAACACATTTGGCGCCTTTAGATTAATATCACCAAATCATAACTAATCATGAATATACACACACATATCCTGAAGATAGGCGCAACTCAAGAAACACGTTACATATGTCAGATCTGAACAGATACTCTTCTAGAACTGTAACCGCCAATAATAGAATTACACAACTTGACTAAAACATCATATCTGGATCTGCGTGTATGAACATAACATAATAAACATGTCAAGAACATGTATCTAACAATGCAAGTCTTCGTGTCCTCATTCTGATAAGTACATATAGAATTACTACTGTGTATTATATGTTGTCATCAATGACAAACATACAATCAATCAACTGCTCAGAATCAAATCTCCAACAATCTCCCCCTTTGACATTGATGGCAAC
>MU225714.1:745594-784580 GCA_018584345.1 Thuja plicata | reverse complement strand
ATCTTTCACTTCTTCTTCACATAGACTCTTGATGAATGAACCAACTCTGATAATCTGCTCTGTACATCTTTCTTCTCTTTTTGTATCATTCACACTTAGCGTATCACAATTGACTTGCTATAAGTATATTTCTAAAAGTATGAGATCATGGGACCTGTAAGAAAACTCTTCATAACATCCTTGTCGGCTCTACTATGCACGCAAGCATAATTACAACCGCGCAAGTATAAAATGAATATATGCGATGCTTCACTAAGTCGGCCTCACCAAATTAACTCTAAGTTTTCAATCTTCTTGAAACACATTTGGCACCTTTAGATTAATATCACCAACTCATAACTAATCATGAATATACACACGCATATCTTGAATATAGGCACAACTAAAGAAACATGTTACATACGTCGGCTCTGAACAGATACTCTTCCAGAACTGTAACTGCCAATAACAGAATTACACAACTTGACTGAAACATCATATCTGGATCTGCGTGTATGAACATAACATAATAAACATGTCAACAACATGTATCTAACCATGGAAGTCTTCATGTCATCATTCTGATAAGTACATACACAATTACTACTGTGTATTATATGTTGTCATTAATGACAAACATACAATCAATCAACTTTTCAGAATCAAATCTCCAACAGTTTCTCCATAATCAATACCCTCTTCTTGAGCATATCCTTTACACACTAATCTTGCCTTGTTTCTAGAAACATCACCTTTTTCATTCAACTTATTTCTAAAAACTTACATAATACCAATCGCATTCTTATCTTTTGGTCTAGGCACAAGAGTCTAAGTCTTGTTCTTTTCTATCTGCTCAATCTCTTTATTCATGGCCTCTTTCCAACTTTCATCATTCAAAGCATCTTTAATGGATCTAGGTTCAATTTCACTAAGAAAACATGTACCTTTAAGTTTGTTCCTTGTCATTATACCTTTTGTCTGATCTCCAATTATTTTCTTAGGTGCATGATGCCTTCTGACATATTTGGAAAGTACAGGTTCCTTCCTTTTTTATTCTAGGCTTGCTCCACTTGGTTCACCATGCTCAAACATTTTGTTCTAATCTTCTAACTGAGATTCAGGTTCCTCTATCTGAGACTCGGTTGCCTCTGTCTGAGACTCAGTTGCCTCTGTGTGAGACTCGGTTTCCTCTATCTGTGACTCGATTGCAACTATTAGCAGCTCGGGTTGCACAGGTTGTAGAAAAGTTTGTAATTTTGAATTTAGTGGTTAGCATGGTTTCTCTCCAATCACCATTACTTTTATCTTAGGTATAGTATCAGGTTCATAATACACAAATTTCCAGTAGTCCTCAGGCTCTTTACTGCTCTGTTGTTCACTTCTCTCTGCAAACTCATCAATCTTTACATGTACACTTTCTATGACTTTATGAGTAGAAAGATTCAAACATTTATATGCTTTGCTTTTATAGGAGTAGCCTAGGAATATACCTTCATCACCTTTTACATAAAATTTTCCATTTCTTTCTTCCTTCAAGATGTAACATTTACTTCCAAATACTTTGAAATAATGAACATTGGGTTTGTAGCCATACCATAATTCAAAAGGTGCCTGATTAATACTTTTTTTCAGTTCAACTATGTTCAAGGTGTGAAGTGTAGTACTGATAGCTTCCTTCCATTATTTGGTTGCAACATTATTTTCAATCATCAAGGTTCTTGCACAATCCATAATAGATATGTTTGTTCTTTTTTCTATTCCATTTTTCTGTGGTGTACTAGGGGCAGATACTTGTCTCTTGATTCCTCTTTCGTTACATAATTAATTGAACTCATTAGAAATGAATTCAACTCCTCTATCAGATCTTAGGCATTTTAGTTTCTTTCATGTTTCCTTCTCAACTCTGGCAGGGTACCACTTGAACTTCTGAAAATCTTTTGATTTTTCTTTGAGAAACATAACATTCATCATTCTGGAATGATCATAAAAAAATAGAATGAAATACTTCTCTCTAGTATTACTTTTTGTTCCAATTGGTCCACATAGATCAGTATGCACTAACTCCAAGACTTCTTCAGTATTGTAATTCTCGCTCTTGAAACTAGTTTTGCCCATCTTCCCAATTTGACATTGTTTGCATATTGCCATTTCAGGTTTCTTCAAAATAGGAATACCTCTTACTCTTTTGTTCTTGCTTATGTTGAACAGGTTATCAAAATTCACATGACACAATCTTTTATGCCATAGCCAGCTTTCTTCTACTTGTGCAATAAAACATGAAATTTTAGTGAGATCAAGATAGAATAGATTACCTTTTGTTTGCTTTTCAGCTCCAACTAGGTTTCCCTTACCATCCAAGAGCTTGGCCTTACCATTCATGAATTGTACCTTGAAACCAATGTTATTCACTTGTGCCACACTTATTAGATTACACCTTAGTCCTTCAACCCAATAAGAATTATCACATTTGATTCCTTCAGTTAGAGAAATACAACCTTTACCTTTCACGTAGCAGGGTTCATCATTTCCAAAACTGACACTCCCACCATCATAGTGCTCAAGATGTTCAATTTTTTTAATCACCAGTCATGTGGTGAGAAAAACCAATATCAATTATCCGAGTTTCATTTTTTCTAATATGAGAGAAAAGTGTAGTCTTTTCATTTTCTTCATCGTATGACTCATCTTTAATAGCAATGTAAACCATTTCATCTTCATCTTCATCACTATCAGAATCTTTAGCAATATAACAACATGTCTTACCTTTGTCCTTGCATCTTTTGCAAATTTTGAAATCTTTCTTGCCTTTGTACTTGTTGAACTTTCTATCATCTTTTTCTTCTTTGTTTGGACACTTAGCAGAAATGTGACCAACCTCATTACATGAAAAGAAAATCAATGGTATTCTTCCTTTGTACTATCCTTTTCCTTTGGCAGCTCTCTTTACAAGTAGTGCTTCAATGATTTCTAGATCTCCATCATCAGAATCATCATCACTATCATTGTCGATATGTTTTCCTTTTGATTTCCTATCCATCTTACCAAGGCTAAGTTTGGCTTTGAATGCAGACTCAAAATTGCTAGGATTAGGAGAATAATTGTCAAAGTTTTCCAACTCAAAAGTTGTTAGCCTTCCAACCAATGCATCTAGAGTTATATCAATACTGCACCTCATCTCTTGGATAGCTAAAACTCTAATAGTATAGATAGGAAGTAAAGTTCTCAATACCTTACTAACCACTGTTTTGTCTTCAATTGTTCCACCGAAAGCTCTGATCGCACTGACACTTTTCTTGATTCTTTCACTGTATTTTGTAATGTCTTCTCCTTCTTTCATTTTCATATGATCAAACTGACCTCTGAGATTCTCTTCTTTGGCTCTCTTTACATTTTCATCTCCTCCATGGATATCATGTAGTTTCTTTCACATATCATAGGCAGTGTAGTCTATGACTTCATCAAACTCTGAATAGCTGAGTGAAGAAGCTATATCAATCATCATTATGTTGTGATTATTCATGTCCACCATCTGATCCATAGACATAGGTCTAGGTGGATCCACATACTTGTGGTCCAAGAATTGAAAAATAGTATCTCCAATAGTAGATAGATATAGCCTCATCAACTCTTTCCATGCAGCAAAGTTGTCTTTGTTAAGCTTGGGGATCTCTCTTCTGTAAGACATATTTTATCTTTAGCTTAGGCCTTGAAACCTTCCCGGAAAGCACCAAATGCTCTGATACCAATTGTTGGAAATGAGTTGAGTAATTGAGAGGGGAGGGGTGAATCAGTTACCGCAAAAAAAAATTCAACTCCCTTAGATGTCTTAATCAAACTTTTCACTCTACTCGGTTAACAAAATATATTATAATGTTACTCGGTTAACAAAGCAATCTTAAGATATTAAATGTGATTATCCTTTAGTGATTAAGTGCAGAAACATAAATCATAAAGGGAATAACATGTACACAGATGAAACCAATATTTACCGTGGAAACCCAATTTGGGAAAACCACCAATTGCATCTAGTTACTATTTTTCACTCTTCTGAAGTGAGCCCTGTTAGGAGCCAACCATGTTAAAGGTTACAAAACACACTGCAAGGTGTGACCCTGTTAGAGGATTTAATCACCCTGTTAGGAGTGGCCTTGTTAGAGGTCTTCAAACACTTCAATTTAGAAATGCCACCTTGTGAGAGGATTTATGAAAAGAAAATTAAGTTGACTTCGTAAAGAGATTTGGATCACTGCTACAATTGTTAGAGAGTAACAATGAGTTTGACCTGATTGAAGAAGCAATTGTGTTTTTTAATTCAGCTCTCTGTTCTGGCTTTAACTAGATCCTCACTGATCAAATATTCTTTTGCAACTCGGTTTGGATATTCTTTCCTTAATCACGATTCCCTCTTACTTCACCTTCAATCTTCATATCAAAACTCTTCCACTCATTCAATCCAACCTTGACGTTGTATATATATGATAGGTCTTTTGAAGTCGGCTTGAATACCCTTCCAAATAAATTATAAAACTTATGAATGTCTACTACAATTAATCAATTAAACATAAAGTGTAAACTAATGTTAGTCGGCTGACACTAAATGCATAACGCAATTGACACTGTAATCCTTTGATGCCCGACTGTTACTCAGTTGAAGTTGAAATTACTGTAATGCTCGATTGAACTTGGTTAGTACTGAAAATCACTTGGTTGGTGCTGAAGTCTTCTTCAGTTCTTGAGAGAGATCGGCATACACTAACTGTGCTCAGTTAGGTTTAGACATATGTGTAACATTACTACATTTGTGTAACATCAATGACAATATACAATTGAATAATTGTCTTCAACATGTAGGTCATTGTATCCCTGCAAGTTTAGATACTTTGTATTTGATATTAAAGTTTTCCCTTGTGGATTTGGTAGGAGGTCCATATTGGGTATCTGAATCTATATTTTTTATTAAGGTATTTGGAGACTTACTGAACTAATTGAGAAATCTGTGTTCACACGGCTATAAGGAGTTTGTGGGATTTGTGAAGCAAGTATGTCCCAATACATTGGAAAAGAAAAATGAATGATTGGGACATGGTATTTTGTCTATGATAAGAGGATTTCTGATCCTTTTGAAGTCTCACTCACACTAGAGTGAATTTGGGTGTCTTGAATGAAAGGTCTCATTTTTGGGACACTTGCATGCTAGTAGGAATGAGGAGAATTGTAGGATGAACCAGTGGATGATAGAAATCTACATGGTGTTCAGAGTCCTTTTTTGAGACCCTAGATTTGGTTTTACCTCTAGTGGTGTGCCAAAGTACTAGACTCTGCATCATTTGGTATCAGAGCCTTTGGCTACTTTTCTTAGAGAATAAATTTTGTTTATGAGATAGAGAATCTTCTATTGGAAGTTTTAACATGGTGACTAATGCAGAGCTTGCTAAGAAGGTGGAAGATCAAGAAGAAGAGAATAGGTTTTTTAAGGAAAGATTAGAATAGTTGGATGACAAGTTGGATCAAGTAGAGAAGATTGCGGAAAATAAAGAAGAAGATAGGCAAGGAACAAATGAAGATGAAGAAGAGGAAGCACCTAGAGAAGAACTGGATATACTCGAGGATCAGAAATGTTTCCTGAAATATTTGAAAACTTTGGGAGGTAAGACAGTGGAGTTACCCATGTTTGATGGGAAAATTAATGTTGAGGTTGTGATAGATTGTATTGAAGCCTTAGAGAATCACTTTGAATGTGAAGGGATCACTGAAGCACAAAAAGTAAAGGTATCAAAGTCTAAGATGAAGGGAGAAACAATAACTTAGTGGAGTTTCATTCAAGAGGAAAGAGGTCAGTATGACAAGAAAAATATCACATCATGGAAGAGAATGGTTTCAATGGTGAATGAGACATATATACTAGAAGACTATGAGGTTCAGTCACATCAAAAGAGACAGAACCTAAGACAAAGAGAGATGGACATAATCACATATACTGAGCAGTTCTAGATGTTGAGTCTCAGATCAAGAATCACAGAACCTATATGTGTCAAGGTAACAAGGTACCTAAATGGTTTAAGAATAAATATTCAAGAGGAACTACAATTATTGAGTCCTAATACGATGTCAAGATGTTACCAATTAGCTTTGAAAGTGGAAGAAAATTTTAAAAGGAGACAAGATAAAAATAACAGAGGCAGGAGCAGACAATCATTCAGAGGAAGAAGCTAATCAAGGGGAGGAAGCCAATCAAGGGGAAGATTGCTTAATTTCAACTCTCAACATGAAACCAGACAAGAGCCAAGTAGGACTGATAATTTCAGAGGGAATTATAGAGGGAGAAGACCAAATTTCAGAGGACGGTCACAAGGAAAAGGTAATGGACCTATTAAATGCTTTATTGCAATCAAGAGGACATATAGATTACAAGTGCCTGAAGAAGATAGGGTCTAGCTCTCAAGGAGAGAGGAGAACACATTTAGTCAAAGAACATGACCCTTAGAATAATCTTGATTCCTATGGATATCTAGAGAAAGGTGAAGCACTTATGTTGAGAAGAGAACTCCTACAAGAACCAATCACCAAGGAACCACCTCAAAGAAAGTCAATTTTTAAGACAAATTGAAAATATGGAGGAAAGTTATGTAAAGTCATGATTGATTCTGGTTCAACACAAAAAAATTATTTTTGTTGAAATGGTTGAAAAGTTGAAATTAAGAAAAGTTCCTCATCCATGCCCTTACAAATTCTCATAGCTTAATAAAAGACAACAAACTTTGGTGGATGAGCAGTCATGGGTTGAATTTCAAATTGGAGCTTATAAGGACAGATTTCTAGTTGATGTGGTGAAGATAGATGCATTCCACCTTCTTTTTGGGAGTTTATGGAAGTATGAATTAAAATCCCAACATGATGGAGTTAAAAAAACCTATACCATAATAGAAGATGGTAAAGTAATTGAATTGTTACCACTAACAGAGATAAATCAAGAAGAGCCTAAGGAGAAAGAGGTTAAGATAATGATGATGGGTAAGAATGAATTCTTGAAGGCAATAGAAGGTGATAGTGACCCTTTCTTTTCACTCATACCTATGCTTAAAGACAAGGTGGAGTATTTTCCAACGGAGATGAAGGAGACTAATGAATCTACAAACAATGACAAAAATGTTTTGAAGGTAGTAAGTGCAGAGAAAAAAACACCATAGATAGATGAAGAAGTGGCCACTGCTCTTGACAAATATCAGGGTATAGTTGTAGATGATATGCCAAGGAGTCTACCACCAATGAGGGAAATAAGTCACTATATAGATCTAAGACCAGGATCAACAGTACCTAACCAATAATCCTACAAGCTAACACCACAATAGAATGAGGAGATGGAAAAAAAATACAAGAGCTACTTGAATATGGTCTAATTGGCAAGAGCCTAAGCCCATGTGCAGTGCCTTCTATTTTGGAATGAAAAAAGGATGGAACTTAGAGGCTTTTCACTAATTCTAGAGTCCTCAACCACATCACAATAAGGTATAGATTTACAATGCCTAGAATAGAAGATTTACTTGATTATTTGGGGGGTGCAAGATATTTCTCTAAAATTGATTGGAAGGGTGGGTACCATCAAATAAGGATTAGGCCAGTGGATGAATGGAAGACAACCTTTAAAACCAATGAGGGGTTGTATAAGTGGAAAAGATGCCTTTTGGATTATCTAACACCCAAAGTAAATTTATGAGGCTCGTGAATGAGGCACTTAAGGATTTCATGAGAGAATTTGTCATAGTTTACCTAGATGACATTTTGATTTTCAGCAGCACAAGAGAAGAGCATTTGAAGCACATAGATATGGTGTTGAAGAGATTATATGAGGACAAGTTCAAGATAAACATCAACAAGTGTAGTTTCACGCAAGAGGATCTTACATATCTTGGATTTTTGAGCTCCAAGGGTACTCTCAAGATGGATCAAGACAAGGTAAATGCAATTCTTGTTAGGAATAAGGTGTCTCAACCTTGGATAATACGGTTATCGTTGGGAGTAGCCCTAAAAAGTGAAGCGCATGATATAAGCATTTTTTAGGGTTGCGAAGAGTAGCGATGCGAGTGTATTGTTGGAATGTTTTATGCTGCCGTGATTTGTCTTCAAGGGTTTTGAAGTCTTCTGAAAGAACTTGCATTGCAAGTGTATTGTAAGCTGTAATAGTTTTGATCAATACATTGTGCAGGTTTTGGAGTGCTGGGGTTTTTTACCGAAAGGTTTTCCCCAGGGTATATCGTTTTGTCATTCTCTATTTTTCTATATGCATGGTATGTGATTGCAATATCTTAGTTAAAGTAGTTAACGAATCTGAAATTGTAAGGGTTTAAAAGAATTTGCACAATACTTTCCTATAGAGATTAGCGTAGGAAGCTGTTTCCGCACCTGAGTTTCCTTACAATTCTTTCATGGCCTACTCCTAGGACAATTTCTACAGTCAGAAGCTTTCATGGATTAGCCACTTTTTATAGAATTTTTATAAGGGATTTTAGTATATTTTTGCACCTATCCTAGATGCTATCAAGGGAGGCCAAAAATGTAAGTTTGTTTGGACAAAATAAGCTAATGAAGCCTTTGAACTCCTTAAGCAAAAGGTAGCCCAATACCCAGTCCTAAAATTCCTTCATTTAAACAAAGTTTTCCAAATTGAGTGTGATGCTAGTATAGTTTCCATAGGAGGTATCTTAATTCAAGAAGGAAGACCCATAGCATTCTTTAGTGAAAAGTTAAATGAAGCCAAGAAGAGACATTCATCATATGATCTAGAGATGTATGCATTGGTCCAATCCCTTAAGAAGTGGAGACACTATTTGTTACCCAAAGACTTCATTGTCTGTATAGATAACCATGCCTTAAGCTTCATTAATATCCAAGACAAGTTGAGCCATAGGCATATGAAGTGGGTGGAAACCTTACAAGCCTACACCTTTTCTATCAAGCAAAAAAAGGGAGTTGAAAACAAATTTGTTGATGCACTAAGTAGGAGAGTGCTTACTATTTCAAAGATTAAAATGAAAAGTGTTGGGATTGATGCTTTGAAGGACATGTATGCAGTAGATGAAGACTTTTGGGAAGTATATCAGGTATGCTTTGATTTAAATGATAGATACAATCATGAATTTTATTATTATCTGATACAAGGACTTCTTTTTAAGGGAGGACAACTATGCATCCCAAAGTATTAATACAAGGAGTTTGAGGGATTTGTGAAGCAAGTTTGTCCCAATACATTGGAAAAAAAAATTAATGATTGGGACATGGTATTTTGTCTATGATAAGAGGGTTTATGAGCCTTTTGAATTCCTACTCACACTAGAGTGAATTTGGGTGTCTTGAACCAAAGATCTACTTTTGGGGACACTTGCATGCTAGTAGGAATGAGGAGAGTTTTAGGATGAACCAGTGGATGATAGAAATCTACATGGTGTTCAGAGTCCTTTACGGAGACCCTATAGTTGATTGTCCCTCTAGTGGTGTACCAAAGTACCAGAATTTGCATCATAAGGCTATCTATGAATGCAAAATAACATAAATGGAAATAACTCTATGATATGAAATGATAAAAACATCTAGACTACCGGAAATGAATGAGTATATAGTCAAGACCAATTAGTGGACTCTGTTATCTCTCTATCGAAGATGCCTACACGAGTCAAGGACTACAACATAGATTCACGAAGCTAGCATGGTGCATGTACATCCTATATAAATAGGGTATAGAGTACTATAACATAAAGGCACAAGACTTAAAACTAGCTTAACAAAACTAAAAGTACATAAATATAAATAAAAGATATTAACTACAATATGGAAAATGGTACTTTAAACACAATAAATTAGAAACAAACTCTTACAACTCCTTTGAAGAAACCTCTTGAGATGATATCTTAGATGATCATAATTTTTCATTAGTATACTTGGAAACCATTTTTGGACTGTAGGTAACATGATCACCAAGTGACAGCAAATTGTCACACACAGAGGTCACCAAAACAGTTAAGTGCAATGGTAAAAAAATTGTCTTAGCACAGTGATCACCGAAATTAGTGAACACTGATAGCACTATCACTGATAGATAGTTCAAAGAGTAAATTGACAACACAGTTCACAAAGTAAACCGAGAGCATAGTTTATAGAGCAGACTGAGAACTAGTCTATCGAGAGATAGTTTTATTCCTGAGAAAAGTGGATCTGAGACTACACGTCAACTAAAGCACTTTAGTTTTAAATTAGCTTTATGCTTAGCTGTAAAAGTATTTCTTGAGGATCAAGAAAAGCATATGTAATAGTTTTAATCAGTCTAACTAATTGTAAACATGCAAACTAGGAGATCAAGGTCAAGTTGTAAAACTTTGATCATAGAGTTTTTATTGTAAAGCGTGAAACCTAATTAGGTCAAAGCCTTTATATATATATATATGTATAATCATTCAAGAACATGATGATTGTAGCTGCAGAAGACATATATGGATCAGACATACAATTTCATGTTGAATAATAGAAAATGAAGAATTCAGTTATGAAGAACTAAGATTCAAGGCTACCGAGCAAAATAGAGGTATTATCAATCACAATAGGTGATACATATATCTTGTGAACTTAATGTATTTGTATTCAGCAATTCAAGATTGCAAGTCATCAGGTCATAAGTATTTTTGACTACTCTCTAGCAATTGTAGGAAATAGAAGAAATCCTTTAAGAAGGTGGACTTAACAGTCTTATTGTAAATCTCTTTAACATTCTTATTGTAAATATATTAACCGAGTACACACTTAACAATGTTGTTAAAATCTCTTAACCGAGTAGACCTAACAAGTTTAACATGTTACTCCTAACAAGGTAAGATCATCAGAAGTTATCACACTTCTAGTCTTAACGAGCACCTTCCATTATGCAGATAGTGAAGCTTTGTGGGTTTCATCCCCACCGCAGGTTTTACCTTCTCACAGGGGTTTTCTGCATTACCAATTCTTGTGTCATGTGTAACTAAGTTTCATGAATGTTTCTATGAATGTCTACATGCATTTATGTTTTTATATTACATGCATAAGGTAGAAAAGCATCAATGGCCGATAATGCAAGATAAATATTACTAAAGGTTAAAGTGATAAAATTTTTAAGGGTATTGATTCAACCCTCCCCTCTCAGTACACACCATTCCATTATTCCAACAATTGGTATCAGAGATAGATCTCTTATTTGGAAAATTTTAAATTACTTGAGAGAAAAGATCATACAATAGAAACATATAAGCTTGATAAGAATATTGAAAATCAGAAGTTGGAGATACAGATTTTCTTTGAGCAATACAAAGAAGCAAGAAACAAGATGAAAGAACTATTGGCTGAGAGAAAAGCCATGACATCTCACTACAGTGAAACTGACTATCATGAAGAAGAGATACCTGATTTATTTGATTCATCAGGATCTACATCTAGTAATACATCTGACACATCTGAAGGAAGAATTACAAGTCTTAATGAATCAATCAACATATAACTAAACAAGTAAAGGTACTGCAAATCGGTCAAGAAACACAAATGGTAAGAATTATTGATGTTACGAATAATGCTAGACAAGATGAACAAGAAAGAACATTAGCTATTGATGACACAAGGAAGATCACTGAGAAGCTACAAGAGAAATAAACTCAGATATAGAGACTAACTGAACATCATCATGAGATTACCAATCAAATAGTTATTATGAGTCATGAGGCCAACCGGGTGAACATAGAACTCAATGGGAAATTAGAATCTATTGGTGAACTAAGAGAAGAAAATGAGAAACTGAGGCATGAAGTAAGGATTCAACAACAACATAATGATATGATCAAGAAAACTGAAGACAGTACAAAAAGAATGGATGATTTTCTAAATGGACAAAGGAGACTCAACAACAATAGCAGTTTAGGGTATACCGAGCATGAAGAATCATCATACCAAGCTAATCAAAGGAATGCCTACACAAATCCAAGAGAAAAGAAGCAGCCATGCAATCACTGTGGAAAACCAGGCCACACATCAAATGTTTGCAGGAGAAAAGATAAAGGTATTCCTAAATATACTTCTACATTCATAGGTAATTGTTATAAATGTAACAGGCATGGACAAAAAACACATGAATGCAAATCTAAGGTGAACAAACCAAAGAAGGAATCCTACATGGAAAAATATTGTTCTACTTGCAAAATGCATGGCCACACATCTCATGAATGTAGGATAAAGAAAAAGCATGTATGGAAACCTAAAGAGCAATAAAATGCATATCAACCAAGAAGAGTTGGTAACTCATATGTATGGGATTATAACACATGGGTAAATTACACACCATGTGGTAGATATGGACACATAGCTGCAAACTGCATGATGAAATGGATACCGAGATCTAGAAACTGGACTAACTCCAGAATGGCATGCTTACACTGTCATAAGGTCAGTCACCTAAGCAAGGAATACAAAGACCAAGTGACAGAGTCAAGCACTTTTGTGAATGGAAACACTATTGAAGATATCAGGAGAATGAGAAATCAAATGTGGAGGAAATATTAAAACAATGATAATGCTGGACCAAGCACTACAGTAGGTGATACCTCATCCAATGGATCTGGTGATTCCACCACCCCAACCTAAGAAAAACAAGTATGGAACTGCACACTACAAAGATATATTTTACATCAGTTCCATTATTCATTATTAATATGCCAAATTAGCATGAATGGAGATGCACTATGGTATTACTTGTTATGATTTTGAGAATCCAGTCTCGTCGGTCAATACATACCGAGTATCATTGGTTTACATATGAAAAAAAACCAATTTGTCAATATAAACCAAGCGTTGTAGGTAAACATGTAAAAGAAAATCAAGTCTTCGCTACATACCGAGCACCATCGGTGAACATGTGAAAAGTACAACTAAGTTGTCACTTACCCTGAGTGTTGTATACTCAACGAGGATGAAGACTTTGGTATGATACCCGAGCATCTTTGTTTTTTGACCGAGTGTTAGCTGAAGCATTTAATGCACCACTTAGGTTATTTTGTATAAATAGGTAAACAAAGAGCTCATTCACTCACCAAGCGAAAAAGAGAAAACAACAGAGCGAAGAAGAGTGACAAGATTGCAGAATGATTCACAACAGATTCAAAGGCTAATCTAAAAGATTTTGAGCATCCACAACAAAGATCAAGTGAGTATCTGAACTCACCGAGCTCATAGTTCATTTACGGAGAAAGCCCTAATTTCACGAAAAATAGAAACCATGTCGCAAGTCTCAAATATCAAGAACTTAAAGGACAAGAAGATCAACCTAATCAAGAACACAACTTGTGAGGAGCCCAACTATAAGTTTTTTCTTGAGGTTGTTGCTCAACTCGATGACAAAGGACCATTTTCAAGTATACCTCCTAGGGTTTTTCTAGTTGAAGATATCCGTGCATACATCCACTACAAGGTTGCAGAGATCAAAGATCAGAGATCTAGAGAATGAAGAAGCTTACCAGAAGCTATGCCAAGATGGAATCCTGGAAGATGAACACAAGCACATTGAGGTGAATGGGTTAACCAATGCCCTAATGTTCTTGAGAGAGTTCAAGACCAAATGGATATGAATAGTACTTAGTCGGGTACATGATAGAAAAATGTGGTTGGATGAACCAAAATTGATCACAAAGGATGTGATTCATGGTGTAACAGGTTATCTAGTAACCGACAAGGCTAAAGCCCTAAAGAATCCTTCTTGCCTCGAGATTGAAAAGTTAACTAGTGCAGTATGGGACGACAAAGTTTTGAAAGTTAATTCAATCACCAATCCAGAGAGGAAGTTTGGTGCATGTGTGATTGGTTACAAGGTATTCCAAGTTAGATGAATGAACAACATCGCATGTGGAGCAGTTGACACTGCTTATAAGATTGTGAAGAAGGGACTTCAACTGGACTTATCCGAGCTGCTATTAAAGCAACTCGAGGAGAATATGAGAACTATTAGATCAACCATATCTAATAGATGTAAGTTCAGTTCCCTCATATTTACATTCTTCTACTTTCATAATTTCTTCCCCTCTATCGATAATCACTTGGGACACAACCCGACCAATAAATGCACAAATTAGTGAATTCATTAAGTCACTAGGGGATAAATTCACATCTATAATGGATGCATACTTCACCACTTTCAAGTATAGAATGCAAAAGAGAATGAGAATACTCGCACAACTAGTGGAACAATACAAGGATGACATATGTTTCATAGTAGACACCGACATAACTCTAATCAAACTAGTTATACCAAGAACAACCTAGTTGCCACCATTGGACTATGAGATCAACATTGATCAGGCTAAAAATGCTATTAAAGCCTTACTGAATGAACCAGTGGACAAATCATTGAGAAGATTTGGAACATATGAGGAAGCCAAGTCTAGAATCAAAACTGGCTTAGTAGTGAAGAAGATAGACCGAAAGAAGAATAAAATCATTAATAATCTTCAAAATAAACTTTTGGTAGATGATGAAGTATTGGACGAGATGTCACCGAGGGCTAGTCACCCGTTGGTGAAGGTGAAGAATCAAGTGACTCCGAGTCTACTGAATCAGATGCACCACCAATAAAGAAAACAAGAACAAGTAATGTAATAGCTGCATCAAGAACCAGGAGTCAGACTACAAAAGAGGTAGACTCACCACAAGTAAAGAAAGGTATTGTGAGGACTTATCAGAAGCGAAAGCCTCAAACTGGGAAAGCAACACCAAGACAAAGAAGGTGATATATAAGAGGAAAAGAGGACAAGGATGACACTGAACATGATGAGAGAGAAAAAGGACTCCAAACTAAAAAGATCAAAGTTCCTAAAATAGTTGATGAAGTTGCAGAGTCAATCATCAACATAGGCAACATATCACATCGAAAGATTGGAAAATGGGTAACCTTGTCTCATGGAGATCAGAATAAGATAGAAGAGGCCATAATTAAGGCAATGGTTGCATACAAGTATGTACCAATACAATTCAACAAGAATATGCCACAAGAGCTTAATGACAAAATATCAACAAGATGGACATATGCCTTGCATACAGAGAAACAAATGAGGGAAAGATCCCTTGTTACTTTCATGCCACCTGAGTCAATAGTTAAAGAAATTGATTCAACAATGAAAGAGCATGCAAAGAAATTTTTTTCAAAGATGAGAGCATACAAAGTACTAGAGGCCAGATTACAAGACATTGAGAAAGAAAGCAATGATATTCAGAATGAAATCTTCAATCCAACCAAGAAAATATTAGCTCTACCCGAGACACCTCACTATGAGGAGAAGGAGGCCACACTGAGCCCAAAGCATATCTTCATTAATGACACTGAGGATGTCAATCCAGTTGATTTGACAACAGAGGCAAGTAAGGCCATGGATTACATACCTCAGATATTACAATCATTAGGGGAAACACCAGATATCATAATCAAAGATATAACTCAAATTGATTCTGATTATGATCCCAAGAATGATGAAGATGTAAGTATTGCCACCAAGAAAGCAAGGGAAAAGGATACAACGGATGTTGCACGGGAAAATGTACCAGGTCACATGCCTTTATTGATACAAGCTATCAATATAATTATTGAAGATAAGGAAAAGACACCTGAGCTTGATGAAAACATACCAGAAGAAAAAGGTGATGACCTTGGGGAGAAGAAAGATACAAATGAAGAGCATAAAGAAACAAGTGGAGAGGATAAACAGAGTGATGCCAAAAACACTAAAGAGGCAAACAAGGTTGTAGATAAAGAAAAGGTTGATATAGAGACGTCTACTACCGACCAATAGGTTAATACCGAGAAACATACAAAAGGCACCACACCTCCTACAAAATCACCCAAATCAAAAGAGACAGAAAAGGAACTTGCTATGGTACTTCATTCCCCTGCTTCCAGTACAATTCTGAAGAAGAAGAAGAAGAGTAAAGCACCAGTCACACCTGAAGAAATCATTGACATACCTGATTGTGATCCAAGGACATTGGATCCTGAGTCACTAACCAAGTATGGAGAACTTTGCAAGAGGAAGGCAATACAAGACAAGCTCAAGAAGGAGCACAAAAATTCACAAGTCTTAGAAAATACAAAGGAAATACTATTGCAAATAGTGCCTGACACTCAAATTGATCAAAATGCACCAATACTTGATCAATTAGCAATTCTCACCGAGGCTATTACATCATAGAATGTGGAAGCTGACAAGGTGATTGAAGAATGTACAGAAAAAAGTGTCAATACAAACTCATAGAGAAGATCAACCAAGAAGTGGCAGAAAACAAGGTAAAACTTTTTGAGCTAGTAAGTACATTGGAACCAATACTATCAGAAGTAGTCAACTTAGTTCAAAATTTGTGCACACTAGAGCATTTCACTACCAAGCATAGTGAAAAGATAGCTAAAATAGATGAAGATCTTAAAGCTAGTGTAAAAAGTCTCACAACCGAGGAAAATACATTCAAATTGCATTATGAGAAGATTGTAGAATCCAAACGGTTGAGACTTGAGATAAAAAAGGCTGAAAGAAAAATCAAATATGAGGTAACCAAGCTTCAAGCTTTGTTACTACGGAATCTCACATTGTTGTTGAAACACATGACTTCGGCAAAAACATTAATTGCCACCCCAGAGATGTCAGTTACCAAGAGTATATATGACATGCACACTAGAATCACTTTGCAACACATGACCCTCGAGCACCTCAAGGAGGAATGGGAGAATTAGTTGGCAGATATTCAAAAATTCTATGCCCACATATTTGACAAGTTGTAAGTACTACCCCTTCGTCATTATTTTCAAAAAAAGGGGGAAAATATATGTAAAGGGGGAAAATATTTGTATACATGTCAAAGGGGGAAAATGTACAAAAAGGGAAAACATGTCAGAAGCCAAAGAGGGAAGTACACAAAGGAGGAAACATGTACATACACTATACTGAGGCATGCACATAGGGGGAGTCATTGACAAGGTAAACACTTGGTGTATATACTGAACATATCAGTTTTTGATACTAATGTCAAAGGGGGAGATTGATGATCATAATTTGTCATTAGTATACAAGGAAACAATTTTTGGACTGTGCGTAATATGATCACCTAGTGACAACAAACAGTCACGCACATAGGTCACCAAAATAGTTAAGTGCAATGGTCACAAAAATGTCTTAGCACAGTGATCACCAAAATCTGTGAACACCGATAGCACTATCACCGATAGACAATTCAAAGAGTAAACTGACAACAAAGTTTAAAGAGTAAACCGAGAGCACAGTCTACAGAGTAGATCGAGCACCAGTCTACCGAGAGATAGTTTTATTCTTGAGAAAAGTGGATCTGAGACTACACGTCAGCTAAAGCACTTTAGTTTTAAATTAGCTTTATGCTTAGCTATAAAATCATTTCTTGAGGATCAAGAAAAGCATATGTAATAGTTTTAATTAGTCTAACTGATTGTAAACATGCAAATTAGGAGATCAAGGTCAAGTTGTAAACCTTTGATCATAGAGTTTTTATTGTAAAGCGTGAAACCTAATTAGGTCAAAAGCTTTATATATATATGTGTATAATCCTTCAAGAACATGATGATTGTAGCCGCATAAGACATCTATTGATCAGATAGAAAATTTCATGTAGAAGAATAGAAAAGGAAGAATTTAGTTATGAAGAACTAAGATTCAAGGCTACCGAGCAGAACAAAGGTATTATCAATCACAATAGATGATACATATATTTTGTGAACTTAATGGATCTATATTCAGCAATTCAAGATTGCATGTCATGAGGTCATAAGTATTTTTGACTACTCTCTAACAATTGTAGCAAATAGAAGAAACCCTTTAAGAAGGCGGACTTAACAGTCTTATTGTAAATCTCTTAACCAAGTGCACACTTAACAATGTTGTTAAAATATCTTAACCGAGTAGACCTAACAAGTCTAACATGTTACTCCTAACAGGGTAAGATCATCATAAGTGATCACACTTGTAGCCTTAACTGACACCTTCCATTTTGCAGATAGTGAAGCTTTGTGGGTTTCATCCCCACCACATTTTTTACCTTCTAACATGAGTTTTCTGCGTTACCAATTCTTGTGTCATGTGTAACTAAGTTTCATGAATGTTTCTATGAATGCCTACATGCAATTACATTTATGTTTGGATATTACATGCACAAGGTAGAAAAGCATCAATGGTCGGTAATGCAAGTAAAGATTACTAAAGGTTAAAGTGATAAAAGTTTTAAAGGTACTGATTCACCCCTCCCCTCTCAATATACACCACTCCATTATTCCAACAATCTTTCTCCACTCCTTGAACCTTCTCACATGAGAACAAGAGAAATGTTGGTGCTATTAGTTTTAAAGGTCTAATCAGGTTAGACCCTCAATGTTTCCACCTCCACGAACAACCAGATAGATAGATTTGATAATTAATAATCCTATAAAACTAATCAATAATGGATAAAAGAAGGAAAACTCAAGATACTAGGATATGCTTATCAAATAAAAATAAATGGATGTTCAAGGTAACTCCCCTTTTAAGGCAAGAAGATAGATCTTGGTGGATTGAAGATGAGAACGAGCTTGTATGTGATGAAAGGTGGTGGAGTGAAGACAAGTAATCAAAGGGATATGAAAACTATCTAGAATGAGTGCCTAAATGATCAATAATTTTGTCAAATCAACCAATTTTTAAATGCACATGACAACTGAGAGGGGAGGGGGTGAATTAGTTTTCAATAAAAGTTATAAATCTTTCCTTGAATTAGATCGACAAAAACTCATATTGATCTTCAATCACATAATGATATAAACATGAAAGGAACATGTGAAAAATAGAAACAATCATCCACAACAAAACACAAAATTTATGTGGAAAACCTTGTTAAGGGAAAAAAACCATGAATAATATTAATTCTAAAATATTTAAACACCTATTAGGGTGACAATGGTTATAAGATGCTCACTACAGAAACACTCACTGCTAGAGGGTCCACTACCCAAAAGAAGGCTCAATATCAGAGGGCTCACTGCCCAGATGAAGAAGAATAAAAGATAAAATATCCACCACTAATGTGATTCAACAACTTGATTAGAAGATTTTTAGATTCTACTCATTATTTTTGGTAGCTAGTACAAGAAAGTCCACACTACACAACACCACACTTCACACCAACTCAAAACTATACATGCAGGGAGATATATTCTCTTCCATACATCCTCATCATATATGCATATAATTGCACAAAACTCTCACAAGTATACACACATTCCACCCACTCCCCATCAACCATTTATCTTGTACGTATACAATCCTCATGCTAGCAAAAACTCTCAAAGTTGGCTAAGCATCTTAATCAAACATAACTCAAATTAAGTCAATGCCTAAAAATTATTGCAATGGAAAGGAATGAAAAGTGGACCACAACACATCTTAAATGGGACCAAAATAAAAATCATATACATTAATATTCATCTTGCATTCACCAAAGTATATTATGGAAGTGTAAACACCTAAGATTGGCCAAACATAGAGTAAACACCATCAAACTTTTCAATAATGTTTTCAAAACTGAAAAAACCATGCCAACCAAATTCAACAAAGATAAAAACATTATAATCACAACCCAAAATCCTCATCACCATAAGCCAACATGAAAATAAATGAAAAGTATGCATTTTACACATGAAACTCTGTCAAACATTGTTACACTTAGATAAAAACCAATTCTTATGAACTATGATCTGAAGCACAAAAATGTGAATCTCATACCTACAAACATTGCATAACAACTTATCCAAACCACATCAATAGATTTACAGCATAGAAGAAATGCAAAACATACCTCTTAGAGCCACTTCCTAGGAAACTCAATAAAATTTGCACCAACCAATCACCAATAACAACAAAAATATGTTGACATCAATTAAAACATCAATAACTCAACCAACTACTCATTCTTCTCAGACTTGCAATAATGACTCCCTTTTAATTAATGGAAACACATCAATGAAAACAAAAACTCTTGCATGTACCTATGTCTACTAATTTTCTCCTCCTTTGACATCAACTAATCTCCCCCATTTGACATTAGGGGTAAACACTAGTCTAAAAAAACTACTTGCTCATTCTTCTTAGCTCCCCCTGAGAGGAAGCCTCCGCCATAGTCTAGATTAAGATTATACATAAAGTCCACTAGAATAATGCACCTCTATATGCATCCAGTCCTGAAAAGGAGAGGGAATAACCCCCTAATCTATGCGAAGATACTCAAAAATATCCTTAGAAAGTGCCTTGGTAAAGATATTAGCAATTTGTTCTTTTATAGGTACATACTCAAATTTTACTTCATTCTACAAAAAATTCTCTCAAAACATTTCTATTGGATTGAATTTTTTTTTTCTTCTTGAATGCAATATTAGATTCTTTAAAATCGCACTTGTATTGTCACACAAGATAGAAAAAGGCTCATCAAATGACCATATTCCAATATCCTTCAAAGTTTGTTTTATCTATATTACCTATGTACAATAGGATGCAGTAGAAATATATTTATCTTCTATGGTAGACAAAGATACTAAATCTTGTTTCTTTCTTGACGAAGCAACCAATTGGGGTCCAAGGAAAAATGCACCCCACTTGAAATTTTCTTGTCATCCATACAACCATCCCAATCTATATCAATATAAGAAATCAAAATAAAGTCAGATTTCTTGGGGCACCACAATCCATAGTCTTCTATGCCTTTCAAGTATTTAAAAATTCTTTTCACAACAACAATGTGTGTTTCTCTAGGATCTTGTTAAAAAATAGCTACAAGAAAAATTGCATGCATGATATCCAATCTAGTAGCATTCATGTATAATAATCCTCCAATCATTTATTTGTATCTACTTTCATCAGTCTTAAGCTATTCAACATATTTACTCAAATTACAACCAATAATACATACTGATTTAGTATTTTCCATTTCAAATAATCAAGCACAAGCTCACTTGTTCTTTAGTAGCTTTACTTCTTCTAATGACACCTTTGTTCTTGTCTCCTTGATGATTTTTTTCTTTGAATGATTCTTCTGCACATACCTAGGATTTTTAGGAGTAATTGTTGGAGCATCTTCTATTTTATTTTTCACTTTTGTTTCTTTAGCCTTCTCTTCTTCCTCTTTGCATGTTGACTCATCTAATTCATATCTAATTTCTACTTCTGTATTTTTCAGAATTTTTTCATCAACCTTCACATTTGTACTTTGAACTATCCCTCTCAGTATCTTGTTGTAATATATGTAAGCTTTTATTTAGTAGAGTACCCATGGAATATTCCTTCGTCAACTCTTGTGTCAAACTTTCCTAAGTTTTCTTCATCTCTTTTGATATAACACTTATTTGTTAAAACATATTTCACAAAAGGAGTCCTTCCATACCATAGCTCATAATATGTCTTTCTGAAGTTTCTTCTAATATGCACTCTGTTAAGTATGTATAGAGTAGTATGTATTGCCTCTCTCTAATAGATTTTTGGTAGATTTGCTTCATTCATCATTGTTCTAGTAGCTTATTGAATTGTTCTATTCTTTCTCTCAACTACACCATTTTGCTGTTGTATTCTAGGAGAAAACACGTGTCTCTTTATCCCATAACTCTCACAGAATTCATTAAACTCGTTAGAAGTAAATTCTCCTCCCTTGTTAGACCTTAAGTATTTTATTCTTCCGTCTATCTCATCCCCAAACACAACCTTGAATATCTTAAACTTTTTTGGAGCTTCTAATTTGTCTTTTAAGACAATAATCCAAGTCATTCTAGAATAATCATCAATTAAAAGAATAGAATATCTGTCACCTTGTTGACTTCTTGTTTTTATTGGACTAAAAAGATCAGTGTGCACCAATTCCAATAGTCTAGTAGAAGAGTGTTCTTTAACCTAAAAATTCATCCTTGTCTATTTTCCAACTCGACACTCTCAACAAACAACATTAGTAGGCTTTGTAAGATCCAATAGATCTCTCATTGATTGAATTGAACTAGAATCCTCACTAGATTATCAAAATTAATGTGACACATTCTCTGGTTCCAGAACAAACTCTCATTGATCTCACTCATCAAGCAATATCCACTAGCAATCTTCAATTGATAAACATTCCCATCTATCTTCTTTCCAACAAAAATAATAGTTCTGGACATATTTTTCAAATCTCATAGCCATCATCCTAAAAAATACAATTATATCCATTTCCAGACATTTTACCAACACTCAAAAAATTATAGTAAGACTTTGACCTAATAAACATTGTCAGTATTATGTTTTGCATCAAAACTGATTAAACATATTCCAACTATCTTAGCAGTTTGGTCATCTCTAAATATAACAACACCTCCATCATATTCTTCATCTTTACAAAACATATATTTTCAATAATCCAATCATCTCTGCCTCTTTTAGCATGAAACAAAGATATATACCATAGTGTTTTCAACTTTAGCATCATCTTTAGGAGACTTTCCTTTCACAATTTCACCATAGTTAGTAGAACAAGGTTCTTCCTTTACCGCCAAGAACAAGCATTCATTATCTTCCCCGTAATCATATTTGTCATTAGAAATACTAGCATCTTCTTTGACATAATAAGCCTTCATATTTATCTTTCCATTCCTTTCTTTATTTTTACTATTCATGATTCTGTTAGGGCATCTAAAAGAATAATGAACTATCTTACCACAATTGAAACATTTAAAGGGAAACTTACCTTTGTATTTTTCAGTTCCCTTCTTCATCTTCCTCACAAAGTTTGCCTCAATCTCATAAAATTCTTCCTCATTAAATTCCTCATCTTTCAATGATTTAGTAGCTTTAAATGCAGTTTCTATCCTCGCACTGGTAGTACCAAATTCCCTCATCTGAAAATCAAGTAAGGAGCCATAGATTTGTTCTCTGATATACTTATTCAAATTTTGTGATTCTTATATAGAGGAAACCTTGGCACTATAAGGTTTAGTAAGAGTTCTGATTACCTTTTTCTACAAATTCATCTTCTTTTAGTTAAGTGTCAAGACCTCTTATCTCATTTACAACATCATCCACCTTCAGTAGATAGCTTGTTATATTGTCATCTTCTTCCATCTGCAAACATTCATACTTAGCTTTAACATTCTACAACTTAACTTGTTTGATTATATCTTCTCCTTAAAAAGTATTTTTTGACTTATTCCAAACACCATAAGAAGATTCTACAGATATAGCTTTTGTTAACACAACTTTATCTAAAGAACACTGAAAATAACATACCTCTCGTTAACATTATTGTCATAAGCCTTGATCTCATCAAGAGTATTCAACTTAGTCGTTGGTTTAACATATTCTTTCTCAACAACCTTACAAACTTCATAACCAAGAGAGATCAATTATGCTTGCATCTTTACCTTCCAAAAAGTATAGTTAGATCCATCATACATAAGAATAGCTAGTTTTTGTCCCATTAGGATCTCCTTAAGTGGTTAAGATCTTCTCCAAAGAACCAAATCCTTGAAACCAATTGTTAAATGCACAGGAGAATTGAGGGTGGGGGGGGAGAGGAGGAGGAATCATTTGTCATAAATACTTATAAATCTTACCTCGAATCAAATCCACAAAAAGACTTATCTTAATATTCAATCACAAAATGATATAAACATGAAAGGAACATGTGGAAAATAGAAACAACCATGCACAAGGAAATACCAAATTTATGTGGAAAATCCAATTAAGGAAAAAATAATAGAGAATATTAATTTTCAAATATGTAAACAACGATTAGGGTAAAATTGGTTAAGGTAATTTTTACATAGAATGCTCACCATAGAAAGGCTCACTACTAGAGGGATCACTGCTTGGAAGACAAATCACTACTGGAGGGCTCATTGTCCAGATGAAGAAGAATAAAATAGAAAAGATCCACCACTAATATACTTTAGAAAATTGATCAAAAGATCTATGGATACCTTCTACTCACTACTCTTGGTAGCTAACACATGAAACTCCATACTACACAACACCACACTTCACATTAAATCAAAAACATATATGCAGGGAGATAGATTTTCTTCCACACACACACACACACACACACTTGCATGTAAGTATACACACATGACACACTCTCTCCCTCAACCATTTATCTTTTACTTATACCATCCTCACGCTAGCAAAAAATCTCAAAGTCAGTTAAGCATATTAATTAAACATAATTCAAATTAGGTCGACCCCTAAACATTCCCACAGTGGAAAGGAAGGAAAAGTGGACCACAACATGTCTTAATTAGGACCAAAATAAACATCATACATGTTACTCTTCATAGATTTCATTCACCGAATCATATTATGAAAGTGCAAACACTTGAGGTCAGCCGAACTTGGAGTAAACACCATCAAAATTTGCAATGATGCTTCTGAAACCCAAAAAATCATGCCAGCTGAATTCAACAAAGATAAAAATATTATAATAATAATTCCAAAACCTCAGCACCATAAACCAACATGAGGAGAAATGCAAAGTATGCATTTCACAAAGGAAACTTTGTCAAACACTGTTAAACTCAGATTAACACCAATTCTTCTGAACTACAATCTGAATCACAAAAACTCAAATCTAATACCTCCAAACAATGCTTAACAACTTATGCAAACTATATCAATAGATTTGCAACATAGAAGAAATGTAGAGCATATTTCTCAACACCACTGCATAGAAAACTCAATAACATTTACACCAACTAGTCACTAATGTCAATAGAAACATGTTGACATCAATGAAAACATTAATAATTCAACTAACTACTCATTCTGCTCAAACTTGCAAGACCAATAAACAATTTGAATGAGATAGAAGATTGAAAGTGGAGGAAAAGGGAGGTTTTAAGGAATGAAGTTGATTCCCAGCGTTGGTGGCCTACTAAAAGAGACATTAGATTACCAACAACAGTAGAAGTAAGGTCCAACAACCACCTTTGATCTATAGATTTGGGGGACGAGTGCTCACCATGCAAACATCTCCATGACACACATATTTCCTGAATCACTTCAGTCCACGTGGTCAAGATTTCAAACAAAAATAAAATGACTAGGCAATTGTGATGAGATGAAGGCTTAGGTGGAAATTGATTCAACTAAAGTGAAGGTGCCATGCAGTGAAGAATTGCATGAGGTACAATTTTTGATGTTACAACTAGGTGTCTCACAAAGTAAATACATATGTCTCAACTAGATGATGTGAGACAAAAGACTAAAAGTCACTAACAAGATACATAAACAATTTGAACAGGACTATCTCTAGGTATGACATAAGCTAAGTAGTTTGATAATGTCACTATTTACACCAACACACATGATAATTAGATATTGGTATTTTATAACAATTGAATGCTAGAATATTGAAGTAGAAAACTACATGTATTTGACTTGATACTGAAAGATAACTATAATTATATCAAATCTGATGTGCCTTAGGATCAATTATAGTGTGACAATTTTCTAATCACCAAGGAATGAGAAAATTTAGTTGACACTATGTACTATGTAATTACAAACCTATCACTTTTGATATGTAGACTATTTTTCTCCTATTCACTTGATCACGTGGATTTCCTTATGCTTCTAATATATATGGATTTTGCAGTATTTAAAAATTCCTTGTAAGATATTCATTCGATCACAAGGATCTATCACCTAGACCAATTCTTCAAAATTGGATAATATCAAAAACATAAATCTTTTGTCATGCAAATGCTCCTAAAATGATTGTGCAATGTTTGAATCCTTTTAGAGCACTAATCAAAGTGTGTAAATGTGAATTGATTACACTACCTTCTTAAGATCAATTATGATCATGTAAAGAATATATTAAATGCCTTCAAATAGAATGACATAACAACATAATGTCTAAACTTATTTTAGCTAGCACTAGGTATGTAGGGCAAAGCTGGGGTATTGGTCCAATCTTGAATTTATAAATTTAAATTTAGGTGATTATGAGAATGATCTTGCTACAACAAACTAGTCTTAAGATACATAAGGAATTGGATTATAGCGAATAATGAGTGCTTGAGAATAATTATAAGCATAGGAGCAAGAAACAACCATATAGGATAGATATATGGATGGTTCTTTGTTTATTTCTTTCCTTTCCTTATAATTTTTATTTTTTATTTTTCTCTTTGAGCTTCCTATCATCCTGATGACGGATCAAGAGTGTGATCTGAAATGTTGATGCAAATAAACATACACAATCTAAACTACAAGCAACAAGCAATAACAATGATGGATTGTGAAAAACTAAGCCGCTCTGCCTCTCCTCCTACTAGGAGGGCCTCGGCTACTGGCTGGCCTCCTCTACTTGTTTCTACTGTTGCTCGACCGACGACCAATGTTCCTGTGTGGCCTTCTGCCACTTCTGATAAAATCCCCCGATTGGCTCTTGCTATCTCTCCCAGACGCGAGGAAGGAGAAATGAAAGAAAAAGATACAGATGATGGGTGGTCACTTCCCGACCAGACCCTTGGGCCCAATGTTTGGGGTAATACTAATGATAAAGATCCTCCTCCCTCTTCTGCTACTGCTCTCACAACTTCAGGGTTTTCCTTATATGCTTTTTTGGTGAATAGTTGTATGATATTAGCGTGATGCCGAGTGACTCTTCGCGGGGTGATTTTTTATCCCTTGATACTTTTTTGTGAATATTGTACGCTTTTATATATTAATAGAAAAGGCTTCTATTCATCAAAATTAAAATAAATATAGTTATTTCTTGTTTTGTTTTACTTTTTTGTTGTAGTTTATTTAATTTTATTTTTCTCAAATTTTAATTATTTTTAGATATTTTATCTTTTTAATTTGTATTTACTATTTTATTTTAACTTCTTAAATTATCTATCCATTTTTAATTTTCTTTTCTTGCCCTTGTTCCCCTTTTTTTCTTTGTTAATCCTTTCTCCTTTTTGTCATTTCCTTTATCCTTTTAAAGTTTTGTGCTTGCCTCTTTATTTTCTTTATGTGCTACTTACCTTCTCTCTAAATAGCTTTCTTGTTATTATTATTCTTTGTTTATAAGATTTGCCTTTGTTATTTCTTTCATTCTTGCTTTTTAAGTTTTCTTTATAGGTCTTTTTGATTTCTTTTGTCTTAAATGCCTCCTCTCTTATTATTTTTATATTTGTATTCCTCATTCTTATTAGCTTCATCATATTCAAAAATTCATGCTATAGTTAGATAATTAAAAGTAAAAACCTAATTTGAACAATAGGACGAGTTGTCAATATATTTATATTAAAACAAAACTCTCCTAAAAATACATATACATCATCACATTGTATATACAAACTTTTAAATAAAATAAATGACCCGTCTTAACTTAATATGACAGGTTACAAGTTTAACCTTATAATTTTTCCCCCAACTTGGTGCTTTTTGTTGTTTGTTTGTCTTAACCGTCTTAACCTAACATGACCCTAACATGACTCTATAATAAGATAAACTATATAGTCCCATATTACTTTCACCACACACAAAACAAACTATGTAGCAAGAAAAAACAAGGAAGACAGCAATACAAGACAGGCCCTGATCATCTCATTTCAAAATTGACTGGTTTGTTGGGTAAAATGTTTTTAGACTTGTGAACTCCACAGCCTTCACCAATTTAATTGGGCGCAATTCCGCACATGCAGTCTGCGTCTTATTGAATGAAGTAGGGACCTCTAATTTAAGAGGCAAATAGAAAAGAGAGAGCCGTCAGCACGTGCGAAGGAAGCTGTAATTGGGGGAGTGGACAAGGGAGCGCAATCAGATTTTGGTGAAGAGGCGGACAAATAAATTAGGGGAAACTGCTTTAATGGCGTGTAACAAAACAATGATACCTCCTTGGCTGTGCAATCAAATGTCTCTTCTACCGGTGCAGGACAAATGGAATTGTGACTCAGAAGAGAAAGTACTTGGTACCCGTTCAAGGACTCCGTTCGAATTGGGAGATACTTGAAGCAACAAATATTAACATAAATTTTATAGTATTAAGGCACTTCTTTCTAGCGGGGAACTGTGGGGGTTTTATTCGCGGCCCAATGCAAATTTAGTGCTTAATAGGGTGCCGAGCCTGCCTCGACCGGCGGTCATATTACGGTCCACCCGCGCCGTCGCCGCCTCCGTTTTACCTTATAACTTTTCCCCCAACGCCCTGCTTTTAGCTGTTTGTTTGCTTCTCTGGCATCGTTATTTCATCTCCTGTGTACGGAGGGCCAGAGAGATAAGAGGAAGAAGTCTGTGGTATTGCTATGCAAATGTCCCGTTCATCTGAAAGAAGAGGGGCTTCTTCTGCTCAGCCTCATCTGGGGCGGCGTAGGCACAATTCCGAGGAGGGAGAATCGTCATCTTCTGGATCTAAGAGCTTAAGGCCAGAGTCACATGAGGTAGAGGACGATAATGAAGACCGCCTTTGGCCTGAGCCGTTTGTGGAGGCGTTGGCGCGGAAAGTCGCTCTGGCGGCTGCGCAAGGCGGCGGAGCGCTGGCTGCTGCACCTGCTCTTCTCACCGTGTTTCAGGTGCTTCATTTTCTTCTTGGATTGTCTTCATTGTCTTTGTTCAATGGTAAAATGTTCTCTTTGAGCTAAAATTTTACCGTGATATGATAAAATATTTCTTAGATTGCTTAGCTTTAAAAGATTTTAGCATGAGTGTGTGTTTCTTTTGAAGATTGCAGCATGGATGTGAGTTTGTTTGAATGTTATGGCAAATTTGGTTTGAATTTTGTAAACCTGAGAAAAATAACTGAGTTTTCAAATATTGAAAACCTAAGAAAATTTTAGGCTAAGTTTTTTTAGTTTTAAATCTAATGAGCGAAGGAGAATTTTGGCCCAGATTGCTGTAGTTTGATAAGATCTTTTACATTATATCCACTAATTTCCTTCGCAAATTGCTGCAATGGCGCCAGAATTTTCAGGAAGAAAATACCTCCTTTGCCTGAGTTTGGCAGAGATTGCTGTAGTTTGATAAGATCTTTTACATTATAGGTTGAAAAGTTCGCAGATTCATTTATCTGCTTGCAGTGCTTTGCTGTCATTGGTTAAATTTAAAGGCGGCGGGCTGTAAGTTGCAGATTTTATTTAATCCAGGCTTGCAAGGCCTTTCTACCGCAAGGAATTGCTTCTGACTCTTTGCCCTTGCTAGGGTCATTTTAGCGATTCATTATCTGCCAGGAGTGCTTTGCTGTTATAGATTAATTATCAACGCGGCGGCCTCTAAGTTGCAGATTTTATTTAGTCTAGGCTTGGTATGCCTTTTTACAGCAAGGGATTGTTTTTATCTTTTTGCCCTTGCTAGGGTTTAGTCCTATTAACTCTACGTTTCCCTTAGAAATTACAGTATCTAGCACGAGAGGGTACTAGCTGAGAAAGGTTTTACTCCTGCGATTGCACAGCAGTCCATGCGTAGAATAAAGCGATATTGAATGAATATATGCTTTTAATAATGTCCACAAGACTAAACAGTCAATGGGGCAATGTATGCGGACACGGATAGGTTCATTCTCTGCGTTCTCTGCAGTGTTGAAAACCTTGTTAAAACTCTTGGCCGTACGATTCTCTGAAATATGACACATTTGTCACTCATCGCACGGTGTTCTCCTTAGCCAATGTCTACTCTCCGTTTGTAACACACAAGAAATCAAATATAAAATAAGTAAGGGTTTTAAGCTTAGACTTAGTTATGTCGTTGGACAAAGATCGAAATCCTCAAAGCTGATTCTAGTTTAAACTATTTACTGTCTGCAGGTGTGCTCCACCTGGCGGACTATTTCTAATTCGGAAATTCTGTGGGAGGCCCTTGTGCAACATATCTGGGACACACCACAACCAACACGAAGACCACAATCTTGGCGTGACGAATACATTCGCCTTCACTTGACGGCATCCAACTTTCGTCACAACCGAGCTAAATACACTCTGATTGAATACGAAGTGTCGAGCGATTCAAGCGGCAACGGCGCGGGAGCCGTCTGTAGGTGCCTGACTCTGTCGCCAGAATATTTGGCCGTCGGTTTTTTTGATGGTGCTGTACGCATATTTAGCTTGATGAGCAAGGAATGTGTAAATACGATGAAGCCCCCTCACGAGAATCGTCTAGGGCTGTTGTCTAGGGCCATTTCGGGGATCGTCATAAACAACAATAGAGTTGTTTTCGCGTCATTTGACGGAAATGTGTTCGTTGGGGGAGTTTCGGAGGGGCTCGTGCGGCGCGCGCATACGGGCAACGTTGTGAACGACGGCACGCTGGTGGACTTTACCGGGTCGGAGAAGTTTTGGGTGGGCTTGTATGCTGGTATCCCCGGTCATGCCTGTCATATTTGGGATGCTGTGACAGAGCAATTACTGTTTAATGCCGGAGATATTACCGATCCGGAGGCACTGCGAGGGTGGCGTTTGTTGACGGAACAAGCCGAGCGCATTGGGCGCGTGAGACTCAACAGGAATGGAATTCTTCTTACTGCAACGCGGTTCAAGGTTACAGTATTCGACCTGGAAAGTTATGGAGTTAGCTTTAGAAGAGAGGAAATTGCTGTGGACGGACAGCCGCTTATAGTGGAAAGCACAGATGTATATAAGGACTGGTTTTTGACTGCGTCAGATGACGGCGCCGCAAGAATTCGACGAATTACTGATTTTGAAGATAGTTGGACCTTTTCATTCTCTGAAGTAGCCGCAACAGATGAGAATTCTACCAATTCCACTACAAGCACCAGCAGAAGTAGCGGTGGGAATTATAATAGCGAGCATCGTAATAGATTGAGGGTTCTTGGGGCTTTAAATACGCGGCAGGCGTTTCTTTGCATTGAAGGGGCTGTGCACGCTTGGGATGCCAAGAGCGGCATGCGCCTCTATCGCTTGAACGAGTGGATGGGTGATGTGTTTGATCTGGTGGCTGACGATGAACACGTGGCGGGTTGCGCAATTGACACGGGAATCCATCTATGGAGTTTCAGGCCTTAATGAAACCAGGACGAAAGGTTTTGTTTCTATGTTATTTTTTCCTGTTTTTGTCTCTTTCTACAAGTTAACAATAACGTAGGGCTGAGAGATTTTTAGTTATCCCAACTTGTTTGATGGGAGTGCTTTGCAAACCGAGCAGAAGGGGAAGAAGCAGCCTGAATATTCTGATGAAAATCATTCTTTTCAATTGAATTCTTGACAATCAAATTTGGAGGAGTATTTTCTTCACTGAATATTTTTGTTGATGCGATTTCGCTCTTTATATTTCCACTCATTGAATTATCTAGTCTTTCTTCATTGCACGATGAGCATTGGTTGACGTTGATTCTTTTCTCATTAAAGGACTTCTTAAGCAGCACCCATTGTTTGTTTTTGTGTGGAAATCGTCAACAAACGCCAAATTAGTTTGAGGGAACTAGTATACTTGACCATCATATGGTTTTATTTTTTAATGAAAGAGTGAACAGTCTCTCAAATCAAATGAGCGGAAAGGGGATGGTATCCGATCTCCTCCTATTTGAAAGATCAAATCCTCCAATAACATTTTTACTTCTTTTATAGTGAATAAATAATTAAATAATTACAAAATATATTTCACAAAGGTAGCTGAAGAAAATGGCGAGTTAATCACCAATAGCAAAGCTACAAGAACAATAAGAAATAGATAAAATAGATAAAGATTTAATAAGTTGTATAACATTTTTACAATAGTGATAAAGACTAAATAAGTTATAACATTTTCACAATGGCTGAGCTTATTAGCAAACTGAAATTTTTAGAACTTGTTCTTTAATCTATTGTAGCTGATGTTTGACCTTCACATTCTTTCTAGATAACGTTTGGATTTGCAAGAAAAGAAAGGCCACCAAAAGAAAAATATGAGCAATCCCTTAAGATTACCAGTTACATGATGATAGTTGTTAGAAAACATATCAACAATTACATCATTTTGCATGTCAATACCATAAATAACTTCTTTCTAATTCAAATCATGATTAAAATCGCAAAAAATCTTTAAATACATCAACCTTTGCTTTTTAACATGTAAACTGTCTTAAAATATATGTTCTAAACTTTCAGCACCATTGCAAAAAGGGTAGTTAGCTAGTTGGGCTATAATAAATTTCTATCTATCTCCTATAACTAGCTTGCAATGTAGTATTTTCTAGGCCAACACTTGGGTATCGAAATGAACTTTAGATTTCCATACTTGAACACTCATTTTTAACCAAAATTTGGAACTAAATTTGCATTTCAAATATGATTTAGACGAGTAGGATGTGAATTGAGAAATAACTGGATATAAATTTTCTTTAGAGGAAAATGTTTGAAGTGATTAGAGGACAACCATTTCTAATTTTTTAAGAAGTAACAGTCCCTTGAAGTACAAAGCTTCATAGTCAAATCAAGAGGAAATACTCCTTATATTTCCTAGAGGAGATAGACTAGAGAGAGAGATCCTGTTGCATAAATATTCTTGCAAATGATCCAGAAACAACTTGCAGATGATCTCATGGATCGTGTAAATCTACTTGCTCTTAATGAGATGCTCCTTATATTTTCTATTTAACCGATGATAATTTTTGATATTATTCCACGCAGCCCAATCAAGTATATCAAAGTCATCAGCATCTTTCATTTCTCTTACCCTTTAAACAAGTAATACACAAATCTTTGGAAGCTAATAGCTAATGGTTGGTTATGATAATTAGTAAAGCCTATTCCACCATATTGTTGCTGAAGCAAAACTGAAACCATGTTGCAAGGAATTTTTTTTCCATTTCAAAAATTTACTAACTCTTTGCCATGTTATCCTTATGGATTGAAAAGGAAATGAAGTTTGTTTATAAAGAAGGGAGACATGAGCATTTTGCCTAACCAATTGGCATCTTGCCACTTTTTCTTTATTGACGTTTCTACGATTCATTGAATTTTTCTATGGTTCCTCTCCATGAGCAAGTTTAATGATCCGTTTTGGAGCAAGACAAGTCCCCTTGTGTTTGGGGATCTATAAGCTTTAGGCTATCTTTATGCCCTAGTTGAATGCAATGAAAAGCAACGAAGCCAACATTTCCATCCCACTCCAACCACAAAAATTCATGAATTATTCTATTGAGCTCGACATAACCTTGCTTGGATGACATCCAAGAGGAGTAATACACATGAGTTGCAATAAGAATCTTTTGGCAACTTGAATCCTACCAAGCTAAGGACAAGAATGTATTTGCAAAGTAAAATAACTTGTTAAGTCTATTTAGAAACCAAGTTCACATTTCAGAAAGAGAAACTCCCAAGCTGAAGGGAATATCGAGATAGCTAGTCATCTCTCAATGTTTGATATGAACTAGTGATTTACTTATTATAGAGCTAATGCATTTTGTTTATAAAATATTAAATAATATTGTATTAATACCCTCATTAGTTTTAAAATGCCCTCTTATTTTTTACTATTTTTTTTAAGTATTCAATTTTAATGATTATTAAATTTTTATTTATTTATTTATTTATTGACTTCCCTTTTTATGGAAGATTTTTCATCCGCAGAGTTGTTTTAGCTACTCGATATGAGAGCATGAGCCTTAGGTTGAAACCTCTTCGACTAAGAGCCCAAGACTAAGGGCTATCCATTCTGCCAAATTCACTCTTGGCACTATCCTCACCTCATCTCTTATGAAGTTGAAACCTTGCACTCAACAAGACTTGATCCCTGGTGACTTCATTAAGAGCCATCCAAATTCACCACAAGACCAAATGCCCATTAACTTTATTGACTTCTTTTGATGTCATATCAAGAACTAAGTCTATCTTTGATACTCCTAATAAGTCAAATATATTTACATGTGAACTTTCAATCACAATCACATTCATCTGCTAAACATTTTTTTAATAAATTGTAGATATGAAAATGAAATATTTAAGAAACAACTTTAATATTATAATAATAAATATAATAAAATTAAATTCAAAATAAATTAAAGGAAACTATTTCTAATGAATATATGGATTTTATTTTCTTTAATTTTGTCTTGAAAATTTTTAATATATTTAAGGTGAATCACAAGATAGAAATATAAAATTGCATCTATCTCAAATTTATAGATATGGTTATTTATACTTCTCTAATTTTGTGATGTAGTCAAGATCAAGATGTTTAATTATAAACTACATAATCTTGCAACATATAGTTTCAACATACTCAATACTATGGAAGTTCTTTTTCGGTACATTTTGCATTATAACAAGTGCTCCATCTTGACACCTACAAAGGTAGAAAAATTTATTAAATAACATCTTATAATAAGTGTCTAAAATCATTTTGTCTACAATCAAAAGAAGAGGGAGATGAGCGAAGATTCTACCTAAAATTTGAAATAGGATACTACCCATGGCAAAATAAAAATGATGTGTTATGTTTGGAGTAACAAAAGTAGTCCAATAGATTTTGAAAACGGCATTGGTTATAAGGTAGTTAGTATAACCATAGTTAAGAAAGGAATGCTAGTGACCTTCTATGTTCCCCTCCAATTAATTACATGCAAATAATGTAATTCATTTGGAGGAGAACATAAAATGCATGTAAACTAATGTGAACTTGGGAAAACTCAATAAATATATAGGAATTGAAGGATATCATCACATGACAACATAAATTCATATTAAGATATGCTCATGAACACACATAATCATAGGAAGCAAGATATCCCCAATGTTGACTCCAAGTGAGGCTATAAATCAAGTGAAAACAACCATGAAGTCTATGATAAATTTTTGTTTAAGTACAAACAAGTACGAGATCATTATGAAGAAGAATTATGAAAAATCATACAATGATAATAAAACATGTTAGCATAAGTTGGTAGTATAAACACGAGTATGAGAGATTAGAATAAAAGTATATAATTTAAAGATAACTTAATCATGAAAGATTATGAGATTGTGACAAGAAGAGATCATGTATGTGAAACTCGTAATCAATTATTTTAACCATAATAATTAGAATCACATGGATAATTATGTATGTATATCATCATCAAATTGTAATGGTGGAAATGTTATAAAGGACATGCACCCAAAGTGGGAGAAAATTCATCTTTATTGTGATTATGTTCTTTGTTACCAAATATGAGTGTATGGCCTTTATCATGATATGAAATATTACTCTTAGTAAAGATGTTTGAAGGATGTGTAAACTAGTATGATTCCTTTCTTTCTTCTTATTGTGTTTGTGTATCATTGTATTTTCTTAGGACCTAGTAGTAGAAGGAGCTATAAAAGATGAAGTAGCATAATCCATAAGCCTTACTTTCTTTCATTCTTGTGGTATCTTAACATGCAATTTTCTATGCTCATTATTAGAGGAAGCCTTGTCATTCAATGTTATGGGATTAACTCCTTTATGTGTGTGATCATATGATTATTCTCAACTTGAATTAATTATGTGTTAAATATCTTGAATTTGATGTTTGTGTTTGACACATTTATTCATGGAATTCTCATGTATTCAGTGATAGGTATAAAAATACTTAACCTTGTGTGGTGCTAACACAGACATAACAATTGGTTTAACAAGAAGCAAAGTGAGAATCTTGTGTTCCAATAGTAGTTTCAAACAAGTGGAGGCACCTCTAAATATTTTTTATTTGACGTGTTCATGATGATCCTCATTGTGGGAAATTATAAATGCATTCTCATTGGCCCTATTTCCAAGTTTGAAATTAATTCAACATATCATGGCTTGAATGAGAAGGGATTCTAGAAATATAATTTTGTAATGCATAATCTCTCAATAAAGCCACGCTCATGGGCACCACAGACACATTTGCACACAAAAGACATTAATTTGAAATTGAAGGATAAGGGTTGCAAAACACTTGGCTTTTAAAGAGTGAATCTAAACCACAAAGCTCATCATCCTTAATAGGAAACTCATTTTATTTACCAAGGATTGAAATCTCAATATGCAATCCTTAATTGACCCTTCTTCTACTTGTTTTGTTGCATTGTATGAACACTTCTTATTTAAGGCTCAATATTGTGATGAAACTACTTTATAACACACTAGCCACATCCACAAAAAGTGATAGAATATGCATGTGACAATACATAGAACTAGGTGAATGCATGACCATCCAAGCTGTTTGGAAAAAAAACTTTCCAACAACACCTCCACATGAATATGTAAAGTGTTTTGTTTAGAAGGTGTAATGTCCCATTTTGGAAAATTTTGTTTATATCAAACCGCAAACGTACAATTACGACAATTGCAACAAAATTTATAAATACACAATTAATATATATATTGCTTCTAGATTCACAAAACTCAACTAATAAATTTGATATTTTATTAGATATTATATTAAGCATTTTGCTCAAAGAATTCAACCTCATCTTCAACAATGGCTAATAAGTTGACTTTAAATCTGTAATGAATTACAACTAATAATAATGTCTTCGAAAGGTCTCAAAAACTACATACTAGTTATCGACAAAAAAATTGGATGGGATTTCCTCAAATCTAAATGAGGGGTTTATATCCTCAAATTTGGGAATGTAATTCAAAAGGATTCCATCATTTGAAGGAGTAATGATTAGATAATAAAAATACATGCCATATATATGGTGGTTACTTTTGTTAGATAATAAGAATATATGTCATATATATGGTGGTTACTTTAGTTTAGTGTCTCATATATCTTTTCCTTCAATAATCATGATTCTTTACATGACCCATGACTTTTGGTAATATTGAGCATTAGTTTAATATTTTATAATAATATATATGGTATTATATATTTATCTTTTGATATTTTAATTTATAATTATAATCTCATTTTGAAAAGGAGACATTACATAAGGGTATAAATATAGTAATGGATCACCTTCACCATAATACTTTGTAAAACATGGAACCATAAATCCACTTGGTGAAAGATAAGCCAAAATGTCCCATTCCAAAGGATTATGCATCGTCTCATAAATAAAATCTTTATTGTTAAACCTTTTGCTAGTAATTAGTAATATGATTGTTAAGTGGTCTAATCTACTCATGATAGGAATGCACAAAATCATGCTTGACATGCTCCACATCCACGTGTATGCATATCATGTGTAGGATTGAAGGAAGAGATGGGGTAAGTGCACAAAGATGGGGGACAAAAAAGTTGCCACTCAACATTTTCGGTTCCCAAAAACCACATGATGTGTGCTATATGCTATATGACACATGCCTTATGGTTTGGTGTTCCCGAACTTAAGGCTTGGGTACTCCAAGCCTATATGGCCTACGCCATATGCAGAACATTATATATTTTCAAATTACATTTCAAATCCTTATTATTTTGTTTGCAGTTGTGAACAAGAAGAGCATTCTGAGTTTTAGAAGAAGAACGTTGTATTGGAAGCCAAAATTTCTTTGTAGGTGCATTAGATCATCACAAAAATGTTGTCAAGACGTCGAGGAGGTCGATGAGGTTCAAGTATATTTACGTTTTTGTCTTCTTTTTTATTAAAATATAAGTTTTATTAGGGTTTTAAATTGAATTTTGTTTTAATTTCCAATAGATATTAATCCACCTCAACAAAACCCTGAACTACCTCCTCACGAAGAAGTTCATGAAGAAAATGTACCTCAACCTCCTCCATCAATCCTCAGACATACGGTAGGAACATAAGAAAATCTTATAAACCAAATAGAAAATAACAAAAATCAATCAGAGGCTTTGATTGGGAGGTTGACATAATCTATTGGTATAAATCCTCATAGGTCATCACTTGCAAATTCATTGCAATCAATCTTGACCCACGTAGGCACAGTTAGTGGGCAACTTAATTTATGGTCAAACAAACAAGAGGAGCAAAAATAATATATGCAAAAAAATTATCATATAAGGATGTAAAAAAAAAAGTGACATTTGTGCACTCTTTACATATCCTAGAATGAATGAACCCTAAACTAGTCCCTAAACCCTAAACCTTAAGCCCTAAACCCTCTCCCCCATCTCTCTCTAAACTCTAAATTCTAAGCTCTAAACCTTCTCCCCTATCTCTCTCTAAACCCTAAACCCCCTTTTCCTCTCTCTCAAGCTCTGAGCCCTTAACCCCCCCTCTCTCTCTAAGCTCAAATACCTAAGCCCTAAACCCTAAACCCCATTTCTGTCTCTCATCCTCTCATTCTATCCCTCTCTACACTCAAAGCCCTAAGCCCTCAACCCAAAACCCAAAGCCGTAAACCCTACTTAAACCCTAAATCCAAAGCCCTAATCCCTTAGGAGGAGGGATATATGGTTTAGGGTTAATGGACTACTACAGGGTTTATGACTTATGGATTAGGGTTTAGGGAGAGGTAGATAGGAAAAAAGTGAGAGAACATGATGAAAGAGAGATGCTGAAAGGGAGAGGGGGGAGAGACAGAGAGTGACCGACAGAGCGAAGGTTTAGGGATGAGGGCTTTTAGTTTAATGTTTAGCGCTTTGAGCTTAGAGAGACGGATATAGTGACAATGGGGGAGAGAGGGAGAGAGGTGGGGCAGATGGAGAAAGTTGGGTGGGAGGGAGAGAGAAGGGAAAGAGGGAAAACGTGAGAGAGATAGAAGGAAAAGAGGGAGATAGGGAGAGGGATAAATCAGGTAAGGGTTTATGGTTTATCATTTAGGGTTTGGAGAAAGAGAGAGCGAGATAGAGAGGTGGGGAGAGGTTAGGAAGATGGAGAGAAGGGAAAGAGGGAAAACGTGAGAGCGGATAGAGGGAGATAAGGTTTAGAGCAAGTATGGTTTAGGCTTTTGGGTTTGGATAAAGAGAGAGAGAGAGATAGACTAGAGGGGGAAAGATGGAGAAAGTAGGAGAGGGGGACAGAGGGGGACGTAGAGGGGAGACAAGGTTTAGGGCTTATAGTTTAGGTTTTAGAGATTTAAGCTTAGAGAGAGGGATAGAGTGAGAGAAGGGGATATAGGGAAAGAGG